>OZ020525.1:12892958-13384626 GCA_963971425.1 Bryoerythrophyllum caledonicum | reverse complement strand
ATCTTATGTTGCACTAATTTCACATTAGAGGGGAATTTTCCATCACCTTCACTAATAATGCTCACTCACTATCAGTGTAGAAATGTTTGACGACTGCATGGTTTTCATTATGGCAGGTGTGATATGGAGGAGAAGAAAGATGAGGCTGACAACTCTATGAATGAGGTGATCTGAAGGTTATTTGTCAAAAGGCTGCCATGCTGCCGATCCGGGAGCTTCGGGTGCGTGTTAGCACCATCAAGAAGAGTGAGGTACCTTTCTTATATCCGCAGCATTAGGATATGAATGTGCCTAGGCTTTATGCCTTGATTTGGCTTGTTTTTGTTGACTGCGTTTTGGATGGTTCTTCCTGGGCTTCTTAAGGCTAGGGCTATGTGAGATGACGCATGTTTTTTGTGTTTGAGTAAAGTGATCAAATCATGATTTAATGATGCATGATTGTTGTTTTGTATTTTTGTTTCGACCTCGAACTTCAGCACATGACGACCCGTTTGTGGACTTCGAGTGGAGGAATGGGCAGACAGTCCCTCTTTTAGAGATGCTGCCTTAGCAGCCCAGGTTGAGCGCCGCACATGTAGGAGACTCCTACTGCAGCCGTACTGGGTTTAGGTTCTGGCCTCCTCTTCCTTCCCAATTGAGGGTTAGTTAGTTTGTAGTTTTTTTTTACAGCTTTCCTTTTCCTCTTCTAATTGCCTCCGAATCTTTCCCCCCAGGTCTTCCTACCAGTTGTTTGGCCGTGGCAGGACATGAAGACACCAGCTGCACATCGACATAGTTGTTTAGGGATTTAGAATATGCTGCTCTAGAATTCAGGGCTCCTATTAGGATGTTAGGGTAGTTTAGGGTTGGTCACTGTTCAACGCTAAGTTGTTAGGGTTTAGGGTGGTAGACTTAGGGTTGTTACTTGAAGCCAAGACATGACAATCCCACCATGATTCCGAACCTAGATCGCTATGTAAGTACACTACAACCTCTTCTGTTTTCCATGGGATTTGGGGGGACTTAATATTTTTTGGCTATGACATTTTATTTGAACTAAGTTCTGGTTGTTTTAATTGTAGGTTGAGTGTCAGACCACGCCGAATCTGGGTGAATTGTGCTATGATGATGATGTGGAGGTGTTAAAGCAACGGGAAAGTATACTAAAGGAGTCCTCACTCCTTCCACAGTGGCGACACATAATTCACACGATCTATCCGGGTCTTGTCCCTGGGGTAAGCTCCGTACTACTTTTTCAGTCATGTACTTTTTGAAAACATCACTTTTTACCCACTGCTCTTCTTTGCAGCTTACCATTGACGGGAATTTTGGGCCGGAGAGCGTCATTGTGTGCGAATCCAAGCATCTCCACCAGGATCCAAATCGCAATGCATACTCCTGGTGTGAGTATGAATACCTCATGGTGGAGGTGAATACCATCTGGCGTCGCAGGAGGCCACAGGGGACGCCAGCAAAGACGAGGAGGACCAAGGTGTCGTTTTATTGTGGATACTGCAGCTAAGACTTCATCGATAAGTCGGCGTTAGGTTACCATCGGTAAGGGCGGCAATGCAAGAAGTATCCATATGACGACTTGGGAGATTTGAAGATCTTCCCATCTCGTGGTTTGAATGGAAACAAGGAGGCTAGAACAATCTTCAGGGCATATGGACTTCCGCTTCCGGAGGCCATAAGTGGGAAGAAGTCTGTGGCTACATCTTCGGTCGTTGTGCCTGACCACGACACATCCATTGTCTGCAGCCAGTTCGAGGACAACACAATCCACATTCCGAGCTCCGATGATAATGATCAGCCTTTGACACACTTTGCACGGAAGAAGCCGTTTGGAGGAGGAGCAATTCGTTTGAAGCAGATAGGTCAAGCAAGTGATGTGGACGGTCCGAGGAGCTCAACACGAGTTTTGAAGCGTCCCACATTCACGAGGCCGGCAGCTACGGCGTCCGGTTCCAATGACGCCTTCGTGCTACCTTCACCCATTGGCCAGGCAAGCCCACTACTTCGACCACATCTACAGCGAAGTGGGGTGACTTCTACGCAATCACATGGCAGCCCGGGAAGTTCTCTCCTTGGGCCAACGCAAGCGGTGGTTGCGAGACCTCTCCCATGGCTCCAGCTGCTGCCCAGAACACTACAGAGAGTCCCTTGGGATGTGAAGACCCTCTTTAGGATCCTTTCGAAGAGCATCCTAATTTGGTAACTCCACCACATGGCAGAGGCAGCAGGGGGTTGATGTCACGTGGGGTGTCTAGTCCAGACGTTAGAGAGGCATCTCCAAGGAGTCCAGCACCTCCGGACAGTCCAGCACCTCCGAAGAGCCCAGCCCTTCCGACCCTCTGCCCCCGCCTAAGAGCCTAACACCTCCGTAGGGGACTCCTATGACTACAAATACGGTTCTCCGTGCCCGACATCGAGCGAAGGCCATCGCCGAGGCGAACGATAGATTTCTAGAGGTGGATCCGGCATCCATGCCTATTAGGCGAGGACCCCCTCCTGGCTTACATCTTCTCGTGGAGCTCACTGAAGATGTCTTCCCCATAGACCTATCTCAGGAGCCCAGTTCTGCTGCCTTAGTGATGGAGGCTCTACATGGAGGGGGTCGTTTAGCAAAGAAGTTTTTTTGTGCAGGAGGTGCTATCCATTATGATCTTGATATACAGGTGTGTGGCTTCCTCCTTTCATATGTTTTCAATACTTGGAACCAGCTGATGGTTGTTTTAGACCATTGTCTTTCTCATAGATTGTCACTGTGGCTTCAGTTTCTTACTGTTGAGTTTTTTTAACATGTGCGGATTAAGAACTTTCTTGGAGTTTTTGTTTGTAGGCATCCTACACCGCACGTGACTTGGAGGCCCTCAGAGGTGTCGTGAACGTATTCCAGACCAAGAATGAGCAGAAGATGTGCAAGGCAATCCAGGCATTTGTTAAACATCATGAGTATGTTCACTATTTCAGCGTTCAGGTCCAGGACTACAATTCTAGACTGGAGGAGGTGGCTGCTGCACGTGCCTAGTATGTTTCACTTGCTTTGGAGACCTTTGATCTAGGGGTGGCTATGGACGCAGAGGATGCAGCGTGGTCGTGGTCAAGCTTGTTTCGATCCATATCCATGGCACCCATGCCACTGTGTCTACAGCGACCCTTCCAATACACTGAGACTGAATTTAGAGTCCTGGTGGCATGGATGTTGGAGGAGGAGCTGAAGAACGTACTGAAGTTTTATTGCCCACCACTTGCTAGGGCTTTGAAGTTCCTATGTGTTAATGCATACGGTTGCAAGGTCCCGTTGATATGTCCTATTATAGGTCTTGGGCCTGAGAGGTTGGCCACACGTCCTAAGGAGGTGATACTCGCGATGGAGTCTATGCTGCGGTGGGGTCAAATCCTTTTCCGAGCTATAGATACAGGTGATGTCCACTTCACTACATTTCGTGCAGTGTTAGAGTCTGGCCGTGGACCTAGAAAGCTTTTTCCAAATTTTTTCCATTGGCGTCAGGCTATCTTTGTTCACGCCTGCTGCGACATGCTCCATTTCAACATGGAGGATCAGCTGCAAGAGTTGTGGGTCACTCCGAGTGATGGCGTGGCCCGCGAGATGGATAGCACACGGTTTAGGAATGTTCTCCTCGCTAGAGAAAATGTTGCATTGCATTTTACTTATGGGAGTTTGGAGACCTTGGGAGTGTGGGTTCCTAGTGACCAGATGCACTTCAATTCGGCGAAGAAGGTGGCAGCTGAGAGTGAGGCTGCTCTCCTGTCGTTGTAGGAGAGCATCTTGGTGGACAACTCACGAGCTGATTTTCTAGCTTCCAGTAGTCTTATCTATCTTCTGGCGTCCAAGAGGACATTTGTCCGTATGAAGCAGCTTTGGGAGAGTGTGGAGATGAAGGCTCAGCTGAGGTGGGTACTGGAGAGGAGACAAGTATGGTGCGAGATGAAGGCCAACTGGTTCTACATGGAGGACAAGGCATGCCTTCGACTGGAGATGTTGATGACTAGGTTGGTTGAGTTGTTGGTATGGTTGACTTGAAGATGCCAAAGGTATAAGTTTTTCAGACATTGACATGAGTTCTGTTCCCAACATGTTTCGATTAGACTTTTATAGTAGCCTTTCAAAGACATTGACATCCGTTTTGTTTCAGACATGTTTTCATCAGGGTTTCGTGGTTTGTACACCATATTATGTGGTCAGGCTCGTACATTTTTCTACATACTATGCACTTTATGAAAAAATTTACATATTGGCTATGTAATTTGTCCAGTTACATTACTTGTTCTTTAATACAGAATGACATTGTTGGCTCTTCTTCTTTCATGATTATGTTGGATTTTCTCCTTTGTTTCATTTGTAGTTTCAAGTGCTTAGTTTTTAGAAATTTTGTTGTTTCAACCCTTTAATGTTTGTTTATCTTTTTTTGTTAAATTCCTTCCCAAATCATCCATTGTTCAAGGGCTTTTTTCATTTTTTTTTTGGTTTTTATTTTGTTGCAATTTTGTGTTTCCTCATCTTCTTTGTTGTGTATGTTATAATTCTTTCATATATATTGTAGGTTCTTTTTTACCATTTATATTTTCAAGTTCTTAGATTGTTTACCTTTTGTGGGTTCCAAAATTTCTACCTTTTTTTTTCTCATAATGTCAACAATCCATAATGAAGTTATTATTTTGCATTTTTTCTCATCATTCAACGTCAACCACAGTGTATTACATAGATTATGAAATTGAGATCACCATTGAATAAGGGCTTTTGAACGTGGAGGACACCATTAAAGATGGAAATTGACATAGATAAAACACTTCATGTGAACATTAGTATATAAGGAAAATAGTTTGGCCGAAATACAAAACCTCGCTAAATTGTCCATAAATGACAAGCCCCCCTAAATTCCTTTAGATGAGATAAAATCATATTGGTAAATGGCCGTATCTAAGGCCTCTTTGCCTGCCCTCGACCTCTCCTGGATGTAGACCGTGCCCGTCCTCTACCCAACTCACTACAAGCCTTGAAACGCCTCAAATTCTTACTTCCCTTGTTGACTTGAAACAAAGTTTGAGATGCCGGGTGTAGAAGCCCAGAGTCAGCCCGTACCTTCAAATTCAAAACGTTTCCTTTTGCCTCTTGCACATTTGCAAGAATATGTGACCTCAATTCCACGTCTTCAATAGCCAATTTATTAATTTCTTGCAAGACACTCTTAATGTCTGCAAGCATCTTTTGGGGATTAGCGGTGTTGTAAACACCGGAAACCCTGTCAAGAACATTAGCTTTCTGCTCTGGAGCACCGCTGTACGCTAGGCTAAGACCGGCAGGACTGCGAACAAGACCAATTGTATTCCGTAGAGACCCGGCATACCTAATGATTGTTGCGTCCTCCACTCCTACATGAATCATCTTGAATACCTTCACAACATGTTTGCACATGTTTCCACACATTCCCAATGGACATGAGCACTGTGCCCAATATGTCCTGGCACTTGTCACCACCCAAATTACTGGGAAATTCGTTTGGCTCGCGACATACACAATGTCGAGTTCCTGGTCAATACAAATGTGGTCGTCAGGGATTTCGCGTGCCCGAATTACAGCACTGGCGACCATGCCTTTTGCCTTGCCATTTTTTATAAATCCGAACAACTTACACTATATAGCGTATTAATAATGCGTCAAGACATCTTTGACTAGATGGTAGACCAACTAGTCGATCCGGCGCCCGTCAAAGCGTGACCTAGAGCTTGCCAAGATGGACTTCAAGTTCCCATGATAACTTTCCACTGCGGCGTTCGTATCTTGGTTAGCATGTGGAATATTTCTATACCCTGTAACCCACATATGGATTTTAGGAATCCAATGCTTCTCGAAGTATTTGAGGAAAGAGGTTGCTCCTGGATACTTGGTTTGCAAGCCCTGAAACCTGTCAAAAGATGTCTGCACAGTTGCTTCTCCCTGTAATATGCTAGTACCGTACATGAGGTCAACACATTCCTGCAATACTAACGTACGAACGTAGTTGGCCTTAATCTTTTGTGTGGCTTGTTTGAGCCAGGCCTTCCGAACATGCCAAAGGCATAGGTAGATTTTGACGGTTTCGTCCCCCTGTCCTTGGTGGCCACCTATAAGAGGCGAGACCTACTTGCAAAACATCCGGTTTGAATGAGGACAAATTCGAAATGGAACTACCCTAGAAGTCACAAAAATACTAGTGCAGGGGACATGCTTACCTGATGGCATTCAATTCTACCTCGTCATTATCTGTTACTATAGCATTCGGTCTCCAATCTGGCTTAATGGCCACACATCTGGCATTCAGTTTTTTCAACCATACGACAACGTCTTGTTGGCGAGACTTCCCCTGTACTGTGAAGGCCACATGAATACCTTGCTCCCAGTTGTCAAACACCATTACTGTATAGAGCGGGTACTATTGGACAGGACAAAAATAAGATCAGAATAACGTTCACCAAATAAAGCCTGAAATGCACATAGTATGCGGCAGATGTGTTACCTTAGGCTCGTTTGTTCCAAACGTTGCATCAATAGATAGACCTCGTTTGTGGCCATGACGGACCATAATCTCTAGTTGCCATTCAGTTTGGATGGCTAGACAAAACGGATCGTCATTAGGAGGAGGATCGTTCAGATCAATGTTGCCAAACTCGTTGTAACGATAGAAAGACTCCGGGTTGGCGTCTTTCCACATATGTACACTTAGGGCGTCACAAGGATGCTTCTCCCATAGTTCCTTTGCCAGCCCCTTCGCGATGTTGTGGACATCTGCAGGCAATACAAATGTATCTCTTGTGTGCGGCAAGTTCAATTTTGCACAGCGAAGGACCTCAATCTTATGGCCAGCCATGACTTGTACTGGAGATTTCCCACTCCTCAATGCCTTTAGAATCCAGTCCTTGGTGGCCTTCGATAGCCACCCAGATAAACCGTCTCTTTGGTCGCCAAATTCTATGCCGTGGCACGGTCTCCCATCTTTATTCACGTGGTCCATGCAATGGAAGTCGATAGTGCACAAGGTTTCATCAAGTACAAGTTGTTTGGCCACAAACTAACATTGACAACCGCGTTTGATAGACATACCAGTTTGAATTTTTCCAATACAATTGCTGAGTCTCGATGTTTTCGCCCCATCAATCAACTTTTGAGCCTCAAGAAGTCTAAGTTCGGCATCATGGATAGTACTCATCTCATCAACATCTTCATCCACCACTTCAATGTTCAGGTCTAGCTCTCTCTCTGCCCTCGACCGCTTTGTTGCCCTGGCAGCAAGCTTCGCAGACTTGTCGACCAGCTTCTGTGCCCGTTGAAGAGCCTTTTTCCCATTCCTGGAATTCCGCCACAGCATCAAAGTGTGGGCAAATACCTTTTGTACCTCTACTTTGTACTGATTTGAATGGTCCTATGGACCGTATTGGCAGGAAAACCTTCAACAAAAAATTCAAATGGTAATATTTCAAATCATATAACAGCCATAAATTACCATAAAGCATGCAAAAGATAAAACAACTTACTTGATTTCCTGAAGGGCCGATTCGGTTCGCACTTGTGTCCTCTCAATGCCCTCCCTATCTTTCTTCAAATTGTTGTAGCTGTCCTCAACAAACATACACGGAAATTGTCTTATGGTCATTTCCCCTTCGACTAAATCTTGAAGTCGGTTCCAGTGTATTGTGGCCATCTGAACGGTTTTTTGTATTCCGCCTCCATGATTTATCTTAGGCTTCCAGACCAGATCTGTTCGGTCGAAAGATCCAGGTGGTGGGAACTGAATAGTCTTATGAACCCTTTTGTAAATATTCCTCCATGAAGGTTTGTTGATAACATCAGTAGGTGTTGCGCCATTTGTGTCTACTACAGGTGGAACATGACCAGGGAATGGAACTTCGTCTGTTTTGAGAGCATGACCCGGCTTAGGAACGTCTGGAATGTGGCCAGGAACAGAAACTCTGTCCAGTCTTGGAACGAGGCCAGGGCTGAGAACGTGCCCACTCGGCTGTGCAACAGCGGGAATTTCAACGTTAACAAGCGGGTTCACAACATCAACAGAGGAAAATGGAACATGGGCTTCTGGCCTTCGGGGGTGTTCACTTGGAGGTTCAACGAGGCCAGGAGGCATTGAGGGGACACCAAGAGGCTCTACGTTGTTCTCAAATGGGTTCGGAATAGGGCTAGTCGGATCTGAAAGGAGGCCAGGGGGCTTTTGTATATTATGAAATGAATTTGAATCAGGGATAGATAGATCTGGGATGGTGCAGTGAGGCTGTTCAGCGTGTCCACTGGTGTTTCGAACTAGACTACAAGAACGTGGTGTGTGGCCAGGGTTACGAATGTGAAGAGCGCTATGAAGGAGGCCAGATCTGAGGACAAGGTGAGGCCTTGGAATATAGGCAGGCCCATGATCTATAGTTGCCCTAGGATCGAGAGGAGTATAGGCGAGGCCAGGCCCGTGAACGATAGCAGGCCGTGGAACGTTTAGAAGCCTGGAATTAAGAGTATGGCTTCTAAGGAGGCCGGGACTCTTGCCGATGCCAGGCGTGTGAACACGGCGTGGCCTCAGAAGAAGACCAGGCATAGAAACGGGACCTATCATATTCTCATTCAAAGGCATATGCGCGAGACCAGGCCTGCGAACGTCAACCAAACATAGAGGGTATTGTGACGATTGCAAAGGACATACATAGCTATTCTGATTTGGGTCGGAATACTCTGAAGACCACATGTGAGTTTCATCTCCACTCCCTAAATCCACAATATCGATATTCATGGACTGCTGGCCTACAACGTGGACATTCAAACTGGCTTGCCCATGGACATGTGATCTATGGATGGTGCTTTTCATTAGACTCTCCTGTCCTACGCACTTCAGATCTACAATTTCTCAAACCTTGTTTTTTAAACACAGACTTGCCAATCCGTATCTCCAAACACGTAGCACATGAAGGTGCTCCAGTAAACCATAAACATGCAAAAGACGATGATCCTATACAATCTCTCTTCAACGCACTATCCTACACCAAGGAGATCAAGGAAGAAGTTGGGAGGTCCTCAAAGCAATTTCAGGAGAGTACATCCTTGCAAAATCTAGGATGATAAAGCATGAAAAAGACATGAAGACATCACCCTAAACTCTCAAAACCCTCTCAAAAACCATTGGTAAAGAAACATGAAAGAGAACATCAACGTGCACACACACAACTTCAACCATTCAAAACCAAACATACACATTGATGGGGTGGAGGCGTTGGAAGGTGGCTGCGAGCTTTGAATGTGGGGGGCGAAAAATGTGGCGGCGCCATCATGAGGAAACTGCCAAAAAAAAAGCACGGCGTTCTTCAACGTTGGGCGACTGGAGGGAGGAGGAGAGACCGGGCGGGAGAGGGGAGACCGGGCGGGCGGAGGGAGATCGGGCGGGGGGGGGGGGGGATTTTTCCATCTTACGCCGGGCAGCGGGCTGGTGGGCTCAGGCCCGGCCACCAAGCCTTTCACCCCGACGAGGCTGCGGTGCTGAGCCACGCTGGCCGGGGTGAAATAACGCCATCCATTTTAATCCACTCGGTTCATCTCTAATTGGCAATCGGTCCTGCGCCTCCATTACACCGTTCCCTGAATATAGTGTAGACTAGACTATTTGAAATTTCCTACAGTAATTTCATTAAATGCAAATTAAAGTGGTCCACTTGAATTTTCCACTTGAATTTTCCAATTAATAATAACATAATAATATAATATAACATAATAACATAATAAAATAATATAACATAATAATATTATTTTATAACATAAGAATATAATATAAGAATATTAACATAATATTATAATATAATATAACATAATATAATATTAACATAATATTATAATATAATATAACATAATATAATATTAACATAATATTATAATATAATATAACATAATATAATATTAACATAAGAATATAACATCATAATATAATAATAACATAATAATAACATATACTAATAACATAATCACATATGTTATAATATTAATACTATATATAATAATAACATATATAATAATAACATATTAATACTATATATAATAATAACATATATAATAATAACATATATAATAATAACAGATTAATACTATATATAATAAACCAAAATTGATATGGTCCACCTTAATTTTCATCCAAAACTAGAATTGATGTGGTCCACTTCAATTTTCATCCACATTACCTATACCTCCACACTATATTCAGTGAACGGTGTACTGTACAGTGGGGTCCAAAAATAATTCGAATTTTTTGCTTATGTACGTTTCCACACTACACTGCTGCCAACTTTGGCGCCCTCCTCAGGGTTGAAAATTTGTCAATTTACCACGAAATTTTTGGTACAAGATAATTTCTACGTTAAAAAAATGTGTGCCAAATTTCAAGTCCAGATGATGGATACAAAAAAAGATATTCAAACTCTACCAAGATGTGTAGTTGTGAGCCATTCATAGCTGCCAACTTTGACATCCTCCCTAGGGCTGATTATTTTTTAATTTACCTTGAAATTTTTGGCACAAGATCATCTCTATGTTCATAATAAGTGTGCCAAATTCCAAGGCCACATGAAGAATACGAAAAAGGATATTCAAAATTGTTTCTCATAACTACATATTTTGGTAGATTTTGAAGATGGTTATTTGTATTCATCTTCTGGCCTTGAATTTTTGCACACATGTCATCAACATGGAGATGATTTTGTGCCTATAGTTTCATGGTCAATTAACAAATTTTCCGACCTAAGGAGGGTGCCAAAGTTGGCAATAGTGAAATGGTTTCCCTAATTGTTTCTCACAACTAAACATGTTGGTAGATTTAGATTTGTTTATTTTTTTTTGTGGATCTTTTGGACTTGAAATTAAATACACGTATAATCAACATAGAAATGGTCTTATGTCCAAAACATCATGGGAAAAAATAAAAAAATTGAATCCTTGGGAGGGTGTCAATGTTGGCAGCAGTGAAATGTTTCTCACAACTATGCATGTTGGTAGATGTCAAAAATCTTTTGATATGTAGATATTTTGGCCTTCATATTTGGCATGCATGTGATCAACATGGAGGCAATCTCATGTCAAACATTTCATGGGAAAACACAAAAAAATCAATCCGTGGGAGTGTGTCAAAATTGGCCAGGAGTGAAATGTTTCTCACAACTACACATGTTGCTAGATTTTGAATTAGTTTTATTTGTGTGGATCTTTTGGACTTGAAATTTTTCTAATATGTAATCAACATAGAAGTGGTCTCATGCTAAAAAATTTATGGGCAAAATAAATTCTTTCCATCCTTGGGAGGGTGTCAAAGTTGGCAGCTGTGAAACTTTTCTTACAACTATCCCATGTTGGTAAATCTTGAATATCTTTATTTGTATAAATCTCTTGGCCTTGAAATTTGGCGCACATATTTTCAACATAGAATTGATCTTGTGCCAAAAATTTCATGGTAAACTGACAAATTTTCAGCCCTCAGGAGGGCGCCAAAGTTGGCAGCAGTGTAGGGTGGAAACGTACATAAGCAAAAAAATTCGAATTTTTTTTGGACCCCACTGTACTGTAGTCTGCTCTGGTCTTGTCTTCCCTCGAGTGCAGAAACATCTCGGATGCGACCAAGGACCCAGTACACCTACGGACACGGTCCGGACAAAACCCGTGTGTTAGTTCTATTATTCAATGTACACTGACACGTGCTCTCAGAGGTCACATGACACGTGCTCTCAGAGGTCACATGACACGTGCTCTCAGAGGTCACATGACACGTGATTCGTGCTTACAGAAATGACATGTAATAGGACAGAGCCGTGTAAAGCATGCTTACAGAAAAAGATAGTCGCTAAGGGTGAGGTTCCATGGGCCGGCCAATTTGGCCACTGATTGAGGAGACCAAAAATAATTGGATGTCTTGATCATGGAAGTGCACAAAAAAATACAGCTATGAAGATCTGTCGTTGACCACCGATGTTACCTTTGTGGTGACACGTGGACATAATGCCATTGTTAATCTATTTTAGTTCTTTCTTAAATGTGAATAGGGCCCACATTCTCAACCGGATAAGGTCTCGTCAAGACTTATCCACATACTCTTAACCCCTAAAGGACCAATGTTCCCTCAGGGGACATTTTGAGTTTGGGTAAGGTACCACGTTCTCAATTCTAGGCATTATTTTCTGAGATTTTTTATTGAATGGACAACTTTTGATTAGCTTTGTGTAGACACAAATTTCGTAGAATTCCGACTAACGGTTCAAAAGTTACAAATTATTTTCACTTACATATACAAATAGTGTAGCAATTTAGTGTGACATATCACAAATACTGTCACCAAACTTTAATAACTTCTAAATTCAATAGAAATTCGAGTTGTTGTCCAATTAAAAGAAATAAAATGTCCTCTTGGAAAGGAGATTGAGATCTTTGCATCTACTGTACGGATTTGTGAATTTCAAATATTTGAGAAGGATATGATATATGCAAAATATAAAAAGTATTGTTGATTCTCGGCACATAGTTGCATTGGAGGATTTTTTAGGACATCTTCTACACCTCTTCTACTTCTAAAATTTGGTGCACATGTGCCTAGCATGATCCTTTTCAAGTTAACACAATAAATTCATGGCCCGTAGTGCAAAAAGTTGCTATAGAAGGTGGTCGAAGTTTGTTGAAGGTGTATATGTTTCAGGTCAAATGCTAATATCTTTCAATCCGTGCGGTCAAACTTACCAAAATTTTTACCACACACTCTCATACAAGTCTAGTACAAGATCCTACGGTTAAATTTTCAAAAAAATGATTTTGTATCATTTTGTGTTGAATGTGCTGAAAATGGCAGTTTTGGAGTGTTTTTGAGGAAAAATTGCCTTGGTCCTTTAGGGGTTAAAGTTTGCACACTTTTCTCATCAGCATGATTCTTGACGAGACCTTATACAGTCTAACCTTGATAATATCACACCCTCCGTTTCACCCAAAAATGTGATATTATCAAGGTGTGACAATTTTGATAATATCACGTTTGGCAATTTCAGGCAAAATGTGATGCTTTCAAAAAATAAGGCCAAAAAAAATTCAAAACAATCAAAAAATAAAATAAAATTACAAACAGTCTTACCCTTGATTTTCCAACCTAAATCAATCACTATCAAATGTTATAAATCACCAAAATCAAATAAATGAATGAGTGAAATCTCATTTGAGCTTAACAAATTAGTAAATCCATTGAAACCTATTATATGATTTATCTCACCTCATGTCAAATGGTCATTGAGAAATAACACGTGACAAGGTGTAACTAGTTCACATTACACATATAGTATCATCAATTAATCGCCATTCCAGCAATGAACTTACACCCCAACGACTTGTACTGTATTAAATCTGTAAAGAAACAAACCGCAAGCAAACCCTTGTTCTCTCCCGAGTCTCAATGATTTTGGAGCTCAGAATCCTCGCTCTTCCTAGAACCCTCGTCTTCACCAAAATCTATGATTTGCGCACATTTTTCATTCAGGAATCACCCCCAATCGTAGATACAGTAAAACATTCCGACGAGATATGCCATCATCCACACTTATTCATCCATCCATTTTTTATATTGTCACATTTACACTACAGATTTTTTTTAAAAAAAAGTGATATTATCAAGAGTGATAGTGATATTAACAAGGTAGTTTTACACTTAAAAAATCTGTTTCAAGGTTTTGGGTGACAATATCAAGGTGTTATATTAACAAGTGTGATATTATCAAGGTTAGACTGTATTTGCTGTTTTCTTCTTGTCAGCTCTAAGGGCTGGCTTCCAAACGGGCCGATTTTGCCTAGAAAAGTTTCCTAAGATTTTGCCTAAGGATGATTCCTCAAAATGCGGCACCAGGCCGGCTCCGCATGAAGCGACACATCACAGTGCTCTTAAATGAAAAGAAAGCACGATGGAGACGCATTACAATGTGAATAGGGCCCACATTCTCAACCACGTAAAAATACGGATAAGGTCTTGTCAAGACCTATCCACAAACTCTTGTCGTCTGCACACTTTTCTCATCAGCATGATTCTTGTCGTCTGCACACTTTTCTCATCAGCATGATTCTTGTGTCTTCATTTCTGTTAGCATGACTCTCGTTTCTACTTGCTAACATGTCTGATCGTGCAAGGCTGCAAGCATGTGGAACTTCCCTGCACTTCATTCCGTTACAATGTACAAATAGAGCACCGCAGCGTCACAGTTGAATTGTCACCTTGGAATGAGCGTGCTCTCTGCTGATCAACATTTGGTATGTGCATGTCTAGCGATGCTTGCTGAGTTGTGTATTTGCGATCTTTTCAGTTTGTTCTGTATTACTTTGTGAGGATTACAGAGGCATTGTTAAATCTCATGCAAGTCGGAATCCGTTGTTCTGTTGCTAGCTTGTAATAAGTTGCTAGATGTGCACCTCCGCAGGAAGAAACTTGGCTCTGTTCCTCAATCCGATGGTCTTGTCCACGTACAAAGACAATGCGACATTTCCCAAGCAACTGGAGGCAATGGTTGCTCGTGAGTGTATCATTGTCAACGTCATGTCCGATACCGTGAAATGGAATACGCCACGAGAGTACCCAAAAGGAGCTGACGCGTTGGAGGCCTACCAACGACAACCTAGACTGTCATTGAAAGAGTTACAGTTGCTTGGTAAGGGAGCAGTGAGCAAAATAAGGGACTTGCTCACCAAGCAAGGCTTTGTTGGCATGAGCACCAATGGCGCATTTGCTACCACTTACGATGCAATCATGGGTAATAGCAGACAACTGGAGTCGAGCAAGGCTACTCCTTATTATTTTTCCCTTTCATATGCCCGAACACGTGATGCATCAGACAATTGTACTGATGACATGCCAGTTGTGCTCCGAAAGGAGGTGGACAAGGCATTGGAATTCGTAAGTGACCAATGGGCTAGGAGTCGAGAGCAGGAGTGGGGTGTCTGGTTTGATAGGTTGGCCAATCGACAGTATCCACATGCACAAGACACTTGGAGTGCTTCAGCTACTTTACAATACATGGCAGCACCTGTATTGGTGCTACCCCCCTTGTTAGTCGATTCAAACTACCTTCAAACACCTACTTTTTCCACCTATCATGAGTTTGATAAGTTGGTGAAAGCATGCCATGCAGTCCTACCCGTAGGTGTGCACACAACAACAGATAAGGACATCGGTACTTGTGATCCTCTGGTGCATTGTATGGGCATGCAACGATGTTGGCCCAGGTTGGAAATCAGACTAGCACAAGCAGCCTTAGGAATGTACACCACTCCAACACTATATTCTGCATTGGTGAACACACATGTGGCTATCCTTAACGCAACGTATTGCATCGCAAGGCAGATTGCTCTAAGAAGCAACACTGCTTGCCGATTTGAAGTAAGTGCCAATGGATCAATAACTGCAGGAGATGACCTGGTCCTACTATATCAGCGTTGGAGTGCCCTTTCCAAGGATGCAAAATCTCTGGACTTCATGCATCGAATTCTATATGATAATCAATACTTTGTCTCGGTAGATTCTTTAGAGAAAGTGTTGATCGAGTTCCCCTTCGTCGATTTCAGTGTTGAGCAATTGACACAGGGTGCACATGGCTTACTGGACACTGTTGAGTTTTTGCAAATTAATGTTTTGCAAAATATCCTAGTTCTTGGCAAATACAGGCCAGAGGACCATGGGATTCCTGCTCAACTTTATGAGCATTATCGACACAGGTCCGAGAGTAGAGGTAGTGCATTAGAGGTTCTTGAGAACCGACTTAAGACGGATTTCCTAGACATGAGTGTTTTGCATGCTCTGTCAGAATCTCTAACACTAGTAAAGCTCTATGAGCCGAATGTTTTTGCCAATGTTGACAAGGCCATTGCTGCGTTGACACTCATGGATCCAATACTAGCAGGTAATCTAATATCCATGCAACAATCAGCGGGTGTTCATCAATTGCATGGGATTCTTGATGCCTTCCGGCCATCCCATCTGTTGAGTGCAATGACCGCGTGGCATGTGAAAGGAGGTTTCTGGGAAGATGTTAAGCGTAATTGGATGCAAGCCTGGCCACCCTTCCACTCAGAGCTACCAGTTTGGTGGGTCAGATCATGCACGCGGCCCAAGCAACAGGAAGAAGTTATTTGTGAGCTTATGCAACGACTCACACTTGGCTTGGACATAGGACCTGTACGAGCCCTATTCTTTGAGAAGTTTGTAGGCCACATGTGTTTGTAGACCACGTGTGTTTGTAAACACATGGTTGGATCCTTTTCCATTTCTTTTTGGGTTTGTAGACAAATTGTTGCAAATCGCGATCACTCACGGGATTTATGTGTAGCACGTTGACCTTATGAGTACAGTTATCTTTCATTACCGTCTCTTCACTTATCTCTCCTTGAAATATACTCAAATTTCTGTTGCAAATGTAATTATGAAATGTTTTTAATCGGCTATGTCTTGTGAAGATCTTCTGCACATCCTCATGTTTTTCTGTGATTTTGAACTAATTAAAATGGCCTTGTGCTGAAAATTCGTTGTAGTGTCACCTTTTGAATCCTACACAACTAAATGGTTGATTGGCCTCAGTTTTACTGCTGTAGTCCCCTCCTGGTACTGGTTTCTACTCTTTTAGGTTCCGTTCCTGATGTCCTATGATAATAAGAACTGTGGTTTGTGTCTTAACCCTTAAGCGTCGGACCTAAAGCCGTCCTTGTAATCAGAGTAATAGGCCTTTTACCGTTGGCGTTGTTGTAAACATCTTTGGTAGTATAGATATCAAAGAAATTTCTAAAAGTATTTCGTAACGCAATAGAAGGGAGAGTCAGGAATGTGAAAAGTAGTTCATTAGTAAAAAAGGACCTAAAGAAGACGACGACATTCATAATTTCAGTGAAGATAGGGCATTTCATGTACTACAGGCAGGTTATGAAAAATGGAAAAGCATTTCCAAAAATTGTGACACGGTTTAGGGAAACGTATCATTATGAAGCATTGTAGTAAATTGATAGAATGAAATCATAGATTTAGAGGGAAACCCCAAGAATAGATAGAAATTAAGTGTTCAAACGAGTGTCTGTACACATGACGTGTTTGAGGAAGTCAGGGAGGGCAGGGAAATGACACTATAGAGAGTCGGAAACCATGGAGCTGCTCGGAACCTGCCAGGCGCTGCCCCCGGGACTCACAAAACAGGTCAGCATTAAGTTCTAGGGAAATTCTTGATTACACACAACAAGTTGCTCATTACCACAATCAACAATCGATATCGTGACATCCGCAATCTACAATCGACATGTCACGGAATCAAGACCTACAATCGACATGTCATGAATCAGAATCTACAATCGACAATCAGAATGTCGATCGAATCCAGAAGGACAATGAGAATCGACATTTCGCTGATATGTCGATCGAATCCAGAAGGAGTAATTCTGCGGTCTTCTTCGTTCTATCAATACGCTTCTTTTTGCTCGCTGAAGAACATCATGTAGAAGGCAGGCATTGCACAACAAGCTCCGCCTGGAACAAGTCCAGGCCCCGGCGATGCAGTCCTCGTGATCCACCTCCGTAGACGCCGTCGTCGTCAAGGTCACCACCGTCGACCGATCCAGCGACTGCAGCTACTTCGTCGCGCTTTGTTTCTAGACACAGTGCTATCTGCACACAGCGTCATCCTTGCACTGCACACACTCAATAGCACATACTATTGGCATTTCAATGTCCGGAACTTCACTAACAAAACTTCATGTACAGAACTTCACGTCAACGGCAAAAAACCACGAACTTCACATCACAATAGAAGGAGCAACAAGAACAATACGAATGATCACAGTTAAGGTTCCAAGAACACCGTATCTTGAAGACTTCACAACAAACTCAACAGATCACTCCAACAAAATTAACCATCAACCAAGCCATACCTGATAAAAATATGTGGACTCTCGAGCCTCTCTAGCAAAAAAAACTTGTGTGCCACAGTACACGAGCTCTG
This sequence comes from Bryoerythrophyllum caledonicum, assembly GCA_963971425.1. NCBI lineage: Eukaryota > Viridiplantae > Streptophyta > Bryopsida > Pottiales > Pottiaceae > Bryoerythrophyllum > Bryoerythrophyllum caledonicum. The sequence continues at coordinate 13,366,623 of OZ020525.1, read as the reverse complement.
CAGCGCATCCTTCCTTTTGAGGTCTGCGGGACTGAAGTTACAACCCCACAGGGCCGCAAATTTGCAGCTTAGTTTGGTCTAAAAAAACGCAACGGGTTCCCTGCAAACCAAACCTAACCTCAATTCAAACTCTAACTTCAGCAACTCAACAACATAAAACAACTCAACAACATCCCCAGAATGTCAATCTAAAATCAAAACCACAGAACTTGACAGCCCACCTGAGGTTACAAACAGCAGTGCCTGAACCGCCGCCACGACACGAACCTGGAGCGCTCCGCAATCCATCAACAGGCTTGAACCACAGGATACTAGGATAAGGTGGCGAGTACAGAAAGTGAGGTCCGGTGGGATTGCACAAGCTCGCCTCATGGTGCGCACTAGTTGCATCACTGCGATAGATGTGGAAACCGATTCCTAGTGATTGTGTGACGATCTTTTACAGCCAGCATAACATCCCACTCTGAATTGATGAGTGAACTGAGCCACACCTAACCAAGTCGCAATGAAATATCAATGTGATCTGCGAGCAGGATGCTAGGCTCCGACCTGATTGTGCAGAATTAGAATGGATGAAAGCTCTGCTCCCGAGCTGACTGTGCAGATTCCGCACAATGGATATCTGCTCCGCTTCTAATGGCAAGGCTTAGAAAATGGAGAAGAAGCCACATTGTACATTTATAATGCGTTGAAACTCTCATGTTTTATTATATGCAGGCTATTCCAGGACTTGGGCATGGTTTTGACCCTCGTCACTAGTCAGCCTCGAAATCGAGGACTGGCTAGGAGAAGATCTGGCCGTTGATGGCCAAGATCTAATCTCTGCCGTTCATCTCGGGTGGGGCCCGATGCGTTACTCCACGTTTACATTCCTAAAATTTTTAACTTGAAATTTATTACCTGAAATTTTGATGTGTTAGTGTTTGTGCTGGAATTTTTTGTGTAATGAGCATTTTGGCTATTTTTTTGTTTTTACTTGAATTTTTTTTCCCAAAAATGTATTCTCTTCTAGGCTTTATGATTAAAGAAGGTGAGAGACCCTTAAGAAACTAAGATTGACTTGGGGTTTGCCAAATATTTTGGTCATGGCCTCTCTACTCGGTCTCTTGGGCTTTCACACTACAAGGACCAAAACTCCACATGTTACATACTTTGATATTTTTTTCCAACATATAGTTTTTACACAATATATTTAATGTCACTAAATCACAAACTTTATGATCTTCTTTCTTTTCAATTATATTTAGGCTTAGAGCACATACTTAAAACCCCATTATTGCATCGACTTCATTGGAGCATATATTTCAATGCAAACTTCTTGGTTCATTAACCCACTTTTTAACTAAATATCATGAATTCATAAATATCTCCAATATCTATTAAATTAAAAATTTATTTGGAAACCTTTGTACTTCAAGTGGATTTTAAGTGCATAAATAAGTAGTGGATTTGTAAACATTATGTTTTCAATGTGACTAATGTCACTAACCTTCAAACTAGGAATTAGTCACATTAGTCACACTATGTTTGGATAATCATATTAGTCATATTGGAAAAATAAGCTTTAAAAGTCCATACCATCTTCGTACAATTTTCAACTATCATACATGGACATGCACTACAATTTATTTTTTTCTACATAGAAGATATAATTTAATTTTACATAGTATACATAAATATTGAACCTACCAAAATAAATATACATTCAATAATGAATGATGCAAATTCAATACCTATAATATCATGGTAGTAAGAACTACCATTATATAAATCTTTATTATATATAATAAATAAACAAAGTTGTATGTAATGTGCCTATTATATAAAACCTCCATATGAACCTATAATCTTGGTGCTACATTGCTAATAAATATTCAAATCTTTGAAAAACAACTCCTCATCTTGTGCACCTTCACATCCTTCTTCTTCTCGAGCAACACTATTACTACTTTTTGCAATCACACATTGGCAATTGTGACACTCAACGATTGTTCTCCCATCAAAGAATATATTGAGTCCTTCACAATTTGGACATTCTTCTCAACACAACCTTGGAAATTTCACCCTTGTACGCTTCTTTTGTACAAGTTGTCTTCAGCGTAGAACTTTAATTCCGCCACCCGGTCTTTGTAATTGTAGCACATGGGATTCTATACCATGCAAGTCTTCATAATTCAATTTTCTTTTCTTCTTCTTGTGACTAGAATGTCCAAGTCTTGTATTTGTAACATGGGCTTGGATAGGGGTGATACTTCCACCCTCCCTTGGCAGTGAGATTATACTTGGCCGTGATCCTATGCCCAAGTTCTCTTAGATTACTCCTAGAAACATTTGTCCTGCCCTCTTGATCGCTTCACATTGCTCCATAGTCAAAGCATTCTACATTTCCCTAGGAATATTTGTTGATGCCGTCACATTTGATATCTTTAGAATCATCTCCCTCACAAAATCAACCCCACAATTTGGATTTAATGTTGGCCCTCCGCTAGAACAACCACTTGGATCGATACTTGGACCTCCGCTCGGACCTCCACTTGAATCTTCATTTGGACTTTCATTTGGATCTTCCAACTCATGCATGAAACTATGAGGTTCATATATACTTAGCAACAAGTCAAGGAGGTGTTGAAATTCTTCATCAACAATTTGCTTCAACGCCAACATGTGCTTACAAATGGGACCATAATCGTTACACTCGTACCATTCGCGAGATAAAGTAACAATGTACCATTTATTTGCCACGGATTGACTTTGAAATGCAAATTCCATGTGACACTCGTCAATTGTTTCCAGATTTGAGGTTTGATCTTCTTTATATCTCTGGACCAATTTCTTCGCTTTTTGCAGCCTTGATGTCCGACCTTGATCTCCTCCCCTAAGCGAGTACTTCCCCGACACACTCAACCAGTGAACATCATTATAATGCTCATCTAATGTCATTCCATCAAATCGTCGACCATTATCCGGGCTACCTATTATTGCAAAAATAAGTTGGTCAAGTCTTCGATTAACTTTCCCATCTAGCAAGGTATATTTGACATATTGCCACATGCGTTCTACAAGATTTGTTGTATTCGCATGTCCATGTTTGAACATCCTAGCCCATGTAGGTCACATAAGCTTCCAAGGACTATTGTTACCTGCCCAACTCTTATCATCATACTTTAATATACTGCCATGAGCGGCATACTTTGTCTTGAACCTTTCATATGCTGTGTTGAAGTCGTCCTCGGTAACCGCCTCCAACATACCAAACATTTCCTTGTACAAATCATTGCGTTGTGATTCGGGCAATTTAGGCAACAAATGTTCCACCCATGCGTTCTTTGCATGGAACCAACACAGTAAGAGTTGACATTTTGTTTGGATTCGACCAATTTCTTGGTTTTGCCAACACCAAACATCTTCTTGAATTGCTCTTTTAATAGCATTCATTGAGATTTTGTCCTTGTCAATCACAATCGCATTTGGTCGGATATCGTCCATGTTTCGAAATACAGCCTTCATAGTGAGCCACAACGCCGTTTGTACTTTGCCACTGTCGTTGTCATCACTACATAGCATGAGAAATACGGGCATACCCAAACTGCTTCTATTGGGGCACACCCCGCAAACAATGGCATGCCCCATTGGTTTATTTTGAAAGTGGAATCTATCATCCATGCCAAATTAGGGGTGATAGCCTTTGCCCTTTCTATCATTTCCTCCGTTTGAATTACTAATACAAACGGCCGCTTATTAGGATCCGGGTTCATAGGATCATATGCTTGAAAAAAGATCACATTTTTCTTCTCTACCCATTTTGGAACCGTCTCTACAACATTATCATAGTCATCACCGCTGCCTCTTTCTTGCATCTGTAGCTTATACGACAAGTTTGAAGCTTCTTTTGCATCTAAAAAGAAACGATATGTTTTTTGTTCATACAATGGAGCTGCTCGTCGTAAAATTTCTTCACATCTTTTGGAATGAACCAGGGCACATTGGATGTTATTCGAATTACTTAACATCTCGGCACAATTATCTATTGCACTTTGATGAATGGGTAAAAAATAACTATCCGTCTTGGATCCCGGTTGATGATCATTATGCTCGGCATTCATATGAACTTCAACATCTTGTCCTTCTTCAATAGGATGTAAAATCCTCACACAAAATTTACAATCCACATATTTTGTAGTAGAGCATTGCTGCACTCTACCACCTTTGTCATCATAGCCAATTGCTTTGCCTTGGAATTTATGTCCCCGGTGGCATACAAAAATCACCATTTCATGAAGATAAGGTGTTACTCTAATGTATCTATGAATGGGTTTTAAAACCACCTCATGTTGGGCCGCCAAATTATTTATGAATGCCTCCAATTCAGCCAATGGCATTGCATACCTCTGAGGGTACTGTCGATAACGTCGAACTGTCCTTCCTTGACCTTGTTCTCCAATTTGACACCGTGTACATGATTCAATCGCCTTCTCAATAAATGGCTTTGGAATGCCATTCAACTGTGCACCCACAAGCCATCCCAATTCTCCAATCTTTGAAATTGTGTCTTTGTATGTCAAATGAACCCTCCCTCCATGGTGCGCGGCTTTTACAATCAAAGGCCATTCATCAATATATGGAACATTGAGATGTGGCATCTTTTTATTGAACAAACGTTCCTCGCCACTTGTAAGTGTTCGTACCCCAAAATTCCTCCCATACACTCCCCATTTCTTTAAAATGGATTTGTGCCATGTTTCCATTGAAACTTGCTCTTGATGGACAAAATTCTCGTCTAAAGCAATGATAGTGTCCACCGATAGTTCCACCCTCCCCCTGCTCCAATTTACAAGGTAATTTGCCAACTCTCGCTTGAAAGAATAATATGTAGTATGTAAAAATAGAAAAGGGTCCAAGCTTGGCTCCTGAATCCCATCTACTTCATCAACATAGTCTTCTTCTCCATCGCTTTCTAAACGTGGAAAATCAAACGATATTTCATCGTCCAATAAAAGATCATCAAGGTTTAAAACCTCAAAAATCTCATCCAATTCCGCCATCATTTTCAATCCTTTGCCTACCAACTTTATGCCATCACTTGTATCCAATTATTCCTTATTTTGTCTACACAACCAACACACAAATATGTTAGAATATGATTTCAAAAATTCTTAGTGATTACTTCACCACCACTAATTGCCCCCGATGGTGACCTTCACCATCTCCCAATTTTTGATTGGTCCCGGTTTTCAAATGGTGGTGGCGGTCACCACCACTAATTGCCCCTGGTGGTGACCGTCACCACCTCCCAATTTTTGAATGATCCCGATTTTTAAATGGTGGTGGCGGTCACCACCACTAGTTGCCCCCGGTGGTGACCGTCACCACCTCCCAATTTTTGAATGGTCCCAATTTTCAAATGGTGGTGGCGGTCACCACCACCACCATGGGGGGGAGTACCCTAAGTGTACTATTCCCCCCATAGTACTCTCTGTGGGATTCGGCAGGCCCCCTGCCCCTTGCCATGACGAACAAGAGGTAGAACACTTTGATTTTGGAACACCACCCAAAACCCCAGCCATGGGTCCCAAGCCCTCCGCCTCCCATGCCCACGCAGCCCCATGCCCACCAACCCTGGCCACGAAGGCACTCCGAGCCTACCAACCCCAAGCCCCACCCGAGATGGACGGCCAAGATTGGATCTTGGCCATCAACGGCCAGATCTTCCCTCAGCTAGTCCTCGATTTTGAGGCTGGCTGGTCGCGAGGGGTATTGATGCCAAAGAACTGTCCGTGCTTCAGCGTAAGATGTCACAGAAGCTGGAGATGAAGATCCTTCGCCGAACTCGGACGAAAACGGAGCCCTGGGGTCGAAATGGTGGTTCACAACGTCCGCACAAGCTGAGACTTGGCGCGGCGTGGCATTTCTCCAAACCTCACTCACTGTAAGTGGCAGTAACGGTGCTTTCGCCAAGCGACTTGAAATAGCACATACTGGAAGTGGCAGTAACGGTGCTTTTGCCAAACGTCTTGAAATAGCATATTGTGTTGGCAACCCAATGTCCGGAGGTGGGCCTCACCTAATACAATCGAAGATGGGTTCGGATGGGAATGCATGTGCACAATAATTATATTCCTAGATCTGACATGCACGTGCACGATAATTTCATCCCTGATCTTACATGCATGAGCACGATAATTCTATCCCCGGATCATACATGCATGTTGCACGATAAACTGCATCCCTCATTTTAGGAAAACCTACCACTATTTGAACAGGGGGCGATGAGAGTCTGAGAGAGGTTGCGATGTCGCAGTCGATTGTAGAAACACATTGATGTGATAACAAGTTGACGTCAAGATCGATCAACTCAACGTTGGAAGAGATCCACCCGTACTAAGCAGTGCACAGACTTCTCACACGAAGAGTGGATCGACTCAAGGTAGATTAGGATTTTAACGTTCCAACTAGGAGAGATCAGAATTAGGGTTGAGGAAATAGGGTTCAGAAATAAGAACGCGAACTAGATCAGGGGCAGCCAGAGGCAACAGAGTCGATCAAGAGCGTGGAATCAAGAATTGGATTAGCGGAGCCAAGTTCACATAGAGAACTGTGTTCGTGGAGGACCGGCAGGCAACTCCAACAAACCTTCAAAGCAGCTTTGCAGATGCACTCAAGGCGCATATCGTGCATACTCCGATCAAACTTTCAGCGTTAGAAGAAAGAAGGAGAGCAGAAGCACTCGTGAAGCACGAATTACCGGAACCAGAAGTAGTCGCGGCACTGGCGCATCTTGGGAGTCATACCGAATTCAATCCCTCCAAAGCAACCCCTAGTGAGATCCTCCCAGACTCTTTATTCCGCAGTAAGTCGGGATTCTTATTATGTAAGCAAGGGGCAGTGTTCACGCTGGACGAGAATAAGGTTAAGAAGGAGATGGAACGTTTTTAGAAAAACACTGTAATAGCGTATTTTGTAGGTGGTAAGGCGAGATGGGAACCTGTCCCAGCCTGGCTAGCAACTCTCTCTCAAGAGACGCTCAAGCGGTGTGTGAATTCGGGCGCAACCTTGGTAACGGGTTCTTCCAGATAGTTACCAAGGAGGTTTGCGCCACTCAACAACTGCTCATGCTTACGTCGCACACATCGCGGTGGGGGATATATATATTGCAACCATGGGTCGTTGGATTTGATCCGAGCGCTCTTGTCAAAGCACAAATGCCTGGGTGGATCACCCTCAAGGCAGTACGTGACGAGTTGAGCAGCAGCATCCAAGACATTGCCAGATGCATTGGACGGGTGGTGGGCAAACATAGAGGTAACCGGCACTCTGTAGATCAAAAGTTTTGCGTCAACATTGACACGGCCAAACCGTTCGTCGTGAACATTGACGTCATGAATCCAGTACTAGGAGAGATGGTGTCGCTCGCAGTGGACTACAACAACTTGCCAATTCGTTGCAGGCACTGCCTGTCTACGTCGCGCCTGATAAAGGAGTGCCGTGCACTCCAACAACCTCATACAAGACAAACGATGAGACAACAAGGAAGTAAAGAGCCCCCAACAAGGCGTGATCGGAACTCTGTTCCAGCAAGGTCGCAGAAGCAAAGGTCAAGGTCTCTTAGCGTCGAGCAGAGCGCCTCCACTAGTGATACTACACCGAAGCCGACAGAGGAGAATTTGCGGAAGGTAGAGACACCAGATCAGCCCCCGACACAAGAAAAGCTGTCGCATCCGCCTTAGCAAAGGCTCGCCCAGGCACTAACCAGTGAGATGCCACTGCAAAAAGAAGTAGACGAAGCAGAATAGGCGGTAGCTAGACAGGATCAGGACACGACGATCTCGAGAGACATAGAAAGTCTTCAAGGAAGGGAGCTCCAAAGGAGCCTGGAACAACATATGTCGGTGGCGGGGGTGCTGCAGAAAAGGAGCAGCAAAGGCTATAGAACAAGGCAGGGCACTGCCATACGCCCAGCGTTCACAGGAATCTACGGTCAGGAACTCGACGAGCAGAACAGCAGTGGAGCGAGCGGCGCGCGGTCAGAGGAGCACATGTTGGCATTGTCGGCAAATTCAGAACTACCAGCATCAACTCCGAGCCACGTGAGGGCGGAAACTGCAGCCTACACGATCACCGGGTTTTCCTCTTCTCCTACAGGTGAGGCAGGCCCTACACGATCGAACCAAAACACTGATATGGACATAGTGCAGGCAGGAGCAGGTGCCAAACCTACGAAGGAGGGAGTACAACAATCGGACTGGAGAGAGGAGGAATACTCGAGGCTAACAGGAAAGGAAACGGATGACCTCAGCCTTGGCCCGGCAGATAACCAAGGTACAATGGAATTTTCAGGAGGCCTGAATAAGAGTTGCTCTCCCGACCCCGCTGTACTTAGGTCGGTGTATAGCCAATGGCTATGCGAGCAGGGGTGGGAAGACATGATGGATCTAAACTCTCCAGGCAAGCCACGAGCCTCTGGCCGAGCCTCCTCCCAGACCAACGAAGAGTATCAAGCAAAACTAATACCTGCAAAACCAAACAAGGAAGCGAGGATTAGCACAACGTTTAACAATGCTAGAGGAAGATAGGTTCCATTCGCTCCCCCCCTCCTTGTGCATGAAGTTTTCCATTGTGACTCACAATGCCCAAGGCATGAATGATGGCTTGAAAAACGATGCAATTAGAGGATACTACTCTAGGTTGCTAGGAAAACTAGATATCATCTGCTAACAGGAAACGAAATTAAGAGGTAGTAAATATCAAGCATTAGCTGGATTGTTTTGGCACGGAGCTTGCTTCATTGGACAGGAGGCGGCGGTGGCATACAACAATGATGGCAGAGATGAAGGGGCGGGGAGCGGAGGCACATGGATGTGGGTGTCCCCGAAGATTAAGCACATGATATGTGACCAGGGAGAGGCTCAAGGGGGCAGCGCACAATGCTAAGATTTAAAGGCACGCCAGGGGTCGACATCGCAGTCCTTAACGTGTATTGTCCACACGCATCGACGGAATGTTGCGTTCTTTGGAGAGACCTACTCCAGTCACTTCCGAGAGATTGTAGGTGGATCTTGACAGGTGATTGGAACTTTGTAGAATCCAAAGATGATAAGTCTATCTTGTGTAAATCGTACAGATCTATTGAGGAGAAGCAACTATTTCAAGAACTAAAAGGAGCCCTTGAGGTTGAAGATGTTTTTCCTGCGAGGAGTCGAATTAGGTTCTCCTGGGACAGTAGGAGGCGTGATGGAAGGAGAGTACTGGCGCGTCTCGATCGGACATACACGTTCGTGGGAGCGCTCACAGGCCACCAGCGACTCTTATAAAATTCTTGGTGATACCTCATTATCGGACCATCTCCCAGTGTCGAGAGAGTTACAGTTGGAAGAAGTTCAACAACGTAAATCAGCGTACATCATGAATGCCTCCCTTCTGAAGCACCCAGAGGCTCAACTAGGAATTAGACAAACTTGGATGAGATGCTCCCACCTGTCCTTCTGTGGAAAACTTTGGGGAGTGGTGCGATTTTACAAAAGATTTTGTATGAAGATAGCGTCAGAAAACAAGCGAGAGGAGATCTGAGCGAGAAAGGAGGTAGAGAAGGCGCACCTTCTGCTTCAACAAGATCCTGGTAATCAAGACGCACAAGAGCACCTGGACGAGTCGTCCGCTCGCTTGCATACGCTGGAGACAAACAAGGCTGCGGGGGCGCGCCTACGAAGCCGCCTTAAATGGCTGGAGGTAGGCGATACGGGTTCGCGGGAATTTTTCAATTCTCACAAAGTACGATCATCAACTTTTACCATCTCAGAGCTAGAAAGTAGTGATGGAGGGCTGGAGTCTTCAAGTGCCGGCTTGGAGGAAATCTGCCATGACTTTTACCAAAAATTGTACAAGGCACGTACTACGTCAGAGGCGACAGTGACGGCGACTAACTCAATGTTGGAGTATCTCGGCAACAGACTCGACAAGCGCATGAAGGTGGCCCTAAGTGCTACAATTTCAGAAGACGAACTGAGGGCGACTGTAGGTGAAATGCGACTGGGAAAGTCGCCGGGACCGGACGGCGTGGGAGTGGAGTTTTACCTCATCTACTGGGATCTAATCGGCACCGATTTCACAAGAATGATAAACAACAGTATCAGCGAGGGTAAACTTCCGTGCGGTATGACACATGGCATACTTGCGCTTCTGCATAAGGGAGGGGAACGTCGGTTTTTAATCAATTGGAGACCGATATCCTTACTAAACACTACGTACAAGATGAGGGAGTCTTATTCATGAGCGGTGAGCGCAGAGCGGAGAGCGGTGAGCAGAGAATTCAACCACGAAGAGCATTAAATATCGGAATATTCCAAGAATATTCCGATATTTAATGAATATTCCAGGAATATTTGTTCTATTTTCAGGATTTAGGATTCTTTGCTAAATTTAGACATGACCAAAATCCGTGATTGGTATCTGTTTTTCAAAAACAAATTCTACATTTTGTACTAACTTTAATACTTCTCGATACCAAAAGGTTACACCGTACCCTCTTCGTACCAATGTTTATACAATTACTTCTACGTCACAAGAGGTTTAGGGTATCCTCTGGACCCCAAGAGATTACGGTATAACCTCTGGGTACCAAGAGGTTACAATATAATGGATCGGTACCAAGAGGTTTTGGTATAACCTCTCGGTACCTAGAGGTTACGGTTTAGGGTCTCGATATCAAAAGAATAATATATAGTTTGTCTAGGTACCAATAGGTAAGAATATAACCACTAAGCACTGAGAAATCATATTGTGAGGTCAAACTATTAATATATTTTAACACAAAAAATATCTTGATATATATAAAGGTGCTGGACAAGCAAAGTCATAATTTTTTTTTCAAACACCTATCCAATAACTAATCCTAGGTTCACACGTAGATTTAGGGTATACGCTACTGATATACGCTAAAGACCCGAACTAGGTCCAAGGATGTGTCAGGATGCCGCGTTTAAGAATCTGCTTGACCTCCTTCCAACTAAAGGTAGAAGCATGGATGAATTCTACAGTTTGATCAATTCCACAGATAGCGAGAAAGATGAAGTAGAGATGTTTACAGTGGGAGTATTCGCTCTTTCCACGGAACACCTTCCAAGTCTTTGTGAAAGTTGGGCAGGTGCAATGAGGGAATGCACTCACCGTGACGGAGTAGGTATTAACTTCGGGCGGATCACCATATGAAATGAGAGAAATGTGGCACCCCAAGCCCGGACCTGGGAGCATCCTCACGGCTTTAATGGAAGCATTTAGGGAATCAACAGACGCCATGGACTTTCTTTGTTTGTCATTGCGTACTTTGGGGGTACGCTTCACCGTCTTACCATCTCTCTTTGCAGGAATTCTACTCGCGTCCGCTGGCACTGAGATGGAACTCAGGTCTCTTGGGGGCCTGTCGTTAGTAAAGAGACATCTTGAAGAAACTTACTGCTTTTGCGGGAGTTGAAATCCAGCCGCTTCCAGATCCTCAATCTCCCCACGGGTCAGATTAGTACCCACTATGACAGGCCATACGTCCGAGATCGGAGACCTATCAACGCCCTTCTTGTATTGAACCACCCACACACGCCTCGTATCCTTCACACACCTTTCGATGTCATCGTTGCAGTAGAAATCCATGGTTTCCAAGACATTCTTCTTTGGGTGATGGTAACAACCTGTATATGTTGGTGCCGGGGTTGCCTTTCCACCTCTCACAATCCTCTCTTCACATTTTGTCCTTATTTTTGTGCGTTGCGCAAAACATTTCTTGGCAGAATTCTTTGACAAGCGGGCGATATGCCACTCTGTCAATTCACCATGAGTCTCTTCCACCGCTGTGATGCGCCGCAAACCAGCTCTCCGAGCCAGAGTCGCCATAGGTGACACATGTGCCGGTCGTACATAATAGACATCATTTTTGGGGACGTCATCGTCGGCATAGACACTGTCGTCATCACCAATGCCACCGTCTTCGTTGATAATGGGCAGCGGATCTGAAGAAGTTCCCAAGGGTCCTACAGAATGTCGTGGGCGAGAAAAGTTCACCTTATCTAGTCGATGTGACTTGTCATCGGCACCGATTGGCAATTTGGCATGTTTGGCTTATGCTTCCGTGAACCGAACACCTCTTCCCCAGCCTTGTTTGTTGTGCGGGTACAGAATTTCTCTGCCCCGAGCATTTGCAACATGGACTCCTTCAGGACGCTGGCGTCGCCTGTCCTTTGAGCTTTTCTCTCGGCCACCCTAAGCTTCAGTTCTTCCTTGCTAGGTCCGGTCCCACCAACATCACCTTTCAGGAATTGGTGGTAGTTAACAACTTGCAAGAATCCGCGGATGTAGTCATCTACAGTGGCGACGTATAGGTATGCCCCTCGGTCCCCAGAGGCTTGCTTCCACTTGTTGTGCACGGTCTCCGCTAGGTTGCAAGAAGACATCTCGGCTAGTTCGTCAATGGAAATGTTCTGCAAAAGTTGAACGATAATGTCAGGAACCAAGGACGAAGTAAGAAATGGACTAAGAGTGATCAATATTGAGAGAAAGAGTGCGCATGCCATACCGAGGTCATGAACCCGCTCCATTGACGGTACCTAAAGTGCCACCATGCAATCCAGTTTGACATGGCCTCAAGCCCCTTTTCAAACACAACTCTTGATATCCTGTACCATGCCTCAAGCGCGTCATACAATCGGTCGGCGTCCTCCATAGTTGTTGTTTACCTATATTGTTTACAGAGGCTCTTGTAGTGCTCTTGAAATTCCTCAACAATCCATTTTTCTGTGTACTTGATCATACTCTGCATATAGTGAAATAGGCATGTACGCTCTTTGTCCGCCATGACTTCTCCACCCCCATAGATAGCTCTTACCGCATTCCAATTGGCCTGAGCACCGTCCGCCATGAATCCCTTGAAGTCCGGCTTCTCCACTCCGTGTCGACGCATGACATCATTGAGGTTACTCCAGAAAAGCATCTGAGCATCCTTATCCTCCGACATCAAGTCACAGATAGCGATGGTCATCACCCTGCAGTACGTAGCGTCGTAAACGTGACATCCCATTGTTGTCCAATCCGTCAGGCGCTTGACGTGATCGAACATCATCCACGCATTATCCAAATCATTTCCCGGTTGCATCCGCTTCACAAGGTCAACACCAGATCCCAGCCCGACCTCTGACATCTTGAAGATGAAGACCTTGGATTCTTCTCCCACAGCATGTTCCGAACCTTGACTTGGAAATTTGTTGTTCTGCACAAACGCCCACGTACTCACCGAGCGAAGTTTCAATATGGCGTCCATGACACCGTACCTCTTTAGGTACCGGAATGTAACCACCTTGTTTCGGATGCTTGGAGAATCCATGTCGTTGCATTTGTCTAAGAAAGGAGCTAACTCCTCCACAGTCAAGATCTTCCGAGGGTCGCCTTCTTCGCGGAGCAAGAACTGTCCAAGGAGCTCCTTGCTCGCCTCCAATATGATGGCACTTTTGGTTGCATGTGAGTGGCCAAAGTGGGCCCTCACTCTTTTTTCTTTGTTTTTTCGAGTTTTTGATAGTATTGATCCAATTTTAGTTAAAGTAGTAGTCAATCCACCTATTAGAGTCAAAGTCCTAGATTAATAGGCCTAGTGCCATGATGGGACACTAAGTTCCCTATTTTTTCCTCCTCCCTACTAATATGCTTGAAAGTGTAGTGGAAGTGGAGTGGGAATGAAGAGAAAGATAAAAAAGGGAAAGAAAGGTCTTTGGAAAATGACTAAAAATTGAGAAATGGGACAAAAATTATGGAAAAAATTGAGAGAGTGTCTCCTAGCAGGTAGAAGTAGTGGTAAAATTTCTAGAATTTTCCGAGTTGAATTGCTATTTATTTCTAGGGTTTGACTAGTGGATCGGCGGTTGACCGTTCGGGAAAAATACTTATTGAACTCCAAAAATGCTAGGGAAATTTAGGTAGACTAATTAGGGTGCTGGGAGTCCAGCTGTGTGGTTAGTTTTTTAAGTTATAAGTAAATTGCAAATCATCAGTAGATAGTAGTAGATCTAGGGTAATAGTCTTTAAAAGATCAAAAGGAAAAGAAAAAAAAAGGGAGGAAGAAAAGAAAAGAAGGTGGTTGGGCGTGCTTCCCCATGCACATGCCACATGACAATTCTTGCCACCATGGAATTAATTTTAGGGAGGCTTGTCAGGAGCAAAGCGGCGAGTTAATGCTAGTAATAAACTAAAAACATGCAAGAACGGCTGTAAGTAGCCAATCCTGCACTTCTGTGAGAGGTCATGGGCTGCCTCATTTAAACTAAGCCAGTCTTGTCGGGGAAAAAAAACGAGAAAGACCAAAAGAAAAAGAAAAAAAAAAAAAAAAGGAGAACCAGCCAGGCTGAGTCGCTGGCGAGAGAGCTGGAGTTCTCTGGATTTCCGGGGGCCGTTTTCGGGGGAGCGAGGAGGAGTTCCTGCGAGCAAGAGGGAGGGCTGGAGCTCTCGTTTTTTTGGGTTGGGTTTGTTTTTTTTTTTTTTTTGTGGTTGGTGGGTGTGCGCCCTGGGCGCGAGGGAGAGCTGGCCTCTCTGCGTTTTTTTTTTTTTTTGGAGAAGAGGCTCCTACGCGAGCTGGAGGAAGCTCCTGCGAGCTGGAGGAGAGGCTCTTCCGGTTTTGGTGGTGGGCGCACCGGCTGCGCGCGAGGAGTTGTCTCCGTGTTGGTGGGTGCGAGCGCTCCTGGAGCCGGAGGGCGTGTGTGCGCGCGAGGTCTCGCTCTTCGTTTTTTCTGGAAGCTGAAGCGCTCCGGTGTGAGAGGCTCCTGCGCGAGCTGGAGGGTGTACCTGCGCGAGGAGGTGGATCGGCGTGCGTGAGCGAGAAGCTCCTGCGAGCGGGGAGCTGTTTTCTCTTGGAAGACTCTGTTTTGGTGGTGCGCATCTGTGCGCGCGATCTGTGAAGGGTGAGCTGGTGAACTGAAATTCGGTGATGGAGTGCCGCGGAGGGTACGCACCTGCGTGCGCGAAGTAGGAGGTGGCGTGTGAATGTGAGTCTGGTGCGAATTGCTGGAGGTCGTCACTCGGTTGTCGTGGAGCTGCACGCGAGGTCTGGGGAGCTGGAGCTGTTGTGCGAGAGATCAAGAGCCGGCGCGCGCGGTGCTAGCTGGAGAGAAGGTGCTGGAGAGCTGCGAGGAATAGGTGTTAAAATTCCGGTGGCCGAATCTCATGCGGAAGCGCTGGCGAATTTTTGCCAGAATTAGGTATTTGGCCACAAGTTCCTTCAGAACTGAACCAGTTCGCAGCCCATTGACTCCGTCCTGTATGCATAAGTTCGTCTTGGTTCATAATGATGTGTTGAGATCGTTGGTGCATGGAAATTGCTTGTGATGGTGGTTTCTATGTCCTCGGCCTGCTGAATTCGGTTTTAAATGGTTCATTCAAGTTGGAAATGAGTTGCTGATCACTGTGAGAGGAATTTTTTTTGGATTCGGAGTCTCGAGTCAAGAGATAAGTACTGTTGAAGTTGCTGCCACAAAACGGGATCTGGATCAGGCCTGATCAGCCGACCTAAACTCGAAAAATTAACCAAAAAAATAAAATAAAATAAAATAAATAAAAAATAAAAAAATTATATATATATATAAATAAAAATAATAGTAATAATCATGATAATCAATAACCGTAACGATTAGATAACAAATAAGTAAATAATTACCTATACCTAATTAATTTATCCGGAGTTAAGTGTTTAAGTTCCAAGGAAGGGTCAATCGAGTCCACATGACTGGGTTAAAATAATAGTATTATTAAACTCTAAATATATAAATAGACATAACCAAGGATCCAGCCCCAGTAAATTAGAATATACAGATAAGCATCAGGAATGTTAAGTGGTGTAACATTAGGACCTTGTAGGTTTAAAAATTGATTCTCTTAGGGGGTCTATTTTTGGCCTTACATTTGGTGCGTCTGCCGGGAGGAGCTTTTTGTTGGTTTGTTGCTTGGAAGGTGTTTGTCTTGCCGCTGGATTGCTAAATTTAGGTTTTCTAGGGCTCTGAATTGTCTAATTCTGACCTAAATCGTGAGTTGAGTGGTTTTTGGCACATGTAGGGAGTGGAGTGCGCTATTGCTTGAGGTAAGTCGTTAAACCTATTTTAGTGCGTGTATTCCTGTATGAGGTGTGTTGTCCAAGTTGCAAGGGAGGTGGGGAGTTAGAAGGGTGTGTGGAATTCCCGACCTCCTCACACAAGCACATTGTGTTAGGCGGACCACCTTCTAACTCTTGTGCTTTGGTTGAGTAAGGGGGCTTAGGGGTGAAAGGTTGAGGCCCTCCCACGATTGCTTGAAAGTAATCAGTGAGCTTCTAAGCCAAAGAGGGAAGGTGCATGTGCCCGGGCATGGGACAAGGGCGCCCTTCCCTTCCCCCCCGAACTCGATCTACCACCAAGGTAAGAGCAACTTGCATACTTTCAATAGCCTTGGTTGTTGAATGGGATGAATGTTGCATACATGGAATGATATGCATGTTGAAGGGGTCGTGAGGAAGGAGCGCGGCATAAGGTGAGTATACAAACCTTCCTCACTACACCAAACCCTACACTAGACACTTAGGTTCGGCTAGGGATCGAACAGGGGATGTGAATTTGCAGCTAGGTACGTTCTTCCCTTCTTAATGAATGAATTATGATGAACCAATGAAGGATTTTTTGTACATGTTGGTGTCGTTTCTCTTAAGTTGGTGATGCCATCCCTTGGAGAGAAATTGGGGATACCTTGATACCAAGGAGAAACCTCCAGGTAGGTGGTCAGCCCAACTAAGAGTCTGTATCGTATGGGGCATAGTGGGTGTACCTCGTCCGGAGGTTAGCCCCACATGTAACCTTCTGTTTTGTTTACTTCCCAGCATGGGGGAGTTTGGGAGAAACTTGGAATCATTTTAAGTCAATTATTGGTGTTTACGAAATGTCTTCACATAGGTCTAGAAAACTAAGAACGGCAACTTAATCGTTAGATGAGCCCTGTGACTCGATCTGGAAGATGTTATAGACCGCTTCCCCTTCCCCTAATTTCTACTACTCCAACTTCATTTCCCAATCCTGAGACATTAGAAGGAGGTCCTAGTACAAGAACCAACTCGGGAGGCCCAAAAGACCGTACAACCATTGAGGAATCAAGCTTTAGGTCTTCCTCCTCTCCTCACTCTTCCCCTCTTCCTAGTCCTGGTGACATGGAAGATCCAATTGTCAACCCACCCCTAAACCCCTTGGTTCAACCAAGGGGTTTGCCTATTGTAGTTCCTGAAGGGCTTCAAGCTGCCCCTATGCCCCCAAATCTTCCTAGTTTCAAGGGAACTAGGGATGAGGATCCCTCGATGCATGTGGAGCGGTTTATAGAGTTATTGACTACGTGTTTGATAACCGACAACCGTTACTACTTGGTGTGGTTTCCAACCACACTCAAGGAATCGGCTTACGAATGGTACCGCAATCATGCGGCATCCACCTTTCGTGATTGGGATGGCCTCATGAGGTCATTCTTGGAACAATACAGACCCGAAGTAGGCCAGAGTGCAGCCTTGACGGCCTTGGCAAGCTTTAGACAAGGGAAGGATGAGGATATTTCATCCTACATCCGTAGGTTTGAACAAGTTGTCACCCGGTTCGTGGGTGATTTGCTCACGGATGATACCTTGAGACATTTTTTCCTTCAAGGGTTTTATCTAGAGAAAACGATACGGGAAATCCTCCAGACAAGGCCCACCACCTTAGAGGAAGCTAAGGAGGCAGCTAGGACCGTGGCAGCGGTGGCAACAGAACACGAGAAACTATGGAGGAAGGAGAATGAGAGCATTCCTAGCTTTATTCCCATCCATGCCCGGGAGAAGTCAGACTCAGTTGAACCTCCACCTGGCCCAACAGTGTATTCTCCACCTGTGGTGAATACCATTCCTCTTAATGTCAGGCCCCCCGTTCCTCTACCCGCTCTTACATATGGACCCACTTGGCGTCACGAGATGAAGAAGGAGATCCACGACGCTCAGCAAGGGTTCCAAGACCAACTCCAACAACAATTGAGGGCAATGACAGATCAGATGGCTCTTCTACTCAGGAACCAGAACCCTAATGCCCCACCTCCTCAGATAGAGTCAGGTAGACATTCTTCTGGTATGTGGTGCACTTCATGCGGCGAGAATGGTCACACCATGCAGTTTTGTACCACCTTCCCACACCATTCAAACGTCTATCAACCCCCACACCGGAATCAACAACTTAATCGTGGTCAAGGTCCGAGGTCCCAACCTCGATGGGAGATCTGTCAGTCTTGTGGAAGAAGACATGCACCTGGGAGTTGTTGGTTGGAGAATGGGGTAGTGTGTGGGAATTGCGGTGGTAATCATCCCACAATTAGATGTAGGGAGAAGGACAAGGTCATTCCTATGAGGCCCATGAGAGGGAATTTTGCCCAACAAGCCATGGATAACCAGAGAGGGGCTCGAAACCCTTCGAATGACAATAGTCTCCATCCTCCCAACATGTACTATGATTATAATAATCATCGTCAAAACCACCAACCTCCTCAGGGCTTGCAAACCCAACAAGGTTTTGTGCCTTTTGGCCAAAACCAGGCGCCTATCCAAGATGCCCGATTTGCATCTCCTTCTTCTTCATCTCCCTCTACCACCGTCACATTGACAGAACTCGGGTCTCAAGGAGCTCCTCAAAGTTCTACCTCTTCTCAATCCCATTTTGTATCGCATGAACCTGTCATTCCACATCAAGTAGCTCACCTTTCACTTCCCGTAAATGCGGTATTGACACGAGCCCAAAAGGCCAACCAACCCTTCGTAGCTCAGGAATCAGAGGGTAACTTCGAGGATTCACCACACTTATCAGAACTTAATGATGTAGTTCATAAAGCCTTGAAGTCCACAAGGGAGGCCAACCAGAAGATGCCTCCGGTGAATCCGTTGATGTTAGATTCCACCCCTTCTGAAGGAGGTGAAAAACCCCAGAATCCCCACACACCCGAGCCAACCTGGGAGGGTCCAACAATTCCCATTCAAGAAATGGGGATTGAAGACCCTTCATCCACCTCCACGTTTAGACCGTATGATCTTTGGGAGGACTTGAATAGGTTGAACGCCAACATTACTATTGCCCAACTCATCCACTTGGCTCCCTTGGTACGGAAAGAGTTAAAGAAGAGGATTCCACTAGCCAAGAGGGTAAAGGTCAAGCCCAATCTAGCTGCTAGAGTGAGCTCTTCTAAAAAGCCTTCCAAAAGGGCATTTGAAGTTCGTGCGGTAGAAATTGAAGCCACTATCGTGGATAAGGTGTTGCCCAAGGTGTTGGTGGATGGTGGTAGTGGTGTAAACATCATGCCTCTTCACACCATGGAAAAGTTAGGGCTAGATATCACGGAGCCCTCACCTTATGTGATCAACATGGCCAACCAGATTCCAGAAGCACCAATAGGCCAAATTTCTGGGTGCAAGGTGAATACAGGAGGGGAGGACTACACGGTCACCTTCCAAGTGCTTCGAATGCACTCAAACAAAAACTCATTTCCCTTACTTCTAGGGAGACCGTGGTTGAGGGCAGCCAACGCTAAGGTAGATTGGAGTGGAGAAAAACCTCACATCACCTATGGTGTCGGGTCGAATCTAACCAAGGTTTATATTCAACCTAGCTTCCCTAAGACCTTGGGATCTTCTAGCTCATCCTCAGAGGATGAAAACCACGTGCCACGCGGAGCTAGAAAGACAATCAAGGGGGTCAAGTTCGCGCTTCCAGAGGTAACAAAAACCACCACTCCTTCATTGAGTTGCTTGGGGCCTAGCCTATACGAATGGGAGGATGATGGAGAATTCTCTACTTGGTTGGCTGAGCACCCGCACACTGAGTCTGACCGATCCATGGATACGTTTTTCATGGAAGAACTTAGTGGTGATCCTCTCAAGGACATTGACTTAGCCATTCTCGTAGATGACCTACGTTACGAGGATGTTTGTGGTGTCACCTTAGATGGCACACAATTGTCCAATGTAGATCCTATCTTGGATGAAGAAGCCCTCATTTCTCCGTTGCACTTCAAATCCACTTCATCAGGAATACAAGTGGGAAGTGATCTATCCATCTATCCACCAATCCCCCATGACTGGTACAAGGGACCAACGGAACAACCTCATGCGAGTCCAAAAGATTGGCAAGAGATAGATGTATCGTTTGAGGGAGAAGGGCCGCGAATGATAAAGGTTGGGAGCCAACTCACAAGGGAAGGATTAGAGCCCTTTAGAGCCCTAGTCATGGAGTATCGCGATGTGTTCGCATGGTCTTATAGAGAACTCAAAGGCATCCCTCCAGAAGTGGTGCAACATCGAATTCCCTTAATTCCAGGCTCAGTGGCCATTCGCCAAAAGGAGCGACGAATGAATCCACAACTCCAACTTATAGTTAAAATGGAGTTGGAAAAACTCCTTCAAGCTGGATTTATCCGCCCAGTAGAGATTACCGACTGGGTTTCCCCCATGGTGCTAGTCAAGAAGAAAAATGGGAAGTTGAGAGTTTGCATAGACTATCGCAAACTTAACCAAGCCACGCAAAAGGACCACTTCCCTCTTCCTTTCATTAACACCATTTTGGAAGAAGTGGCTGGTCATGAACTTTACACCTTCATGGATGGTTATTCTGGTTATAACCAAATATCCATACACCCCGATGACTACCACAAAACAGCCTTTACCACTCCTTGGGGCACCTTTATCTATGTAGTCATGCCATTTGGATTGTGTAATGCACCATCCGCCTTCCAGCGGGCTATGACCCATGCCTTCTCTGATCTCCTACACACATCTATGACAGTGTTTATAGATGATTTTAGTACCCAATCATCAATTGAGGAACATTTGGCATGTGTTCGAGGAAGCTTCGAGCGGTGTAGAAGGACGGGCATCGCCCTTAATCCAGACAAGATCTTTTTAGCCGTTGAGAGGGGTGTCTTGTTGGGTTATGTGGTCTCCAAACATGGTAGGGAACCAGATCCGGAGAAGGTCAAGGTGATAGTTGAACTGCCTCCACCCACAGATGTTAAAGGAGTCCAAAGGACTCTTGGTCACATGGGATGGTATCGGGAATTAATTCCCGACTATGCGACAATTTCATTACCCATTAATCGGTTGCAGCAAAAGGCAGTAAAGTTTGAATGGACTCCAGAGTGCCAAGGGGCATTTGATATCCTTAAGACCAAGCTTAGCACCTTTCCAGTGTTAAAACCTCCAAACTGGAACTTGCCCTTTCATGTTTATTGCGATGCCTCCTCTATAGCGGTAGGGAGTGCATTATGCCAACCAACTGGAGAGAAGGAGAAGGACTACCCCGTGGCCTTTGCTAGTCGCCAGTTAAACCCGGCAGAAAAAAATTACACCACCACGGAACGAGAATGTCTAGCCATGGTGTTCTCTTTGAAGAAATTTCGCCACTATCTATTGCTAAATCGGGTGGTCTTCTTCGTAGACCACATGGCCATCAAATACTTGGTGAACAAAGTCGACCTTAGCGGTAGGATTGCTCGATGGGTACTCCTCTTGGAGGAGTTTGATTATACCGTGCAATACAAACCGGGTAGGAAACACTTGCAAGCGGATCACCTATCTAGACTATCTGGAGATCCAATTACCACGCCCATCGATGATAGCTTGGTAGATGAGAACCTCTTCCTGGTCTCTTCTTCTCCTATTTGGTACCAGAACATTGCGGAGTTCCTCAGAACCCAACAAATGCCGGACAACTTGGGGAAAAACGATCGTCGGAAGGTGCGCATTAATAGCCGCCACTTCGCCCTTGTAGGTGGCCGTCTCTATCGCCGACGCATTGATGGCATTTTGCGGAGGTGTGTAGAAGCCACGGAGATTCCGGCTATTTTGGCTTCTTGTCATGATAGTGCATGCGGGGGGCATTTTTCTGGTACCTTGACAGGCCAGAAGGCCTTACGCGCTGGTTACTATTGGCCTTCCATGTTTCGGGATGCCCACGGTTACACTCGACGTTGTGATGCTTGTCAACGTTATGCTAGAAATGATCTACGCATAGAGCTGCCACTTCAGGTCTCTCTTCCCCTCGTCCCATTCGAGAAGTGGGGAGTAGATTACATCGGAGAAATTCATCCCCATTCGAGTAGAGGGATGAAGCACATAGTGGTAGCGACAGAGTATCTCACCAAATGGGCAGAAGCCAAAGCGGTAAAATCAAATGATGCCAAGAGTGCTGCTACGTTTTTGTTTGAGCAAGTGATAACCCGGTTTGGATGCCCTAAAATCTTCATTAGTGATCGAGGCAAACATTTCCTCAATGAGGTGTTTGAGGACTTGACCGATCGGTTCCAAATTGACCACCGTAAAACTACACCCTATCACCCTCAGACAAACGGGCACACTGAGAGGGTCAATCAAACCTTAGCCACGATCCTGAGAAAAACGGTCGTAGACTCGAAGAGAGATTGGGATGTTAAACTCCCCGCTACGTTGTGGGCTTACCGAACAACGTACAAGGTGACCACCCAAGCCACTCCGTTTTCATTAGTCTATGGTGTAGAGGCTGTACTTCCCATAGAGTTTGAAGTGCCATCACTTCGAATAGCGATAGACACTCGATTGACCACCAAACAGTCTTTGATCCATCGATTGGAACGGTTGGAGAAATTGGATGAGGATCGTAGACTGAGCGCACAACACATTGAGGTTGTCCAGAGGCGCCGAAAAATTGCGTTTGATAAACGCCACAAGAAGCGGACATTGTTGCCAGGGATGTTGGTTTTGCTTCAAGATGCGAGAAGGCTAGAATTCCCTGGGAAGTTTGATGCGTTGTGGTTGGGCCCCTATCTCGTTACCAAGGTATTTCCCAACAACTCGGTCCAACTCGAAACCCTGAATGGTGAATCATTTCCAACACGCAGGGCTGGGAGTCGTTGCAAGGAATACCGGACATGATAGAGTGGATTCATTATCACTAGCCCACCTCACTTCGTGACAATTGGCCTCACAACGGGGAGGGCATGACCCTTCTGATTCAACTAGTGCCTTTTGACCACTAGTTGCAGCCGATCATGTCTTCTCCATGGGTCAACCATACTAGTCTCATCACTACACTAGAGACAAGTGTTTTCTTTTCTCCCAAATTACTATCAAAAATATATTTTTCTCCTTGCTTTCCTTACCTTCCAAAGAGATTGGAACTTCTATCTCTCTGTAGTCCAAGTTCACTCCGATGAAGGCGGAAGGCGGTTTTGAAATCTTTTTTGGCTGTAGATTCAACCTGGGTCCGTCCAGGGCGAATGGGTTTAACTCAAAAATTGGGACGTGCATTCATTCTGCTAATCTTTCAATTCTTTCTAGTCGAATGCCGTCTTTATTTTCCCTATTTTTCTCTCATTTTTTCCCCCTTCTCTATTGAAATTTCCTAGCTTTTCTTCAATCCCATCCCTTATGTCTAACTTCCTAGTTTTCTTCCAAATTCCATAATTGTCTTTCTACATCTCTTTATTTTTTCTCATTACCGTGTGCCGTAGTGAGCAAGAGGTCTAGGTCCACTCTCCTCTCACGAGTCGGCCCAGATGGTCGCCATGTGTGAGTGGCCAAAGTGGGCCCTCACTCTTTTTTCTTTGTTTTTTCGAGTTTTTGATAGTATTGACCCAATTTTAGTTAAAGTAGTAGTCAATCCACCTATTAGAGTCAAAGTCCTAGATTAATAGGCCTAGTGCCATGATGGGACACTAAGTTCCCTATTTTTTCCTCCTCCCTACTAATATGCTTGAAAGTGTAGTGGAAGTGGAGTGGGAATGAAGAGAAAGATAAAAAAGGGAAAGAAAGGTCTTTGGAAAATGACTAAAAATTGAGAAATGGGACAAAAATTATGGAAAAAATTGAGAGAGTGTCTCCTAGCAGGTAGAAGTAGTGGTAAAATTTCTAGAATTTTCCGAGTTGAATTGCTATTTATTTCTAGGGTTTGACTAGTGGATCGGCGGTTGACCGTTCGGGAAAAATACTTATTGAACTCCAAAAATGCTAGGGAAATTTAGGTAGACTAATTAGGGTGCTGGGAGTCCAGCTGTGTGGTTAGTTTTTTAAGTTATAAGTAAATTGCAAATCATCAGTAGATAGTAGTAGATCTAGGGTAATAGTCTTTAAAAGATCAAAAGGAAAAGAAAAAAAAAGGGAGGAAGAAAAGAAAAGAAGGTGGTTGGGCGTGCTTCCCCATGCACATGCCACATGACAATTCTTGCCACCATGGAATTAATTTTAGGGAGGCTTGTCAGGAGCAAAGCGGCGAGTTAATGCTAGTAATAAACTAAAAACATGCAAGAACGGCTGTAAGTAGCCAATCCTGCACTTCTGTGAGAGGTCATGGGCTGCCTCATTTAAACTAAGCCAGTCTTGTCGGGGAAAAAAAACGAGAAAGACCAAAAAAAAAAGAAAAAAAAAAAAAAAAGGAGAACCAGCCAGGCTGAGTCGCTGGCGAGAGAGCTGGAGTTCTCTGGATTTCCGGGGGCCGTTTTCGGGGGAGCGAGGAGGAGTTCCTGCGAGCAAGAGGGAGGGCTGGAGCTCTCGTTTTTTTGGGTTGGGTTTGTTTTTTTTTTTTTTTTGTGGTTGGTGGGTGTGCGCCCTGGGCGCGAGGGAGAGCTGGCCTCTCTGCGTTTTTTTTTTTTTTTGGAGAAGAGGCTCCTACGCGAGCTGGAGGAAGCTCCTGCGAGCTGGAGGAGAGGCTCTTCCGGTTTTGGTGGTGGGCGCACCGGCTGCGCGCGAGGAGTTGTCTCCGTGTTGGTGGGTGCGAGCGCTCCTGGAGCCGGAGGGCGTGTGTGCGCGCGAGGTCTCGCTCTTCGTTTTTTCTGGAAGCTGAAGCGCTCCGGTGTGAGAGGCTCCTGCGCGAGCTGGAGGGTGTACCTGCGCGAGGAGGTGGATCGGCGTGCGTGAGCGAGAAGCTCCTGCGAGCGGGGAGCTGTTTTCTCTTGGAAGACTCTGTTTTGGTGGTGCGCATCTGTGCGCGCGATCTGTGAAGGGTGAGCTGGTGAACTGAAATTCGGTGATGGAGTGCCGCGGAGGGTACGCACCTGCGTGCGCGAAGTAGGAGGTGGCGTGTGAATGTGAGTCTGGTGCGAATTGCTGGAGGTCGTCACTCGGTTGTCGTGGAGCTGCACGCGAGGTCTGGGGAGCTGGAGCTGTTGTGCGAGAGATCAAGAGCCGGCGCGCGCGGTGCTAGCTGGAGAGAAGGTGCTGGAGAGCTGCGAGGAATAGGTGTTAAAATTCCGGTGGCCGAATCTCATGCGGAAGCGCTGGCGAATTTTTGCCAGAATTAGGTATTTGGCCACAAGTTCCTTCAGAACTGAACCAGTTCGCAGCCCATTGACTCCGTCCTGTATGCATAAGTTCGTCTTGGTTCATAATGATGTGTTGAGATCGTTGGTGCATGGAAATTGCTTGTGATGGTGGTTTCTATGTCCTCGGCCTGCTGAATTCGGTTTTAAATGGTTCATTCAAGTTGGAAATGAGTTGCTGATCACTGTGAGAGGAATTTTTTTTGGATTCGGAGTCTCGAGTCAAGAGATAAGTACTGTTGAAGTTGCTGCCACAAAACGGGATCTGGATCAGGCCTGATCAGCCGACCTAAACTCGAAAAATTAACCAAAAAAATAAAATAAAATAAAATAAATAAAAAATAAAAAAATTATATATATATATAAATAAAAATAATAGTAATAATCATGATAATCAATAACCGTAACGATTAGATAACAAATAAGTAAATAATTACCTATACCTAATTAATTTATCCGGAGTTAAGTGTTTAAGTTCCAAGGAAGGGTCAATCGAGTCCACATGACTGGGTTAAAATAATAGTATTATTAAACTCTAAATATATAAATAGACATAACCAAGGATCCAGCCCCAGTAAATTAGAATATACAGATAAGCATCAGGAATGTTAAGTGGTGTAACATTAGGACCTTGTAGGTTTAAAAATTGATTCTCTTAGGGGGTCTATTTTTGGCCTTACATTGCACGCGGAGTTTTTTCTACCTACTCACTAGTTAGACTAGTGATCTTCTCCTTTACATCACGGTAATCACCTATTTCAACGGGATGGTCGTGTACGCCTAAGTGAATACATGCACGGGTGCAATTGCGCTTACAAAAACGTAGTACACCACAACATCACACGTGGCAATACATGTTGGTGGAACTCCACAGATCTTGCAAAGTAGCGTGTTTTCAAGGGCTCTCTGACCGGCCTATAAAGTCACCGCAATCGTTCCTTCAAACTTTCTCTCGTTCACGTCCGATATTCGATTAACTCGCTCAAGGTACAAGCAGTCGACGTTGTCGCATTGCAGATGACCGACACACTTCGAAGTCCGAAAGTTCAAGCGGTCGTCGTTCTTAATGTTTGTTGTGATCGTCTTTGTCCAGACGTGTCCATCATACCGCTTGTCCATCCCATACATGTTACGTGCTTGAGTGGATGACGCCGTTAGTGGGGCGGGCGGCAGTTCGAATATCGCATCATGGTTGAACTCGGCGGGGAGACAGCTCACTTGCCGGTGTGGAATGGCGTCGAAGTTCAGTGTCTTCAGCGGATTCTTGCCGCCGGCACGGGTGGACAGCTTCTTCAGACCTGCGATAACACTGACAATACCAGAAATCATTTGCTCTTTTGGAAGACAAGACTTGGGTGGTCGATAAGTTGGCGTAACGGGACAACAACGACACGACATAGGGACACTTAACTTCGTGGGGTACAAAGGAGGCATAGTGTCCTCGTCGTCTGAAGAGAGATTGATGACTGACTCAGTGCCGGGCTCAATCTTGACCTCCACTCCAAGTTGAGGAGGAGTCTGCATGCTACTCGTTGTGGACTGACGAGGGATAAGATCAACCGATGACAAACTAATCTGTGAATCTATGCGACCATATACTCTATTCCGACCCTTGCCCAGTTTCCATTCCTTCTCAAATATATCCTTCACTACGGGCGGACTTGGTGTGGTGTGGAGCAGAGAGAGACAATCATCGTCATAGACCTCCTCCTTGACACAAATACTCTCTTGAAGAAAACAAAATCGAATACTTAACACAGCACTGGTAACAGTAGCAAAACCCTCCTCGTTCAATGGATAGGCAATAGGACAGCCAGTTCCAACGGCACATAGTATGGCCATGGAAGACAATGCAAATGGAAGAGAAGAAGCCATAGAGATATCAAGATTGGGTCGCAAGAGTGATGGAATACGGAGAGGGACAGGGATATGAAGAACAATCAATGAGTATAAAAAGGGACCTCATTGAAAGGCGGCGTCTGTCAGTGTTTAAAGCAAATGCACAATAACATAGTTTGGAATGTATCGGAGATTATATGAAGCAGGAATAGCTCAGCACGACGTGGAATCCAATCGGCTGTCTCCTTGCAATATTTGGGAACCACCTGTCTTAAGATAATATCAAGCTTGTAAAGGATTGACATACTGGAGATTCTAGATCGACAAAAGATTGAGTAGAGCGTGGTATATCTAGATGCCACGTAATTGGAGTGTCCGTGTGAGAGTCAGCATTTAAAATGTGAATTGTCACAGAACCTATATTAATCATTGACTGTGCGAGGAACGCTTGCGTGCTAATTAAAACAACGTCCATAAAATGATTGAACTCAAAATGTATTATTCTAGAAGTAGGAGAATAAATTAAGCAAAATATTTTAAGTATAAAACATAATGTATAAATCGTACATTAGAGTATACATTAGTGCACATGAAAATTCATTTGTTAGTTGAGGTTGTTTCCGTTGTCTTGCAATTTAAAATAAACGTGTTGAAAAGAGAGTGTACACAACATAATTAGCGCATCTAATAGTGGTTTTACAGGTCATAAAGGTAATATTTAGTAATATATTGTAAGTGACGGCGGAAGACAGCTATATAGCTATTATAAATCATGCCTACGTATGCTCTTTTAAATATAAAAATCAGGGTGACTTAAATAAAAGAATTAGGATGAATCATTGGAGTTCCTTACATACTAATGTCTAGCATCTTCAAAATACGATCTGTCTCCTTTGATAAGAGGAATGGGTGGGTAGAACTTGCATTTCTCTAATGACTGGGAAGAGTAGTAAGGATCCCCTTGTTCATTCTTGTGAGAGAAAGAAGAAGCGGAGGAGGCGAGGTATTTTGTTTTCTAGTCGAAAGCAATTGCAGAGGTCTAGGATGGGCAAGCGAAAGGCATGTGTTAGTCATTCAGACATTTCAGAGACGGCAAAGGTGTTGTCCTTAACTCCTCCGAGCGTGATAGTGATTGCAAACTTCAAAACATTGAAGAGAACGAAGAAGAATCATCATCTCCTGTAATATTGGTAAGAGCAGTTTTCATGGTTATCTGTATATTTGGTTGGGTTACATGAAATTGTCTTAGTCAATGTCTCTTCCATTTATTTTACGCCGGTGCCGTCATACTTTGTAGTACCGCGGTTCTTATATACTTTTCATTCGAATTTGTCCAATATGTGTATGGCAAACAAAAGTTGGAGAAGGAAGCGGAGCACATTGTGACAACATACCGGATACTACACCACCTTCACAAACAAGAGAAGAGGTGAGATTTATAGTGGGAATTTTTCATTTTAGCTATGAAAATTTTGGTGGGGCTAAATTTTGCATCAAGGGTGTAGGGTTTTTATCATACAAAATGAACCAGTCAATCATTGACACTGTGTCTAGTGAGAGCATGTTAAAGCGAGTATATCTCAGCAAGTTGAGTGTGCAAGATAGATATTTGTGAACAAATCACAGAAAGTACTACAACTACTTTGATCACACATTAACTCCAAAAATTCTTGTGCTATGAGTAAGGAAGAATTGAGAAACTTATTTTTCTAGATTAAATCATGGGATCTCAATAATGACTTACTAAATATCGTACTTACATAATTTCATAAACATTGTCTACTTAAATTGTACAATTATTATATTATAGTGTTCGAATTAGAGAATAGGTTGATTTTGTGCCCTGAGGTTTTGTGGATCAACAGACTATGACATCACTCGGTGTCAAATACACAATGTCTGAATTCACCATGTCTGAATTTATTTCCATTTTGTTAAGGCTAAAACTAGTTCCTTGTACACTTAAATTTTGAGATAGAGGTTCAAAATTTATGAATTCACTATTTTATTTTATTTGAAATTCATATGTTTCAAAATGTGAATCGTAACGATCACCACCTAAGGCTGTAAAAAGAATAAAAAATGAAAAACACAATGATTTCTATGTTTAATGTGAAATAGTTCAAATTATATTACTAAAGAGAACAACACAGGTCGTTGAGAGTTCAATTGGCATGGATGAAAACGGTACTGGATGATGTTTGCTAGACTTTTAGTACGAATGATTCTACGATTGAGTTGGTCTGCGAATGAGTTTGGTTGGGAATGAGTTGGTCAGACTCATGTCTAGCCACCACCGAAACCCTCGAATTCAAACCCTCAAGTTGAACCTGTACTTGCAAATCACTGAGAAGTCCCGCGAGTCTTTCTCACAACCAGGGTTTGTTAATGTACTACACTTCATTAGATCTAACGAAACTTTGTGGTGTGGCAGGGTGCGGGAGGCGGGAGTGATCAAATGGCTTCATCGACACCCGCATCAACCATTCCGGCAAGCTTCTTGGTCCGAGGCATGAGTGTCGAGTTGATTAGGGTTGTTTGTGGTAGTGATGGATATAGAACCTCTCTCTTGTCGTGGTGGTGGTCTGGTGTTGCCTTGTGGAGCCGGATCTAACGGCCATGTGGAGACAGATCTTACATACGAGCACATGTAGCCTACGAGAGTAACCTGGAATACTTGTGTCGAATACTTGTGTTGACTTCAGTCGACCTCTCTATTGTTGTGGTGGTGGTCTGGTTTCGATGAGAGTAAGTAGAAGATTCGTGTAGGAGGCCTCCTTCACCGACTTGTTGGACTGCAACTTGGTGCCGATTGCGTAGACAACCTCTATGACGGTTTAGATTGCGTGGACTTCTTCACTGAGAACAGTTGTCACTTGGTGCCGAACTGTCACTAAAAGATGGAGCATTTGGTTCCTGCTGCTGGGACGTGAATGCGGTGTATAGAGGTTGTGCTCGCCAGCACCGTAAGCCTCTCCGTAGGTCGGCGAGCACCTAAAATGGTTAAAGGTGAGACATAATCCGGATGGCTGGAGAGTACTTCGCGGCAACTGGAGGAACAAGTTTTGTCGCGTACCTATGTGTAGATGTCGACATCGATAGAAGTGAGTAGAGACCTTGTATACGAGGCCTCCTTCATCGACTTGTGAGACTAGGACGAGTGCGTATTACCAACGAGCCGTAGGGGCTCTACTAATGTATACATCACATACACGTCACTTATGAGAATGTCTAGAGGTGGTTGACGGAGCCGAGGGATCATGCAGATTCCATCATCGTGATCATGCTGGTGGATATGATCTCAAATCTCAAGCATATACTCAATCCAACATCGTGATCACTGACATATACTGTAAGTCCTTCACCTTGGTACTCGAGCAGAGTAGTATTACATTGCACTTGATTTATATCCTCCTCGAGGCAGCTGGAATGGAAAATCAGTGTTTTGGAAGCTGAACGTGGGAACGGTTGGTTAGTTCGTGGACAGATGACTGCGACCCTTCGTGTCCAGTGTTGTCGACAGCTAGGTGGACAACTCGAGGCTTGAACAAGTCTGGTAATTGGATTGAGTAGAATCTAAATCCCTTGACGATGATCCGTTGGAGCACCTAGTCTTTGTTCTTAACGATCTGGGAATTCTTGGTAAGTACTTCGCGGCATCTGGAGGAATCTTGAATTCTGGACGTTATGAGTAGATGGCGACGTAAGAAATAAAGACCTCGTATACGAGGTCTCCTTCACGGACTTGTTCGAGTGGGCTAGTGGAGCTGAAATCACATGATCATATGATCAGTATTTGAAGGACCTGTGTCAATATCGACGTGAATCAAATGGTGCATGAGAACCGTGTGACCCATGACGTGGCATCTTGACACATTTATGAACGACGATAGTGCAATCAAGTGGTTGAATATGAGTCCTTGGAAGGGTATGTTGGCCCCTGCAGGATGTGTCAAAGTGAGTAAAAAAGAGACCTCGTATACGAGGCCTCCTTTATATACTCCGTAACCTTAACTGTGGTACTGGTGTAAATCCTCACTGTGGGTCCTCCAGCATAATAGTATCACATTGCACACACCTGAATGTGGTCTATTTCCTCCTCGAAGCAGCTGACCGGGAAAGTCTGTATTTCTGGGGGTTAAAGTTGGGTATGCTTGAGTGACGGTAGGTCATGAACAGGGGCGCGACGTGGTGGGACAAGAGTCCCCAGATGGGGTAGCCTGTTTAAGTTGGCCCCTGCAGGATGTGTCGACGTGAGTAAAAAGAAGACCTCGTATACGAGGCCTTCTTCACATACTCCTTAACCAAATTTGTGGTACTGGTGATCATCCTTCACTGTGGGTCCTCCAGCGGAATAGTATCGCATTGCACACACCTGGATGTGCTCTATAGGCATCTCGAAGCAACTGATCGAGAAAGTCTGTATTTCTTGGGGCTAAAGATGGGTATGCTTGAGTGACGTGAGGTCATGAAGGGACACTAAATCAGGGTGTCGGTGTCTATGGGTTGCTTTGACTTCGGTTTTCCAGCGGTGTAGTATTACATTGCACGATTCTGAAACCGGTTATGTCTTCCTCGAAGCAGCTCACCGGAAATGTGAGTGTTTTTTGGGGTCGAAGGAGGAAACCTTTGAGTGTTGTGTGAACATGATGTAGCAGCCACGTGGTGGGTCTTGAGTCCTTGGATGGATGTGTTGTTCGGGTTGGCGGCTGGCCCCTGCAGGAAGTGTGTAAGTAAAAGTAAGACCTCGTATACGAGGCCTCATTTATGAACTCTAAAATCGAACTTTGACTTCGGTGAAAGTCCTGAACCGTGGGTCCTCCAGCGGTGTAGTATCACATTGCACACACCTGAAATCGGTTATATCCTCCTCGAAGCAGCTGACCGGGAAAGTGAGTGTTTTATTATATCCTTAAGGTGGGAACAGTTGAGTGTCGCGAGAACATGATGGGGGCACCACGTGGTGGGACATGAGTCCTTGGATGAGTGTGTTGTTCAGGTTGGCCCCTGCAGGAATTTTGATTCAGCTTAACAACCATGCCTCGTAGGCGTGGCACCCTAAACCGCCTAGATTGAATCCTTGTTCAATCGGTGAACGCTTTTAAGGCCTCATACACGAGGCCATCTTTAATGATGATTGTGTGCATGATCTGTCCACTATATTTTGTGTTTTTGGTAGGATGAACTTGGCCAAGAAAGCGGAGCTGCACGGGAGAACACGATCGAGGAATCACAACCCATGGCAAGCGCTTCAAGTGATGAGGTGGTCGTACACAAAGCTATTTTTTTATGTTATACTCTTTCTCATTATTGAACTGCCTATTTGCACTAAAAGATGTTGGTTCACTACATTGTCATTCTTGAATGGTGAAAGTACTAGAGGTAGAAGGTTATATTTTGTATATATATGTGTATTTCAAAACGGAATTTTGTTCTAAATTCCTTATTATTTGTTTGTTCTTAGGAGGACGAGGTCAACACACAGGATGACGAAGCTCTTGATGACAGTCACAACACTCAGGTTTGTAACTCTCAAACTATTCTTGCAATTAGTTATTTGGATATATCACTTTATGTTATTATTGTCTTAATGTTTATGGTTGGATTTTGTAGAACGTGCCCTCAATAGACTCCGAGGATTCGTCACCAAAATGCCCTGAAGGACTAATTAGTTCTCATGAGGGTGAAAAAGCAAGACAACTTCATCAGGAGTCTAATTTTGTGACCCTTCATGAAAGCATGCGTGTGATGAAGGGACCCATTCATGTGCCTCTTTGCAGGATGATTGCCCTTCCTCGAGTCCGTCCAATTCAAGAAGTTGACGTTTGTGCATTGCAGAAACATTTTGAAGGGGGCTATATTGATGGAGATTGTGCATTCTACCTTTCAATCTTTGATGACCGTGAGATGTCGCATGAGGTTACACTTGACATAATGTCTTCTTGGAGCTCACAT
The DNA here is from genome assembly GCA_963971425.1 of Bryoerythrophyllum caledonicum. Taxonomy (NCBI): domain Eukaryota; kingdom Viridiplantae; phylum Streptophyta; class Bryopsida; order Pottiales; family Pottiaceae; genus Bryoerythrophyllum; species Bryoerythrophyllum caledonicum. Next base: position 13,333,503 of record OZ020525.1, on the reverse strand, counting down.
TGGATAGCAGCAAATGAGAAGTTTGAAGAGTTCTTGAAGGCGACTCCAGAGTTAGCCGTCCTCAGTGGCAAAATGTTTTTTGTCTGGGACTCAAATCATAGGTTCAATGCATGGTGGCGTTATATTTCTGAGCGACATTCAGATGACCCTGATTGGCATTATGCCGTACAGAGCATCGTGCTAAATCCAACAGGCCAGATTTTAGTATTATTTAATTGTATGTACGATGTCAATTGGTAATTATTTCAATGTTTGATCTTTCTTCCTATTTTTCTATGACTCTTTCTATAAGTGTAGTAATTTTGGAATAATCTATCTCTTTATGTATGATCATGTAGGTCTACATAGAATGATTTTGTGATGACTAGCTTACCGGCTAAACTACAACGCATACAATATTATGGTGGCTTGAAATTGGAAGATTTCAAGCACCTCTTGACATCCGAAGACTATAATACATGCAAAAAAGTTCGACGGTCACGTGCTGCTTGGTTTCCGTTGACAGTTGATGTTTTCATTTCGTTCTTGTATCGGGTATTATATGCAAACTCCTTTTGTGTACATAATTTTTATGAACTATGTCTTTTTATTTTTATTTTTTGGTCTTTGGTATTACTAATTTCATTTGTCTTGCGGCAAGACATTGCTCGTGCTTCAGATGAGGCTGCAATGGATTATGAAAAAAAGACACCTAAAGAGGAGAGAAGTGCAACAGGCGTGTGGAAAGTCATGAGCGATGCTGCGGCTAGCACTGTGAAGTCCATCAAAAGCAAGGATTTTCAAAAATACCTTGCTGTTGCAAATCCCAGTAATGGCGACGAGTTCTTTGATGAGGTATATTCATTGCACAATATTCTCATTAATCTTAGTTTCACTACATTATTTGGCCAATAATATTTCAACTCTATTTTCTAATAGTTTAATTCTGGATTCATATTTTGCAAATCAATTTTCATTTCAGTCATTTCAAGAAGACTGAAATGACAATTGAGAAGCTTCAAAAAATTGCAACAACTACAGTGGAGCCCCGTTTCAAAGCTAGGTGGCTTCATTTTTGGAACTCGCCATCAGTTGTTCGTTCTGCATTTTGCTTTCCACCTTCCCAGTTCAGAGATGGCGCTCTTGATTCGTTTCTTAACCGCGCTACATTCTGGGCACAAGTAATATATCTTACTTCTTGCTCATTACTTGATCTTTGGTAGTAGTAATTATCAGATTGGTTAAGTATGTCATCTAACTTCATATATTGATTGGTTTCAGCTGGAGGCAAAATTCATTGCTGATTTTGAAGATATTTGTGTGACAAGTACAATCTCAGTTAATTGGGAGGCTTCCCCTGGAATTGAAAAGCCTTCTGATTATGTAGAGAAATGGCCCATGATCCTCTGGGAGAAAGGATATATGGTCTTTGTTCATTCGGGTTTAAAACCGTTCTTTCAGAAGAATTCAAAGCTGAATGAGTTGATGGGTGGTGATCTTGCCATAAAACGGCTCTTATAGAGGTGAGTTATCTATTTAATCTCCAATTTTGTCTACATTCAAAGGATTATTGTATCTTCATGGTTTATAATCCAATTAAAAATGATGTGTGCAGGTATATTGTTAGAGAGTTGTTGCCCAAGAATGCTCTTCAATCATCCGTATGCCCTTCTTTCATGTCGACGTGGATTCAACCTTCATCAGACTTGTGCGTCTTTACAGAGGTTCAGAAGAAGAAGTATTCCGTTCAAGTTTTACATGGTGGCAGATGGTATTTGGAATGCTCAGCCAATTTTGTTCCAGATGCAGAGAAAGACCTTTTTCATGGTCTAACAGAGGTTTCAGTATTGCCTATTTCATCTCCACTGGGGGAGCCGGAGGTTGAAATTGTAGAGCAGTCGTCGTCCCCACCAGTTTTAGCTCAAGAGGAGACCTCTGGTAAGAAGAAGCGAATTTCGAAAGCTGACAGGGAAAAGTTCATCAGGGATGCGGAGATTGCGAGAAGGCTGAGATTCAAGCAACAGTTGCAGCCGCCTTTGCTGAGAGAGACACCTTAAATCTATCCTTGATGTCTGATCCAACAGATATGACTAGGAACGAGGTCTTGGCATGGAACTCTCCTCCAGTCGTGACATCTTCTCAAGCCGATGGTTCAAGCCTTGTTGAAATTACAAAGATGGAAGTCCAACAACGCAAGCAATGCCAATTTCAGTTTTCTGAGTCCTCTGTTGCTCCGTTGCCAGTTGTCTCATCAGAGTGTTTCATCAAAAATATATCACTCTTCTCTATTATGCAGTCTCTCTCGGAGACAGGAGGCCCACCGCAATTATGGGAGCAGCTACATCAGTTCATTTCAAAGGTTAATCTTTGTTACCCTCATTTGATTTTGAATTCTCTAAATTACACTGAACCGGATTTGTTTACACCCATTGGATTCTTAGCTTCCAAGTTGGTGCAGGTAGAACTCGGAAAGTTTCAAATGACAATTGCAAACACATTGGATTGGATCTTACTGTGGCTAACATTCCAGAGAATTTACCAGTACTTGGGATCTCTCAATCCATTGATGCCATTCCTTTGTGGAATTTGAGGCCAGAAAATTATATTGATACTATTTTTGAGTTCGTTGACAATTATCTTTACGACAACGCTGCTTTGCTTCTGCTTCATCCGAATGATAGAGATCTACAACTTGTAATTGATGAATGTGCTTCTACATACGACTTCAAGCTACTCATCGATTGGTGGGCATTGAACGAGCTTCCTCTAACTTTGCCTTGAGATCCTTCTGCGATAGTAAGTACTATCAACAGTTTTTTGATAATTTTTAACTATAGTCATAAGCTTCTCCATACTGTATCTAATCCATAATTGTATATATTGTTTCTTTCTCAGGGGACGCGATTCTGTGTTCAGCTATTTGTTCGTGACGCTCCCATCGTCTCGAAGTTCTCTGTCCGCTCTCCACTTATTGAGCTCGATATCTTGTTCAATCCGGTGATCGTTGCTTCACAACTCATGCATGGCGACGTACCATGGCAAGGAGCTCGTGAGAAAGCGGTTGATCTCATGAAAACCATTCTTGAATCCCTCTTAGAAGTTGGGGATATTGTCTTAGATTGGAATGCCTATACGGGTAAGCATTCCTATATATATGTTGAATACTTTATTTCTTTATTTTTTTCACTTCTGATTTAACTTTCTATTGATATGTATTACTTAAGTCCAACTATTCGGGTGTGTCAATCAATGGGTAGACATGTATTGGCCTTCGAAGAAGATTCAGACATTTTTCAGTCATTGCTTGCACCGCTAATTCCAAAGTTAGCTACGGAATTGGTAGTGGAGAGGAGGAAGAACTTGCGATGTACTCAAGGAGAACCACCACAGGAGAAGCAAAAAAGCAGTCGTATTCTTTCTTGTACGTAAGTTCAACCCATTTTTTTTTCATCGTTGTTATCAAAATCTTTGTACGTTATCAATTTCAACCCTAAACCTCATTGTGTCTCTGTTTATTTGCAGAGCTCTGCCGCTATTGTCATCTCTAGATTCTTCCTTTTATTTACCTATTTGGGCTAAGAGAACTACGGAGATACAATCAACTATGAAATCTCCTCCACCAACACGTCAGCGGCAGAGGTATCACAACGACGTACGCCGTTATGTGGAGGTAGAGGCAGAGGTCGGTAATGAAAGCGAGGGTAGTTCAAATGACACGGAGTAGTTGTTTTGTGTACTCATTTTCATTTCTGATTGAGTAAAATCTTATTTGCCAGTCCAACTAAAGCCAACCCAAAATGGATACTCTTCTTGTAAACGTTTTCATTTTACCCATTCGAGTTTAAATTGGAACATGCCCTTAATTTTGCTACCCTCTTATAAGTTATTTGGACATGGAATAATGTACTACATGAATCACAACTTTAAACTTAATATTCCAATTTGTAACTTCGTACAAAACTATCAGATTGATTAGTCTACTAGTCTATCACTGAGTAATGGATCTGAATTTAGTAGCATATACAAGGTAAGGCTGGATTATAAAATGTACACTGAACAACATATACTATATTGCTCGTATCGTAAATCGTACATACAAAAATACATTCAAAACAAATAAATGAGTTGTTTTATAATCAAAAAATACATACATGACTTTTTCAATATTAAATATCTATGAAAATCTATAGATATATATATCTATACTCTACGATGAAGACGTAGTTTTTGTAGGGCTAAGTAAAAAATGAACAATATAGATACAATCTTGATTTTGTAAACCCTATACTCTAAATCCAAAATTCCAAGTCTCTAAATCAACATTCAAGTACACTATACATCATGCTAACACACAAAGTCTGAGATTTCTATAATAATGAGAATGCGAGGCCTTTCATCCACGGCCATAGGGTATTTTCTGAAACTAGAGAAAGTTATCCTTTTTTTTATCGAACACTATCATTATAGTGTAAAATAATCCATGGCTATAGGCCTTCTTGTGAGCTAAAAAAATGTCTGAAGTACACAAACTTGTTTTTAAAAATCACTTTTTTTTGCTCACAAAGGGAGATATTTCTGCTCACTGCTCACCGCTCACCGCTCACTGCTCACAAAATAGCATTCCCCTATTAAAGCTTGACTTTACTAAAGCATATGACATGGTCAATTGGGAGTGCCTTTTCAAGATCTTGGGCGCTCTCGGGTTCCCAGAGGCATTCACTAGAATGATCAAGATCTTGCTTGTAGACGCCACCTCAGTAGTCAAGTTAAATGGTAAACCCGGCATGGCTTTCAATATCGAAAGAGGAGTCCGCCAAGGTTGCCCGTTAGCTCCATACCTCTTTATCATAGTGGCAGAAGCACTGAACACTATGGTCAAAACGGAAGTGATCAAGGGGCGAGTCGAGGGCATTAGTCTCCCTTCATCCAATCGACAGCAGTTCATTGCACAGTATGCCGACGACACCTCGTTTACTCTACTTGCGAAGGAAGAACCAGTGAGATTTCTGGTCAACTTGCTACATGAATTCTGTTTGGCAACAGGCTTAGTCATAAACTGGAATAAGTCGTGTGGCTATTGGCAAGAGTGGGGAGGCATTGGAAGACCACTGTGGACAGAGCAACTAGGCGAAAAAATTGGTGCACTGGAACTCAACGAAGCTTAACCCTACTGGGCGGAGTATGATTGTGAACAGCGTTCTCTTATCAGCACCTCTTTTTTTCCTATCAATCTGGGGTGGCACGAAGAAAGGAATTATGCGTGTCAAAGGCTTAATCATGAATTACTTGGCCACAGGTACGGCGAGGCGTTCACGAATTCGTCTTAGTTGGCTACAGTGTTGTCAAATTAAGGCCAAAGGTGGGTTAAATTTGATCAACATCATGGACGCCTCAACAGCACTAATGACGAAATGGGTGGTGAAGGCGATGGAACCAGGCGACTCGAACCTGCACCACATGCTTAGATACCGGCTCGCGTCATTTCAGCCACTCGCTAAAGGACGGTGGGAGGCTAGTCTAGAGTTCTTCACATTGTACAAACACCATGCGAGGAAGGGTTCCAATGTTTGAAATAGGGTCTCCACGGCCCGGAAGACCATTATGCCGAATCTTACGTACAACCCTCCGTCTACGCATGAAGAGCTGTTACGTTGTAGCTTGTGGTTATGCCCGGCGTTTCAATCCATCCGTCCGGGGTTCTCTCATGCACGTACTGCGGAGTTACATAAAAAGGGGATTGGCATTGTAGACGATGTCTGGAATGGCACCCGGTTTCTGAATGCAGAAGAAGTCCAGGCCGCCTACAGTCTTGAGGACTTTGAGAGAGGAGCCTGGCAAGTTCTGATCCAGCGGTTGAGGAACACCTAGCACAGGTTGCTCGCTCCCAATATCGCTGGTACATTGCCTGGCGAATGGATCGGTTTGTTTGTCGATGAAGAGGCACTGATCCCGACGATGGTCTGCCAACTGGGAGAGAGGTTCCAAGTTGAGTTGGGGTGGCAAACGATAGAGGTCCCCATGAGCAGGGAGGCATTCGTTGTTAGAGCAGCGTCACACTTCCTGCAACATATCAGCTGGATGGATCGGCGCGCGATGGAGACAAGGTCCCCGAGCTTGAGTTTCATGTGGGAAGATTGGACCTCTACCCACGTCGGACTCTTGCGTCATGTGCGGGTTGTAAAGGTAGTCAGAGGAACGAAGAAGCTGACCTTACATCTCTACTATGGGAGATGTGATTCGCTGGCGTGGAATCCGAATCGCTTCAAGTGGGACGGGGAGCACCCGTTTATGGATTTCTGTGCCAAGTTGGGACACACGCTCCTGAGGAGCAGGGTCCAAGTCCCCTCGGTTGTGGTGAACAAATGGAACGGGATCCTCCCGGTGTCCTACAAGCTTAAATGGTTAAGTATCTGGGATTCGGAGAGGGCGCAGAAGGAAGCTAGGTTGATATGGACCATTTGGCATAAGGTTACGGTGGTGAACGTGTGGAGAGGGAAGGCGCAGGCCTCCATCGACCAGAACTGCCCGGTTTGTGACTTTCGGATCCCCGAGACGGTTCTCCACAGGTTTTGGGAGTGTACTTCTGCCAAGTAGACTTGGATTTGGGATGCCAACCTGATAGTCAGTCTCCGGCCGAGGCATGCTAGTGTCCAGGATGTGAGAAGAATGATGAACAACTCGGACTTCATGTAGAGCCACAGTTGGCGCCGCCGGATTGGGATCCCCATGAGGAACGGCATTGCGATGATTAACACTGTTAGGAGGCCCTTCTTCCCTCGAACGGTGATTCCAATAGTTCCAAAGAGATGGACGAGCTGATGTTGAACAGCAGTTCGGCGATTTTCAACAGGGAGTTGGAGATGCCTAACGAGTTGATGCTTACGTGGAAACAAGGGGTGTTCGGGCACAGGATCTCGAGAAAATTCTCCCCCTGTAGTAGGATTTGGCTCCTCTTAAGAGGTATCATCATGTGGCATCTGTGGAGTGAGAGGAATGATGTTGCTTTTAACGAGGTCAAATGGGACAAGCAGAAACTTAGGGCCAAAGTTTGGTTTAGTCTGGTGGACTATGGTCATGTTGCTTGGGCTAGGACGCGTGTTAGATGTGCTCTTGCTCCTGAGAAGAGCAGGAAGTTTTCGAGGCGGTTCAAGGAGCTTTGGTGCTACAATGACATTCTTGCCTCGTGGATGGACATGCAACCTCACTGGCACTCGTACGCTAGGTATATTAGTAGTGTCTCTAGCTCTAACCCCCCCACTAACTTCTGACCCTTAGTCCGGGTGCTAACTCGGCCTCGCTGGTCCTAGCGGGGTCTGTGCGGGCTCCTTGTGTGTTCTCCCTCTTCCCTTTGCAGTAAAGGAATCTTTACTTGTGTCAAAAAAATAAAAAAATAAACTGCATCCCTGGATCTTACAATTTTGTCACTGAGTTCCCAAAGATTTCCAATTGCTATTTCAACAAGTTTCCAAAACTGAATGTGCATAGTTCATGTCCGTGTATTACTCGTCCTAACATCCATATGTATGGAGGGTATCTGAATAATATCACCCAAGTATCACATCCAGTTTTAGCCCCTAAAGTTCCTGGTCAATTTCATACCAAACACGCTTTTAAACTGCCGTTTCTATTGCAATTAGTTAGGAAGGAAAAAAAAACTTTTATTTCCAAATTTACCCGTAGGATCTCAAATAAGACTTACCAAAGAACCCACTCACAAAATTTCATTGACATTGACCGCACGGATGGAAAGATTATAATGTTTGAAGTAGGAAAAACGGTTCATTTTCTTCTGTGTGTTCACTAGATCAGCAAACTTTGACTACACTTGGTGTTAAATATTTGCACTACACATGGTCTAAATACATTACCATTCTGTTTAGCTTGCTAATAGTTCCTTGTACACCAATTTTTAGAGGTAAAGAAGGGGTGTAGCATATTCAAAAAAATTGTGCAAAGAGTGGAGGTTTAAAAAAGGTCAATTCACGTTTTATGTTTTTGTGAACTAAATATGTTTTAGAATGTTGATCTAGATGGTAAATAAGAAGGTTTACATCACATCTTGTAGTAGAAAAAATAAAAAGTGAAAAATATGAAGATCTATAAGTTTGATGAGGAAAAGAAGAAGTTTTTTGGTACCTTGCCCGAAAATGTGTGAAAATGTTTCACTTGGGTTAAAATGAATTTTTAAAACTATAGACAATAAAAAAAATTTACATCTTCAGAGAAGGTAATATTCTTATTATGTATGTTAAATCTCAATGTCAATAGAAATTTCTAGAAAAATTTTGGAGCTGCTCAGAGGCCCCATTTTTTACTTTGAGTGGTACTAACTTTCAAACCACAAATCCAAAAAAAATATTTAAAATTACCTCCAAAAAGTTCTTACTAGGGACCATCTAGTACAAAAGTTTTAAAAACAAATATTTTTTTCCCGAATTTTAGGTATGTGCCCAAACTATAGAAATCCCAACCAAGGAGATAAATTGGGCCTTTAGAGGTTAATGGGAATACAAGGCACTCATTGGGAACTTCATGGGAACATAAAGGAATCATGTGTGATTTCACTTGGAACGCAACTTGAATATATTGAAAATGAATCTGGGTACGTGCCGGGATTAAAGTGAAAATTTCTCTGGATCGTCATAAGAACGCATTGTGACCTTATCGGGGACGCAATCGAATTTCGGAGTGAACGGAGAAGTGGTTGGATGAGTTAACCAAAATGGATTGAAAGGTGAATTTGGTGGGGTAATAGGGGGCTTGCAAATGATTTGCTCTCAAATCCAACAATTTATGGATACAAGCACGGCGGGACCGGTTTGTGTCAATGCGAGCCCTACGATCACGAGTTGCGTTCCAAATGCTTCTCATACGCATGCTTGTGCGATGCCCTTGTAATTGGCACTGCTTTCGCCTACATAACAACACTTAACCGGGTGACGCCAATCGCTTGCGTTTTGGTAGATCCGGGGTAGGATTTGGTGGATTGGAATGATATGGCCATTGATTCGGAGTTGCTGGATGATGGATGCAAGTGGAATTTCTACATGAGCATTGTAGTGGTGCCTCACTACCTCCTCAACCTTGTCCAAGCCTCTGTTCTCGCTCGCCTCTCATTGCTTCGTCCCCAGTTTGTTCTTCATCCATGTTGTCAGGTTTAAATTTTTTTTTAAACTACAAATTCGTTCAAATAATTTTATTTTCATTTATTTATCTTCATTGATAAATCTTTATTTTAATTTATCAAAAGCCCCCATGGAGATTATAAAACAAGGAATGTTATTTTTTATTCTTTATTTCACTTTAGAGAGTTCATTTTACTTACTTCTGGTTGAATTAAAAAAGCTTGTCATGGTGGAACCCATTGACAATCAAAAACGTGATACTTTTTATTTTGTTGTTGTCTTGAAGAACCACTATTGGCCACAATATTCTACATGCATGGTGTTCTATCAAACATGATAAGGTTAGATATTGAAATAACCTCTAATTAGAAAATGTTTGTTTAAAAAGTCTCCATCCAAATGTATAAGCGTTGCAAAAATCTATTATTTTTATGATTGGAATTTATATTGCCAATCCTTTATATCTTGTACAAAATGCTAAAAGAGAAGACCTCTAGTAAGATTATTTATATTCTTAATCTTTAGAAGAATGTTAAGCCATCTAGAATCAATATTGTCAAAGGCGGGCCCTTTGGAAAACTTTGATTTTTTTGCTCTTGCCTTCTATTACATATCACATTTGTCATACATGTATATAAAATTGTTGTATTTAAGATTGGAAAAAAAGCCTTCCATATTGCAAGACATTAATTACAAAACAAGTCAAACTTTGCCCACCTTTCTAAGGTTATTTGCACATAACACATATTATATTTTCATATATTAAGTTAGAGATCTTCATTTTCCTTGTTTATTTTTTTGTCTTTGAATAATCATGAATGATTGAATAATGAAATTGTGCATTAGTGACTTCTGAAGCTTTCTTTATTCCTTGATTTCTTTGAATATGCTTGACTTCTCCAAAATATATTACAAGAAAGAAGTAGTGAATAAAAACCATATCACATACATAGTATTGGTAGGAAATTTGGACTTCTATAGTGGAAAATTTTGACACCTTGAAGTTTTTGTCAAAGTCTATAGATCATTTAAATACAAGGGAAAACAATATCCTTATGACGTTCACTTTGTATTGTATAAAATCTAAATTTGTGCACTCAAAGGTTATGATCATGAGTGAATATGTTGTTCTTATCGTGCATATTAAGATTTTTTGGTTAGAGTTGGAAATGATGACTTTGTTTCTTTTCATTACTCTAAATAATTTAAAAGTATTTTTTGTGAGAAGAAACGAGATAATGTAGAGGCTACTAAATAATACAATACTATTGATATTCCATTTTCATTTCGATCAACAGTAACAAAACATTGATACCATTCTACTCCTTTGATTCTCCAAAGGTACAAAGTATAATCTATGAATTTACATATGGCCCTATAATTTACAATATTGTCAAAAGTGATTGTCCCAATAGCAAGGACTATTGCACATAAAAATGTTACCACAACAAGGGCACATCTGATTGGTCCGTTTTCGACAAAATCTACACACTTTACGCATATTCCCCATGTTTTTGCTCCCATGCACCGCAGTTGTTTTTGGCTTTACTCTCGAATAGCCGGTTTTCTACCTTTCCACTTGGTAGATAATTCCTTTGCAAGTTGCGAATGGAAATTAAAATGAGATATTGGTTCTACTCTCATTTTAAAACTTACATCTTTATGAATTATCCATGCATTCACTATAACCGTATCTAATAGGAAAAAAAATAGCCTATGCCACCACTTGTGACTTTTTGTCAAACAAGAATAATATCCCCTCAACTAATCAGCCACATCCACGCCTCTCATATTCCTCGTGTATTGTAGATGCATCGGACCTATAGAAACTTTTTTCTTTTCTCCTCCAATCCTTCTGTACACATATAAGTTTTCCCCACTTTGTGCAATTGGTTCCGCATGTGTTGATAACAATAAAATAGGGTTTTTGTCTTTCCATACCATACAACAGATTTCCCTACATTCATGCATCTTGTAATCCACCCAACCAATTTCTTTGGTCTTTATAATGCCATTTGCAAACATGGATTTTGGCAAATATTTCTTGTCCGATCTACATGTGCCAGTTGCCATGATGTCATTCTCCAAAAGCTCCATAAATAATGGCATAGATGTAAAAAGTTGTCTGTTGTTACAATATGGCTTCTTCCTACTAAATCAGACAACACATCAATCACCACGTTTTTGCCTTCAAACCCTTCACCTTTCCTTGACTTCACAGCATATTGTACATCACCTCCTCTGCTTTCGCTCTCACATACTTCTATTTGAGTGATAGGTGCAACATTAGAAGAAATACCACCTTTTCCAATATATACTTGGAAGCTCCAAACGTATTTGGAAATTGAGTCTAAAACCTCCCATACTTTCAATCCAAACCGAATTGGTTTTTTAGGCATGTAAACTTGAATCGTTGCGTATTTTTCCTTGTATCTGACCATTGTCTCATCAACCGTAACTTGCTAATTAGGATTCCACATTTCTTTACACCGATCCCTAACTTCATCCAACATCCACCGTACTTTGTGAAGCTTGTCATAAGTAAGGCTCTTGCGGTTTGATAAGGCTGGTGCGGCATTTGCTACGTGTAAACACCTAGTGATAGATTCAAATCTTTCCCTAGTCATTATTTGAGATATGACAGGGCAATGCAAAAGTGGCTCATCCCTAGCCCAATAAAGTCTTTTAGAAGGTAGAATTTTTAGTCACATATATAAGCAGATTGATAAATAAGCTTGAAACTCTTCAATGCATAAAGGAACCCAAAATAATCCCCCTCTTGTTTTTTGCAACTTGTCATCTATAACTTCATATGCATACCGATTAGTCTTAGCTACAAGTCGCCTTTGTAACCTTTGAGACCAAATTTTTTCAAATATCCCCATAGGTGATGGAAGTCGTCCATATGGGTGCACACATCTTGGTTTGGGCCCCATGAACGGCAATGGAGGATTTTTATAAAATTGTATGTCTTTATTCCATGTTGATGCCCCATATTTTATATCCATATCATTCAATCTTTTCCTCTTTCTTTTGCGACTCCTCTCTTGATCTAGATTAGGATGTATTTCTTGCCTTGCGTTTCCTTTGCTTCTCTTTCGTTGCCCAGAAAGTCTTCCATGACCTTAGTTTATGCCCCTCAATTGACTATTACATATAGCATTTTCATTTGGGACATGGAAAGAGGGTGTGTACCAGGAAGTGGAGCCCTCTCCACGTTGTCTAAGATATGAAGTGTGGGCAACCTCCTGAACTTGAACGCAATTTCTAGGCTCACGACGTTCTCCAAAATCTCGAAGCTCCTAAGGCTGTGGACGCTTATAACTTCGTGGATGCTTCCCATGTTTGCTAGTATAGTTGGCAACAAGCTAGACTTAGAATTAGTTGAAAAGGTACCCAAAGAAATTACTTGAATGTTACTAGTACAATTGGAAAAAAATATAATGAAATTAAGCAAGTGCCACCTTCATTTAATAAAATCGGTAGCAATTTAACCATGCATAGTAAATGGCGTTTATTTAAATCAGAATAGATGGAAGTGATTAGCAACAGAATAGTCTGTAATATGACTAAATTGTAGCACCTAATAAAAAGTTTTTCAGTGGCTGTAATGTTCGAAAGTTCGAAAGTGGTTGTATTATTTACTTACAAAGAAAGTTTGAAAGTGGTTGTAGTACTTACTTATAGTAAGAACTTTCTTTGATCTACAATAAGAGCCACTTTGATATTTCTAAGAAAGTTCGAAAGTGGTTGTAAAGGGTATGGCAATTTACATACCTTGTTGAAATTCGTCCGTCTTTGTAGTCTCTCCAGGGTCAGGGCCGTCATCCGTTCCCCTTTTGAAGTTGACGTGTTCTTGAGCTCCACTTATCGCGTTCTCGAGGTTCCCACGTTCACTAATTCTAGAGTTCCTGCGTTGTAATTCCAGAGTTCCTACGCTCCAGAGTTCTTGCGTTCCAGAGTTCCTGCGTTCCACAGTTCCTACGTTCGAGAGTTTTTGCGTTGCCTAGTCGGAGGACTCCGAAAGTCCTGGATCCGCTTTGTCTTCTGCTTGCTTGTGCGCGCCTCCACAGACGTCGATTGGAAGTGTCTGGAGCATTTCTTGAGAAAGGTGGTGGGGATTCAAAGGAGCGACGCCGGGATGTAGGTCTTGAGCGAAGTGGCTACAGAGAAGGGGCATTGGCGCGTCCTATAGAGGTGAGCCTAGTCGCGCTTGCGAATCTTGTGTCTACAAAATATCAGAAGTATTGTAAGTCTGTGAGATTTACTGAGGCAAAGTTTGTGAAATCATTCAGACCATATCGATGTTCGATATGCTGCTGCAGATCAACCGATAAGACGAGTGGACGAGGGAGACTAGGAGCTAGTTGCGAGCGAGTTATACGAGGAGTTGGTTGGAGACGAGGAGTTGGTTGCGAGACGAGAAGCTGGTTGCGATCGAATCCGATGGACGAGTAAGGGACAGTAGACCGAGCTGGTTGCGATCGAACCCGATGAACCCGCCGTCTGCAAGGAGTGCCGCTTCAAGGTCTGGAAGGAGCGTCGCTTCAACGTCTTTGATCTGAGACTGGGTCTACAAGGTCTAAGGAGACCTAGGTGGTAATAGATTTGATCATGAAAGTCGGCCTTCGTCAACCCAGATAACAAGAGTCGGCGTCATCAACCCTGCGTCACAAGAGTTATCATCAACGCATAAGTCGTCATCAACGTCGTTGTCATCGACGTCAACTTGTCAACAACATCGACTCATCAACTTGTCAACAACGTCGGCTCATCAACTTGTCAACAACGTTGACTCATCGACGTCAACTTTTCAACAACGTCGTCATAACATCGGCTTATGACAACTCTTAACAACAACGTCGACTCATCGACGAGATGACGACTTATGCGTTGATGACGACGTCATCAACCCAAATCACAAGAGTCGGCGTCACAAGAGTCGGCGTCACAAGACTGGACGTCACAAGAGTCGACAACTTATGACATCGGCGATCATAAGAGTCAACCAAGAATACACCAACGACATGTACACCAGCGACATCACATTCAGAGTACGAGAGTACATCAGCGACATCACGTTCTTATGTCGAGAGTACTAGAAAGTACATTCAGAGTATGAGAGTATCAACGCTAGAGTATGAGAGTATCAACGCTGGTGTACGAGAGTACGTGAGTACATCAACGATCATAAGAGGCAAAATACCACACTCGTTCTTCCCTGACGACGCGATGCTGATGGTCTCGAGTGCTTCGCTCCAGGTAAGGTAATTTCTTTATGTGCGGATTTTGTTATGGTTTTTCACCGTCCATGTGTTGACGTGAAGTTTTATGATTGGAGCTGTCCATGATCGCGTTGCACCATGAGACTCGCGCTACACCATGAGACTCGTTTGTGCACCATGAGACTTGTACACCAGCGACATCACATTCAGCACATAGACGTCCATCATCACTCAACACCATGAGACTTGCTGAATTGGTCCTCGACCTCTGAACCTCGACCCTTTCAGAACAGGTGCGTGACCTTCCACGTCTTTGAAAAATCATAGACTGAACAAACGTATGATAATTGTGTTCAATTTTCTATTATACTATAGAAAGCATAAAACAATTACAGTACTAAAACCATTTTGAACCAACGTATACAAAATATGAGTTGTACAATCTTTTCTACTAGAACTTAACAAGTAGAGATAGTAATGTACCGTGTGGTGGGTTGTTGATGGCAAGGAGATGGAGCTGTGGAGTAGAGCTCATGGCTTCAGCTAATGACAGTTCTCCATTTTGCTCTAAGTAAGTTTCTATGTCTGTTTCAGTGTCCTCAGAGTCTCTGTTTGATCTTCTATTTTTGAAGCCTATATGAGTCATTGTATCCTCTGAATCTACAATTAAAGTTTTCTTATGGTTGGTGTCACTCATTGTGTCATCAGTGTCCTTGTTGGTTAAGTTTCTATTATCTAAATTTGAGTCACTATTATTAGTTCTACTATTTGCTGATCCATCAAACTGGAAGTATATCCGTCACTACTAGAACTAGACTCTGCTGATGGATCAACACTAGATGCATTACAGTGAACTACTTGTGGATGAGTTTGTGGTCTCTCATCCTCTTGGTCCGTCATTGTTTGTGCTGCTTGGTATGTTGGTACTTGGCTTCTTCCACTTGTTGCACTTCAGTCGAGTGAGAAATCTGACCTCCGTGGTTGCAATCTTGGTCGTGCAATGTTGTCGTTGCTGCTGCGTTCCATGTTTGGAAAATGAAAGATGATTGTACGGAGAGCTACATGTATTGTTGTGGAGAAACCGGATGGATGGCCTTCCGGGCGGTGTTGAGACCAGCCTAAGAATTTGGCTGCCCACATAAACCACAACCACCGAAGGTGATCTGGTGAATGATCACTAGTTAGATATGTGTCTTTTTTCAATCTAGGAAGACTTAGTATATAACTCTCAGTGAGCATTCCTAATATATATTGGACTTGCCATTTTCTAGCTCTATGGTGTGTGTGTAAATGGATGGCAATGGTGCTTGCTTCAGTAGAACACCATTGTGGAGCAGGGGGTGGAGATGAAAGATCCCAGTACTATGATCTAAGCCTCTTCTTCATGGTAAACCACTGTAAACCATAAAATTCACATTCGCAAAACACCCAAGACTCACACCAGTCTCTCCATAATTCTAAATTCTTCCTGGGATGGTCTAGCATCAACTGTTAAGTAGTTTGTCTTTAATTGTAGGTCAAAAGCTATCTCTCTATTTAATTACTTAAGTTTATGCACTCGTTTTTAAGGAATTAAGCCTTAAAACATATCACACTTTACATTCCATTCTAAAGGTATTAATTCCAAGGATTTAAGTGCTTAGGTAAAGCCTTGCTCCTCTAAAGAGCATTGCTCTTGATTTAACTATAAATATGCACGTTAGTTAGTTTCCTACACTTTTGCCATCTTCGGCTCTTGGATACTATCCATTGCACTCATGGTCGATTCCATAATTAATTCTATTAGAATTCACGAATTTACCTCGTGCAATTTGCTCCACTTCTCACGTACTTCCCACGGTTCACGTACTCACGTACTTATCACAAGTGTTAGACTTGAACAACACACAAGTTAAATTAAGCCTCTAAGTATTTCTACTCTAAGTCCTGACTTAAGTCTAACCTATCTATTAATCCTTAACACTTAAATGCAAAAAGAGTATCTTCACTCTTACACTTGCATGATTTAAGTTCTGTAACTTAGACTTAAGTTTTATCATTCAGATTTAAGTTTTCCCTCACTTTAGATTTAAGTCCTATCACTATAGACTTAAGTCCTATCACTCAGACTTAAGTTCTATCATTTATACTTATGTTCTTTCTCACTCTAGACTTAAGTTTTATCACTTAAACTTAAGTTTTATCCCACTGTAGACTTAAGTATTCTTATTTACACATGCATAAGACTCTCGTTTTATGTCTTAATACTTAAGTTTCCACATTTAAACTTAAGTCTTACATCGATTACTTATGCATTCCTCACATTAATGCATTTAGTTTCTTACTCCAAATTAATTTCTAAATGCCTTACATATACTTAGAATTATTACATTAATATTCACAACGTCACTTTGACATAGTTAGGATCTTTCCCTAACTTTATCTCTTGAAGATTTAATATTAAGTATTCACATTTCACTCATATGCAATACATTAATTTTAACTCATTAACACACACAATTTCATGTCACATAATTAATTAGGATGATATCCTAGTTTCTACAATGAAGATCTAAATAAATAATGCATTTATGCATAGGAATTTATTCACAATTAATACCTCATGCATACAATTGCATTTACAAAACACAATGTCAAATTTATTCTATGAAGAACGAATATTATTGCAATTATACATATTATTTAAGTCACACACAAGACTTTACATATGCAAATTCAATAATAATTATATATTAATAATTTCACACATAACATAATACTCTTACAACATAAGAGATTTTTCCAATTACTAGCTTTTTCACCTAAGCTAGGGCTCACTCCAATCTTCCCCCAAGGAATGTCTCTGGTAATGGCAAAGAATGCTAAAAATTCAAGCTAGTCATTCTACTCAAATCCAACAGGCACACCTCTTGGAAAAACGGTTTTTCATATAATCAACCATTAAGATTAACTCCACTAAATCCTCACATCTATTCAAATCTATATATGAAAAGGCACACCCTGCCCAAAGGGTGCGAGTTCAACATTTTTTCCATTAATTCCTATATCTTGGATAGGAATAGGCACTTTTTGATTAATTAACTACTTAGTGTAAACTTAATCATTAATTATTTAATTCTCCATATATCTACAACCCTTTTTACACTTAATTTTTTGAAAAATCTATTTTAAGGATTTAGGCTCTACAACCACTGTAAATAATTCCTCTACCTCTTACATTCACTTGTAGTCACCTTCCTCTCATAGTCATTTCCATTGCTCTCCCTCTTGTGAATGTGGTCTTACCTTTGTTGGTTGTGATATAAGGATGGCCTTTGTCTTGAATGTTGTGTGGTTGCTACTTGATTTTATGATGTGCTTTATTTATGTGAGGTAGAGTGTTGTTGTGCATTATTCCTTTTTGAATGTTGTGTGGCCGCCACTTGAATTTATGATAAGAGTGTTTATTTGGAGGTAGAGTGTGGAGGTAAGAGTATTTTTTTTTAATGGCCAACCACCAAGCTTTCCCACCATGGGGAACTGCCCTATTCTGACAAGGCAGTATGTCCAAGACCCAAATACACTATTTTTGAAGTGAACCCATTCCTCCTTCCAACACCTGCTGTACTAAAAAAAGTGCTGCCTCTACATGAAATATTGTCCTTGGGCATCTAGCTTCAAAAGCCGCCGCACCCATTTTTATTGCAATCTTAGTTGTACACTCAAGTTGCACACCTCAATGAAGAATTTTTTAACTACATGTGGTACACATACACCTTCACAACATCTTCACAAAAAATTGGATGAAAATGAGGATTTTTCATCATATGGGAGTATTTTACATTCTTCATCGACCGGATTATGGTCGCCCTGACGCTTAAGGGTTAAGGAGTGACGTGCGGAATTCAATAGAGGGATATATAACATGTGCCCATCTTGCATCAATGCTACCCCGGAAACTGTTCGGCACTGCCTCTTTGATTGTCCACAGGCGCAAGAGACGTGGAAGTACGCTAACAAATTATCCGTTGATGGTGCCTCAACATCGCCCGCCCGAGCGGTGCCTCTTCCCTTGGAAAGTCCGTTGGGTACTAAGCTACCTAACAGATTTTGTAAGTTGGCCATGGTTTGGTCGTTGTTGCGCGGACTGACGATCTGGTTAATTTGGCTTTAGAGAAATAATTTAGTCTTCAATCAGAGTATATGGGCCCCGACAAAGATGCAAGCCTGCATTTGGCAGGCTATCATGGAGTACGCGTCTCTGGCATTGTCAATCGTGCTGGAAAATCCTTGGACAATGAGCAGCTTTTCTGTAGCTTTAATCTTTACGGGAGCTATCCGGGTTGTTAGTTATGGCGATAGGTTACAGTTCAGATGGAAAAGATGTAGGATTAGATTAGGTAGAGTCTTGTAGGTCCCCTCCGGGCTTCGGCTGGGCGATTTGCATTGTACTTCTTTTCTTGGCAATTATATTCACCTTCTTTTGTCTCAAAAAAAAACTTTGTGAAAATTGTGACTATCATGAATTAGTGAATATTGAAGTTGGTCATTGGGCCCAACGTCCACCTCAGTCTAAGTTTGCTCAGTCAATCAACTTGTGAATGCATGGCCTTTTGGAGTAACGAGTCCTGACTACTCCCTTTCTAACTCACGGAATATGCTGGCATTCTTCACAATGAAAAACGACAATGGCATTCAATCGCAATGACTAGACGTGACTGAATGAGATATTCTCTTGATAATTTGCGAGGCATCAGCATGTATAATATGTTGATATCATCTCTAGATCATACGTATTCATGAGCATGTTCCAAGTGCTCTGTCTATATCACAATTGATCCACTTCACAAACCTATCACAATTAGGGTAATTTCTTAATCTCTAAGATTCATCACAAAAAAATTCAGATTTTGCTTTCTCTCATTTATGCAACTTTGCTCGCCATAAAATGTTATAATTCTATGAAAATTTGTGGGGAAGTACGCAATCAAGTCTTGAAGTAGAAATCCTACGGTTACTCTACTTCAAGATCATACGGTTACTATGTGGAGATCCGCAACAAATCTGACTTGGAGAGTGGATTTTTGATTACTATGTGGAGATCCGCAACAAATCTAACTTGGAGAGTGGATTTTTGAGCAGGGTCAAATCTGAGTTCTTCACGGTGTGAAAGCTGTAGGCAGTTAAGGGTTAATGGCCTTTATTCATGTAGCGGTACATTTCTCCCAGAAGTTTGAAAAGATTTCAACACCCAATGGCTCTAAGGAAAATATCAGACCATTCCAAATCTCGATTCCAACTACGCCTGAACAAAGTCAAACAGAAGTATGCAGCTGACAGCAATTTCCATAATTTTATTCGTGACTTGGATGAACATGTTAGAAAGCAACATTGGACTCCTGGAGACTCAGAGTCTACACCAGTCAATGTTCGACCATGTACCTCGGTAGGAGATCAACGAGTATTAAAGGCAACAACAGAGTTGGTATTGGCAATCACTCCCCCCCTCTCTCAATTGGTTCTTCAAGGCCGCGCACTGCTGACACTCTATAAGGCCTCGTTATCTTCTGTTGCATTGATATCATAGTTAGCTCAATGTTTATAGGTAGTGTTGTTCTTTTTCATCTTTAGGTTCGATCCTAGTTCTACATGATCATGTTTTGGTGAAATAGAGAAATTGGTAAACCCATCTTTTACAAGCATGCATGCTTCTGTGAATGCTTGCAGTCCGCAGATCACATGACAAAGACATTCAGTTCGACGATGGCTGGGTGGCAGCTCATACTCTCATCACCGTGGCCATGATGGTCCTGGCGTCTGCGCCGCTGCCAGCGGAGGCCAACGCGAGTGCGATTATTGGGAACGATCTGGACACCCCGCTCACGGTGCACTGCACAGCCGGTAGCCAAGACAAGGGAGGGCGCGTGCTCAACCGGGGCCAGTACTGGGACTTCACGTTCACGTGGGGCTACTTGGAGCCGTATGCGTGCACCTTCGCGGCAGCTGGCAAGCCCACCACCACCTTCGACGTGTACAACTCCGCGTGCAAGTGCGATGCGTTCAATGGGTGTCAGTGGGAGGCCACGGGTGCGGGGTTCACCTGCGGCAATGCCCTCCTCCGCCATGGGGGATGTCGAGTTAGACCATTTTTGTACTAGACAGCGATCCACCATGGCTGTTGCAGAACATCAACGATTTGCAAGCCGATCGAGAGCTCAAGAGGCGTGAAGAGTATCGTAGTCATGTGTTTCAAGTGCCCATTTTGTAGGAAAGCTTAAACATGTCAATATTGCATGTCAAGTATAATGTGAATGATAAGCATTCTGGTACTTGAGAATATTATAAAAACTTTGCAATAAAATGATTTCTTTTCAAGACTGGTGACATTGGGCATTGGTGGTTGAGAAAGGTCTTGCTATTCCGTTGATTTATATTATAATCTTATCTGGAATGTTCCTTTTGAGAAGCAACTATTAGGTTAATGATTTTCAATATTCTAGGTGTTGCATTTAATGTTCTTTACTCTGTAATAATTTTGTATAGTTTAAACTACGCTTTGTCGCACTGATTCCTCCTCATGTTTGATTTTATGTCTGTGGAAGTTTACGTTTGTTTGTTCACAGACGATTGCTTCTCTCTTGGCATTTCGAAGGAGAAATTACCTTGGATTGCGCCTGGAGGTGAAACTACCTGTCGAGAGCAGATGTTCGGTCGCTGATATGCACCAGAATTGCATGGTGCCTGGTCACAATCAATTCTTCATGAGAACGTCGAGAAGGGTGTGACGTCCATGACCTGATATTCGTGACAATGACGGAAACCAAGTGCCATAAGCTTTGAAAACTAACACAGGTTTAGATTTCAAGTTTACTTGGGCAGTCCCAAACTCTGCTAATATCACTGACAAACTTCTGCCATTAGAACAAATATGGGGTTTCATGGCCAGGAACAGCATGTAGACATTTAGAGACATGTGCGGCAGCGAGGGTAGGTCATCAGGAGAACAGGGGCAGGACCCGTGGTCTTGCATGACAACAAAGACAAGATTCTAATTTTCTGTCTTAGTGAGCCCAAAATCTCAGCGGGGATCAGATGGAACTATAGATTAGTAGGAGTATGTTTGGATGCAAAAAATGTTATCTAATCTGAAATTTTCACGTGATTGTACTTCAAGTTGACATTCATGGGTACTAAAGGCCAAGATGTTTGATGCCAGATTGGAGAGGGATGGCCACATTTCCAGTAAGAGAGTGATTGCCTTCGTGATGGAGCAAACCGTGAAGGTTGAGGCGGTTTACGCCAACATGAGATTGTTGGTGAGTAATCTCACTCACATCCTTCCCAAGTTTGTGGAAGATTCTAACAGTTTGGACAAGGATGGAGATTCGGGCTCAGAGACCGATCCGGAGGAGCGTGGCTTAGGTGATCACGGCCCACGGAAGGAGAAGGAAGTGGTGGATCTCGACAGCCCGGATTTGCCCCCTCAACTCCCAAGTTTGAGGGTCTCGGCAGGACCGTCCCCTTTGGAGGTCACCATCCAAATGTAGAGCGGTTGGAAGGAACGCTCGAGTGTTGCGATGGAGCCTCCACTCCCCGTGCATCTTCGCCAGTTGGCACTCAATGACCCTTCTCGCACTACACCGATTGTAGCCCCTTTGTAGAGCGGGCTTCACCTTGGGAAGACCGCAAGTGAGAGTTCCTCTTACTTATACACTCGAGGACAAATATCCGGAGAGGATGTCATCATGCAAACCTCAAGTCAGGTATCGGGCCTCCCCACACGATCCGGGCTTCATCCGGGCACGACTACCGTGCCACTCACCCCGGATGGCCCGGATACCTCCTTGCCTTGAAGGGAAACCTTGCCGAGGGCAACTATTGCCCAACCCACGCCTTCTACGGATGTGTTTGCGCCATTGGTGGCACTTGTGGCGGCCGCACCCACCCCGACTTCAAGCCGGAGTTCCAAGAAGC
Organism: Bryoerythrophyllum caledonicum; assembly: GCA_963971425.1. Lineage (NCBI taxonomy): Eukaryota > Viridiplantae > Streptophyta > Bryopsida > Pottiales > Pottiaceae > Bryoerythrophyllum > Bryoerythrophyllum caledonicum. The sequence goes on along the minus strand of OZ020525.1, from coordinate 13,311,221 downwards.
GCAAAAAGAGAGAGGAGAGGAAGCGACTCGAGGAGTTGGCTCGGAAGTAGGGTCAGGATCTTGATTTGTAGGTCACTGTTCATTTCGGAATTTGGCTCCCGGTTGACTTTGGTTTGGACTTGGTTTTGCCTTGGAACTTGTGTAATAAGTTATCTTCTGACGGTGCACGTCGAGTGGAGTGGTAGCCACTACCGCCAAGAGTAGTTAATGCCGTCGTTTCCTATTAGAAGGTATCGTTTGAATTTGGACATTTGTGTAAGTTCTTGGCAGTATAAAAGAAGAGTCTTGTGGCACCTCTCTGGACTGCTTGATGTGTGTATTTGCTTTCAGTTTAATTCTAAACCTACGCTCTCAGAAAACCTTCTATGGTTGGAGAGCTCGGATTCTATACATGACTGTGAGTGCCATTTCAAGTAGTCCACTCCTCAAGTCCGTACTAATCGTCGAAGTCATTGTTTCCTTGTTCCATCAAATAGAGTAGTCCGTGTGGATGGGAATAACATGTGAGATGGTTAGATTGTTAGTCGGATGTGTCTGTAACTCTGATATTTGCAATTGTTTCCTTATTCCATCAAATAGAGTTAGTCTGTGTAGATGGGAATAACAGGTGAGATTGTAAGTGTTTAGGGAGGGATAAGGGGGGAGTTACAGACATGAAAGAGTCATAGCAAGTCTTGAGTAACCTTCCGATGTCAGATTGGCATCGGTTGTGAAGGCTAGTGTCGTTCCTGGAAGCATCCTACCTCTAGCCGCATCGGATGTGGAGGGAGACTTAGAGGGTTTCGGATAGTGGGCGGGTAGGCCCCCCTCCTCACTTACATTATGTCTCTCTTAGTTTCACTCACTCGGGCCTAACTTCCTTTCGAGGGGATCTCAGTGACACCATAACCATCCAAATGAGTAAATAGAGGTAGAAAGAGAGAATGGAAGGAAGGATAGTCATTACTTGTGTCAACACTAAAATCTCTGTGAGTCCACGGACCATCGGTCGTGGTGATATATCCTATCCGGGTACTAACATACGTCGGATGTCTATAGTGTACATATGTATAAAGCTCTAAGAGTAGACTACCTAAAATCGGGCCAAGTAGGATCGGGGCCAAGTAGGATCCTACCCGAGGAAGGCACTTGAGCGAGGCGGTTGGTGTAATTAAACGCTCAAACCTTGTGGTCTAAACCTTTCTTTCCTTTCTTGTGATGTATCTATTGTCATATACCTAATATTGTACAGAAATATGCTTGTTGTTAGTCGTAGTAGTTCTCGGTGATACCCTCTGGGAACAATTACCTTAAGGGTATCTTTGTGTTAAGATGTGAATACTTGCCAACACGTACTACGACAGTTAGTTAATTTAATTGTCAAATCATGTTATTTATTCTAATATAAGGTTGGAGATATTTTAGTGTTATAATTTGATAAAGAAAACATCCAAGTAGTAGTGCAAGAACCAATGGAGCTTAGAGCTTGGAGGAACCGACTGCACTCAATAAAGTGGAAGGAGATCTACTGCTTCAACCGTTTAGGTCACCCACTTTTTAAGGAGCATTTCTTTGTGCTCAAATTGTTGGTCATTGTGGAAATTGGAGGGATTGCGCATATTAAAGTTGAGATTCCAAATTCCTAAAAATCATCAAAATCAAATCATGATAGAACTGTTGGTGATTTTTCTCGTGAAGGGGGTCTACTATCTTTAAATTGGAGCGTGAACAAGGAATTTTCACCCAATTGTTGTCTAGCTTTGTTTATCCTTGCTTCCTTTTGTGTAACCCAGGAAAATGTTGTATTACTTTGCTTTTCTATCATAAAATATTTATTCCCATTTTTTGTTTATTGATTAATCATTATTTATATTCTACTCTAAGTTCCAATAACTTTCTAACTTCTAATTTTTTACTCATAAACTTTTATCTCTACTTTTCACTTCACTATTTGTGTTTGGTGCCATTGCTTGGAAGATTAGTTATTATGTGGTGTTAATAACAAATAATTGACAAAAAAAAGTTAAGGTATCTCTCTACTAATTGGTTGAGAAGTGAAGTGAGCTAATTTCAACTCACAGCTAATTCAGCTCTAACTTATTATGATAATTGGGAATCCATAAAATGGATACAAGAACTTATTTTATATCTTGTCATGAAGGCCTTGTGACTAAAACCATATAGAAGGTAGTTTGCCACATCCTTGGCCAAGACTAGTTGTAGTCAAAAATTCAGTATTTTCCTAGAGCAAATTCTCTCTATCCAACATTTGGTGCTTCCACTAAGAGGGCTATAGGGCCACTAGTTTAGACAAAAGAAGGTCAGGGATATTGAAGACGGACTAACATTTGGTGGAGGATTTCATGATAGAAGTAGTCGTTCTAACTTTACACAGGATTTTATGAGAGCGGTTTACTTGTTTATGGGTCAATAGAAAAAAAGTGCAACAGGGCATGAAGCTACTAAGGCTTTAAGAACCGTTACTGGCAATGTTAGAAGGTTTGATGGCAAAATCAAGTGGAAGAAATATGCTGAAAAAGAAGGATTGGATGTATTAGTAGACATTAAGTCGGGACAACCAAAATTGATAGTAAACATGTTGAGGCCCTTCCAACGAATTTCATTGGAAGATAACAAGCATATAGCATTGGATGCGAAGGCGCAACGAGTCGTGGATGGGACAAGACCACGGTAGAGCACTACTTTAATGGAGTTACTTCTTCAAATCTTCCAAAGCAAACCTTGGCGCGTTTGGCTGACTCGATGCAAAGGAGAGCAGGAGTGAAGAATGCTCTTAGGTGGATGGACTTAGGGCTTATGAAAAGTACATTGCTTCCTTCATTTGGTTTCACTATGCGAATATTGAAGCTGGAGGCAGAAGTTATGAGGGATACACAAAGGATGTGGCGGAGGGAGAAAATGGTGGGTCACATTGGAGCTTGCAGGTGTGTGTGCCACGCGTTGCGATTGGCAATAGCGATTCGAGGTTGAATATTCGTTGTATTGGAGGATTTTTCCACTCTGAGTGTAGCGAATTTGGAGAATCCTTTCTATGGATGTTTGGTTGCAGAAGAGGTGGAGTGGATGATAGAGACAAGATGTGGGGACCAAGGAATACAAGAATATAATGCAAGTATTTATGAGGTGGATGAGAGGCACTCCAAGATGGGCTGCAATGTTTTTATTTCCTCATGGACTGTCTTTTGATGATGAACTGCAGAAGACATTGAAATTACAGGAGGGATGTCGCAGAATGAGAAGGGTGTGAAAATTTGAAGAGGAGCCGGAGAAGAAATGTGAGGATGATTTGATGTACGGAGGGCATGTAGTTGGAACTGTCGAAGTACTTGGGGATGTAGGCATCATTCTAAACTATCTTGGTGGCTCTAAAGCAATTGCAAATATCCATGCAAGTCATGGCAAGTTTCCACTATGTTCTTGAATACTTGGATGGAGAACTTCAAGTCTTGTGAAGAAGACCCTCATGAGAGGTCTTCCTTAGAATTGCGGAAGCTTATCCACAGTTATTTTCTGACTGGTTGGATACTTGTTGCATGTGGAATTACTACAACCGTGTTTGAGATTATTGAAGACAAGTTTGTAGCCTCTCGAGTTATAGTCTTAGATGATTCAGCGACAAGGACCACGTACTTGTACAATACCTTTGAGAACAAGTGTAGATGAAATTTGAGGATGGAAATGACAAGTATCACTGCAAATATAGTCAATGCAAGGCCCACCTCAATATTTCATACAATTCACGAGCATTCTGCACCTATTGTCGAGGGTGATGGAGATGGTGGTATGGAGACACATGACAGACAGAGTGATAGTATTAGTACTACAAATAGGCCCCAAAATCTTGAAGGTGGAGGAAATAGGGTACAAGATCAAACACGAAATGATGGCATTTTCACAAAGCATAATAATGTGAGCGGAAGAACTGGGGAGGGCAATGTTGAAGGAATTTCACTAGACATACCAAATACACGTTGTCAAGTAAAGAATTGTTTTGGAAAAACATTGGGTTTCTAGCTGCTACTAGCTTTGGTTAAGGATAATAATAAATTCTCTAATTATTGATTCTTATCCACATAACTTTTATCGTATACTGGAAACTAACTTTCCATAGACGTTTCATAGATTCATAATTTTTATGGTAAGATTTGAGCCGCTATGATTCCAATATCCACCACATCTAAAGGAGCTGAAAATACCACACACAAGACGCTACGCTCGTTTACACCTGCTGCCTTTATGAACAAAGTTTGCAGTTACGGCCCTTTATTGAAACCCACATAACTTTTACGTTCATGCTTCAAATGGAGCAAGCATTAGCTTCATGGAAAGCTAAGGACAGTATATACAAGTAATGAAATGATTCCTAATTTTCACATGTATTAAACATGTCCAAAACACTTGTGGAACTTGGTACTTAGTGTAAAAGTGTGGAATTTAGAGTGTCAAAAACAACCCCATTTCTAATAGTTCACTCATGTCTTTTGATGTACTTAAATCTAGTGCTATGCAATTTCATTACTAGACTTCAGATACTGCAACCTGGAGGCCCTGCTTCACTCAACACTATTCTTCCGCTGCAAGATGAAAGAAGCAAGTCTACGAAATTTTACTACAAGGTACGGTGCCTAAATTATTTAACTCGTATCGGTAATGCTTGTACTGTATAGGTTCTAGAATCCCCAAGTTCATGTTTTGTATACAGAGAAAATTGACATAATTTAGGTGTCATTACCATTTCTTACTGAATGGAAATGTTTTGTCGCTAGGTAAGGTACCTATCGATCGGTTGTACCCCACACTTTGGCTCCATGCGGCTGATCATGTTAGATGTCACACCTTCACAGCATCAAAGTGAGCATGTAACACTTCAATGATAGCACAGTGATGTCCATATTGGTCAAGTTTGGCCAATGGAACTAACATGGCAACACTGGCTCTTACTAAGAAGGTGTTATTCATGTTGGCTTTGGATTATATTAGCTGCTTTCAAAAGCTTATGTATGATCACATTAACCCTTAGAGGACATTTGTACCTACGAGATACATTTTGAGTTTGGGGAAGTTCCTAAGAGCATCTCCAGTCCTGGCGTGGAATTTTCCACGCTAGGATGGAAAAACAATTTCACGCGAGGAGTGGTTTAGGGTTTGGTGCTTGCTTGGCTCCACCGCAAGCTCCAAAAAATTTTACCCAAAAAAATGCTTTGACCTTTTACATCCCGCCACCAATGACACGGCGCCACGTGTTGACATCAATGACATGGCGCCACGTGTCGCGAGGGTATGGGTGTGTCACCAACATCAAAAAAATGGCGCACACCCCCATCCAAGGAGATTTTGGTGTCCCATGCACCAAAACTTCTAAAATTTTATAAAGTTTCCCTGTTTTGAGGTGATGGGTGGAACTTTTTGACCTCACAAAACTTCAATTTGGTGGTTCTCCGTCTCCGGGTGGAGATGCTTTAAGTATCTAATGCTGAAGATCTCTTTATTGGAAAATCGGCATAGGATTAACTTAGCGGGTGTATTTTATTTTCAAATATGTTAGGATAAAGTTATGGTGCTTAAAACATCAAATTCGGCAGGGTACGGTAACCATCTCCTCCATCTGATTAACATCCGACACCGATTTCAAGTGCCGAAGATGTTTTTTGAGGGGTATCGGGAGAGTCGAATTCCCGACCTCCTGCACCCTTTAGCAAGAATCGTACCACTAGACCAGATACTCACCACAGCATTGATTATCGGGAACCTCTCTGCCAAGTTTTACCGGATGTCTCACCTGCACCTCCGCACTTCGGAACCGCATCTACCTTGTGTCAGGTGTTGCAATGTAACATTCAAGATGATTTGCTTGGCAGAAGGTGCGTGTTAAGTACACGAGAGATCCTGAGATCTGAGAATAAGTTAGTCTACAACTATGGTACAAGTGTGGTTTTACACCAACACCCCCTCTAAAACCACATTTGAGTTGTAATGTAGGCAAGGTTAGAAGAGAGCTTGGTTTGAAGTCCTAACAGAGAGTTGGGCACCACGAGTTGTCAATAGGGAGATGCTAACTAGATTTGAAGGAGAATAATGAATGCACACTAGCCAGGTAATCATAAGAGTGCGGATTTGATAGAAGAGTCCCTTCAAGATATGCACTTCGGGTTTTAGGCAGATTTGGGGGGAATTTGTTTAAGACCAGTAAGATCCCTGTTGGTAATAAAGTGATTGGTACCAAGTGACTTGGTGAGCAAATCCGCTTGTTGAAGATGGGATGGGACATAAGTGATGACAATTGATCCATCATTATATTTTTCTCTAATGTAGTGATGATCCAATTCAATATGTTTTGTTCGTTGATGCATCACGGGATTGCGAACAAGTTTGATGCTGCTGATGTTGTCACAGAAAATGGGTGTAGGAGTAGAGCTATTAATCTGAAGTTCCTCCATGAGGCGTCTAAAATATGTGATATTGCGAGCTGCCTCAGATAAAACCCTGTACTCGGCTTCAGTGGATGATAGTGCAAGGGTAGGTTGAAGCTTACTAGTCCATGCAATAGGAGATGAACCAAGTTTATATAGAATGCCCGAGGTGGAGCGTCGTGAGTCAGTTTCTCCCGCCCAATCTGCATCTGTAAAGACAAATAGATCACCAGTATCATTAGAGGGGTAAAAAATGCCATAGTCAAGTGTGCCCTTCAGGTAGCGGAGAATGTTTTTGGCGGCAGTGAGGTGTGCTTGTTGAGGATTGTTCATATAGCGTGAAACACAATTGACCGCAAATTGGATGTCCCATCTGCTAATAGTGGCATATAAGAGTCCTCCAACTAGACTTTGGTAGACAAGTTTATCAACTGGATTTGTCTTGGTGTCTTTACACAATTTAACCTTTGAATTCATAGGTGCTGAGATTGGAGTGCAATCTTGCATTCCAAATCTCTCTAGTAGTCGTTCAATATAGCTTTTTTGATGGAAATAAATACCATCATCTGTGTAGAGTAATTCAACACCGATGTAGAGTTGTGCATCACCAAGATGTGTTAACTTGAACCACCTTGTTAATTGAGCATCGAGTTGAGCAATATTGTCATGGTCATCTCCTGTAAGAATAATGTCATCGACATACAAAAGAAGTAATGTATATTTCCCATCACAAATAGAGAAATATAGATTAGGTTCTTCGGTGCTCTTAGTAAGACCTTGTTGCTGAAGATAGGTGTTGATCTCTCCATACCACGCTCGTGGAGCTTGTTTTAATCCATAAAGTGCACGTTGAAGTTTGCAGATTTTGCCACTATGCTCAAATCCAAGAGGAATAGTCATATAGACTTCCTCATCAATTTTGCCGTTGAGAAAGGCAGTTTTGACATCAAGGTGATGTAATCGCCATTTTTTTCTAGCAGCTAGGGCAATGACACTCCTGATGGTCGACCATCGGACAACAGGGGCAAAAGTTTCAAAGAAGTCAATACCCTCCTCTTGTTCAAATCCTCGAGCTACAAGTCTTGCTTTAAGTTTTTCTATTTTGCCACTAGGTCCAGGTTTGGCTTTGAAAATCCATTTGGCAGAGATCGGGTTTTTACCAGGTGGGAGATCAACTACTTTCCATGTGTCATTCTCTTTGATGGAGTCTACTTCCTGTTGTATAGCATCTTTCCAACCTGAGTGTTTGATGGCTTCTGTATAGTTGCGAGGTTCAGTGAAAGTACCAGTTTCAACAGAGTAGAGATAACTATCTTTGAACCTTGTGCTTGGTCGACGCTCACGAAGTGGATATCTTCGTGGCTGCTCAGCTTGTGCCTCATGTAGTGGAGGTTGATGATCTTCCTCAATATGTGGTAGTTCAGGTAAAGGAGGAGTTTCTACGGTTTCACCTGACATACTAGCTGAAGAGAGTGAAGGTGTTGGAAAGAGATCGATAATTTCAGGAGAGATAACTTGGGCTTTTATGGAAATAAATCCCATTTGATTTTCATCCACCACTACATCTCTACTCATGTGAATGCGTTTGGTGTGTGGATCAAAAAGTCGGTAGCCTTTGCTTTGATTGTCATAACCTAAGAGAACACATGGGAGAGTTTTGCTATCTAATTTGGATCTCTTGATATCAGGGACATGGACATAGGCTAGTGATCCAAAGACACGAAGATGATTGACTGAAGGTTTAATTTTGTTGTATTTTTCATCTAGAGTCATGCCACCGTTTGCACGAGTGGGACTAATGTTGACTAAATAGTTAGCTGTATTCACTGCCTCTGTCCATAGGTATCCTGGTAGTTTGCTAGCATGAGACATGGCACGTGCTTTCTCTATGAGAGTTCTATTTCTACGTTCACTAACTCCATTTTGTTGTGGAGTTAATGCCATAGTTAATTGATGATGAATGCCTTGGTTGACAAGATAAGAACCAAATTCATGAGATAGGTACTCTCCTCCTCTGTCCGTTCTAAGTGTCTGAATGCTCTTGCTAGTTTCTTTCTCAACACGAGCTTTGAATTCTAAGAATTTACGAAAAGACTCACTCTTGCTTCTCATAAAGTAAACAAAACTCTTCCTTGAGTAGTCATCTGTGAATACTATAAAGTATCGTGATCCACTGAGCGAGGGTGTACGAATAGGTCCTACTAGGTCTGAGTGGATGAGTTGTAGTACCTGAGTGGTTCGATTTGTGGAAGCCTTTGAGAAACGCTCCCTATGTTGTTTCCCTGCTAAGCAATCTCCACAGATACTCCTTATGGTAGAAAAAGTAGGTAATCCTTGAACTCGTTTGGCGTTGGCACAATGTTGGAGACTTGCATAGTTCATATGACCAAATCGTTTATGCCATAAATGCATGGTTGATTCAATGGTAATAGAGTTTACCGTTGCGGTGTCTTGAATATTGGTGAATTGATAGAGACCATTAGATAGGTTTCGATAACCTTTTGCCAAGACATGTTTTTGGTGATCAAGAATAAGACAATCATTTCCAGTAAAGACAATAATGTGACCTTGGTCAGCCAATGAGCCTACAGATAATAGATTCTTCTTTAATGCCGGGACATACAAAACATGATCAATGTTTATTCCATCAGAATTGCCGGTGTTGACAGTGGAGGAACCAATTGCCTCTACATGATGTGTATTGCCATCAGCAGTAGTGACATTATGACCTGAAGAGCTAGCTCCTACATCATATAAGTGGTCATAATTTCCTGTCACATGATGACTTGCCCCGGAGTCCATGTACCATGTGGCATTTTGATACTCCATAAGGTTGACTTCCGCCGTATCCCACTCATATCCCGGATACCCATATCCTACATCTTCCTGAACATAGTTAGCAGTAGCATAACCACCGTAGGGGCAGTTACGAGAGATGTGCCCTATCTCACCACAATTATAACAGATCACACCTCTAGTTCTGTTCCCTGGATGTCGTACATATGCTGCTGGGTATGGTCTCGCAGTCATTAGATATGACTGACCAGGGTACTGTCCATTGTCTGCTGGCCCCCAGGGTTGAGGTCCAGTGTAGCCCGGGTATGGGCGTACCCCTAGGCTGGAGCTCCAGCCGCTGGGGTTAGGGTTACCCCAGGTCGGCACGCGATACACAGGTGCTGTCGCCTGCGGGGGGCCTCCAGCCGTACGTGGTTGCGGGGGGCCTGTGCCCGGGGCTGCTTGTGGTGAATCTGTGGTGGGGGGTCGGGGTGCGCCGCCTGGCCTCCACGCCCATCGCCCAGCGCCGTGAGCAGTGCGGGGTCGCCATATTGCCGACGCTCCTCCCGGTCGTGCGCCGAAATGATGCCAAGGAGGTGCTCCACGCTGCCCACTGTGAAGACTCCTGTTGTAATGGATTGCGAGTGCTTCACTGTGGCCCATCTTCTCTTCTCTTAGTGTCTTACGGTGCGATTCAGTGATTAGTTTCCCCATAACAACTTCAAATTTTGGGTTGTCAAGATACGTAATACCTTGCATCACAACATCATAGCTGCTGGGTAAGCCGTTGAGGACGAGGTTGATAAGAGTCTTGTCAGTCATCTCCTCTCCATAGCCTCTGAGTTCATTGCGTAGATCCATCGCGGTGGTGAGGTAATTGTTGATGTCTTCTCCTTCTCTCATAGAGATCGCGTGTAGTTTGTTGCTGATCATCTGAATTTGCTGCTGATCTCCTGCAGAAAACATTGCAAGAAGCATGCTCCAAGCATCGGCAGGATCGTTATGTTGGTTAACTGTTCTAAGTAAGTTATCGCCTACTGACATGGTAAGACCTGTTAATGCACGTTGTTTTGCTTCACTCAATTTCGCTTCTGTGTATGCTACACCTTCTACTGTCACTGGATACACACTCGTAATTATCTTAGTGCCTACTAGTGGCCATAAACCTTCTCTCTTCAGTATTGCAGTCATCTTGATCTGCCAATTTCCATAGTTGAGAGGTCCAACAAGCTTGTTAGACTCTCCTACCTCACAGTTCGAACTCTTGCTAAACTCTGCCATCTCTGTCAACTAGATCTTCTTCTCAGGTTTCTCTAGGCTTTTCACTCTACTAGATCTCTCTCAGATCTGACTCTTCTAGGTCTCTCTTCCTGTAAGGAGCAAAGCTCACTTTGTCACACGCTCTGATACCATGTTGCAATGTAACATTCAAGATGATTTGCTTGGCAGAAGGTGCGTGTTAAGTACACGAGAGATCCTGAGATCTGAGAATAAGTTAGTCTACAACTATGGTACAAGTGTGGTTTTACACCAACATCAGGAGCATAGTTGCAAGGTGCGTTTCAAAACTGTTTTCTAAAACGTGTTTAGAAACAATGAAACACGTTTGATCCCCGTTTGATTCCGTTCTTTAAACGGATGTGAGACGCACTGTAGCAGTGGAACGTTTTGAAACACAATATGAAACGCGTTTGAAATGGAATGAAAAGTTTCTGAACGCAGCTATGGTTGGGAGCTCGGGCTGAGGCCTCGGAAATGGCGCGACTCCCCTGGAAACGTTTCGCATCACATTCAGCACCAGCGGCAGCTCAGCGTTTTCAGAGCCCTTCCTTTCAAGACTTCTGCTTCCGTTGGCATTTCCAGAGGTTTCATCGGTTCTGGTTCTGCAGAAGGCGCCCTGCAATCATGTCATAATTTGCCCCCCACTAGCTGCAACATATCGTCATGGGATGTAGACTCTGCATTCATTTGTCGTCCACACATGTAATCAGTCGCTTCGTGATCGCAATTCCTCATTCGCAGGGGAAGCTGGGCGGAATAATTTCTCCGGACGTCGTTCGAAAAGCTTTGGGGGATTCCCATTTTCCACCGAGCCTGCTCATTATAATAGTGCTCATCACTCGTGTCCCCCTTCTCTAGCTACGGTATCACCCGTTAATGTGTCGCAAGCCCAATTACAGCGTCTAAGAACTTGAGGCCATTCTTTCCGTGGGTATAGTACTACCAATAACATCTATAACACAAACACAATTCTGGGGCAAGCACGATTTTCTTTGTTTCTCAGAGCAGTCCATGTGTTGCAAACTCAAGTCCGTTGCCCATGACAGTTATGAACGTCCGAAGTGTGCTATCGTAGGATACTTCCATTTTATCACCTAATCACCAAGGCGAACCATCTGAGTTCTACAGGCGACATTGATACCATTCTGGGTGTTTTTTAGCACGTACTGGATCAAATTATTTGTCACCTGGAAGTTGTTTTCAAAGTCATGCATCGTGAGGCGGTTTAGTACGTTGGGTTTCAAATTCAGCGTGACTCTATTACAGGTTCTATCTTCATTCTCCACACCAAGTACATTCAACACTTGCTCAAACATTTTCATATGGAGGCTGGTCAATCTGTTTCTACTCTGGCAAACGTAAATACTCCTATTTGAGATGACCCGGACGATCCTCCCCTGAACCGTGACATTCCTCTCAAAGCTCTTATTGGCATGCGATGGTCTTGACTCGATTTGACATTTGCTATGCGGTCAGCAAATTTGCCGCTTACACAGACAGACCCCGACTGAAAATATTCAGCAAGAAGCAGATCGACCTTCCTTACATTCACACCAAGAGCCAACTCGCGAATCTGTTTTCCAAGGCTCTTCCGCGGGAGACTATCTGTAAGCTCCGCTCTCTACTCAGCCTCACTAACCATGGTCACCCTCCCAACTCTCTTTGCCCGGCCAGTGGAATATGAACCACCACTACATGAATTCAACTTAACCGAGTGGGAGAGTACACGTGATATATAAGGTTTTGCTGTTCGTTTTGTTGGAATCAATTGCATGAGTAGGAGTAATGGATGTACAAATTACGTCCATGCAATTATTGGATCAACTCTGTTAGCCTCTGCTCAGGATGTGAGGACGCGTGAGCTGTATATACTTTGTGTCTGCGTACCTTCTTGTTATCTTGCATGGTTGTTTTTCGTGTAGCAGAGGAGAAGTCAGGATGTTTGCATTAGTACTTCGGGCTGAGAATAGTTGCAAAGTGATTAGCGGAGCAAGTGTTTCACAGAACGTTACGTATGTTTTGATGTATGCATTTTGCACCAGCATGAATTAGAGTTACGACTCAATTGCGCATTCATAGGTACATATGACAACCCTTAAACGTCAGTAGGCGCCACTGGTGGCCACAGTATTCTACATGTATAATGTCGTATTTGAATAAGGTTGAGATATTGACATGACCTCTAAATGAAAGATGTTAGTTGAAGAATTTTCATTCTGAAGACATAAGTCTTGCTAGACTTTAATATTTTTTTGGTATTCTACAGGGCAAAATACGTCCCCGTATATATGGTTCCCAATTGATGTTTAAGGGTTCAACTTTAATAGTTTGGTGAAATGAGCTTCTGTAATAGAAGCGGAATGCATGTTTTAATGTAGTAAACTCTACCTTTGTGTTACTTTACCTTTACTGTTATTGGGTCTTAGATTGTCATTTCTTTAATAGAGATGTACACTCATGCCTCCCTCAAGTTATAGCTAATTATGGTGCCGGTGGATGGAGGCATTAAGAACTTAGTAGAGGTTAAAAGTTAATAGTGGGTTTAAGAGAGGGCTTGTTACCTTCAACCCAATCGCACCTCCATCCACCCGCATCAATTAGAGCCGCACCCATCATCCTACTTTAGAGACACAGTGAGGTTGACTTAGAGGCCGAAGGTTGATAGGGAGGCAAGAGCATTTGTTAGGCCAATATCAAAGGTTACAAATCAGCTAAGGATATAGTTAGCGGCACTATAATCTATGACAAGTATAAGAGCATCCTCAATCCAACCCTTTATTTCGGCTTCAACCTCAAAGTTGAGGCCATGCAACCATCAAGCCCTCAATGCACCCTTAATCCAGCCTTTATTAATTGAAGGCTCTTCAAAGCATGTCTCCGACTCTCCAAAGACAGAGAATATAGAGAGCCCTTCAAGTGGCCCTTGTAAGCATTAACTAAGGCACTTTTGGCTCAAAGTTCAATGATTCTTTTTGGTCTTTGTACCATCAAAAGAGGTGTTGCCACATGGCGCAATTGAGGTTAAGAGAGCAAGGTTGAGGGCCTACTTAGAGGCTAGAGGTTAAGGTGCAAATGGCCTTCAAATGGCTATCTATTTTTTTTGACTCTCTAATTGGGAATTCTTTAAACCTTGTGGACGGATGGTACAGAAAGGGGGTTGCAGACAAAACTTGGCCCCAATTGTTGGAGGGGGGCCCTATTTAAACCAAGGTGGGCCTCCAAGGGTAATTTGGGGCCGCATGTCCCAAAGATTGACAAAAAAAAACTTTTGGACCCCCCAAATTAAAAAGGCCAGAAAAAACTTAGCCTACCCAGACCCACCCTCCGTGACATCCATCTACATGAAATAAAGAGGTCCCTCTAGTTGTCCCTTGCTACAATATTGAGGATGAGGGCCTAATTTACAGTGTATGCATTGAGGATGCTCTAACTTATGGGAGGGATGAGTGGCTCTGACTCCTTGCAATAGATACGCACGCTCTCATTAAAGCAGGGGGGTTGACATAAACTCATATGCGACAATCGGCGGTAGGCCAATCCCTGGCGAGGATATGGTGACGGTTTCAGCGGAGTCCGCCGTCCAACTGCTACCCATGTCACTATGTGCCAGATAGCACCACCTGATCTTTGGAACACACATAGGGACGCCTTCATTTATTATAGCCAAGTTATCCGTACAGGTTAGGAGTTGTGAAGTATTATCAGAACAAGTTACGGGAATACCACACCGACCACAATAAACTTGCCTCATCAGACGATAATATTCATCGAAACGCAAGCAGCTCGACTCACAACCACTTCACGGATATCTCTTGCTTGGGCGAAGTTGGACCCACTTCATATACATTCACTGATTTATCGACCTGTCCCATGTTTGGAACTAGAGGTGAGAATGCGGGAACCAGCCAAATTGACTAATCCTTAGCTAATGAATCATCTATGGAGCTTGCTACTCAACAGTGGCCTTCATTCCTTGTTGTTGGTCTGGCCTGCATAGCAGCAACCTCAAACTTGCTCCCAAAACCTCAGCGCTCACGCGCGTCTCTCCATCAATGTCCTGCATACAATAGTTCTCAATCATCGATACCAATATTAATAAAGGAACTTATTGGTAGTACTCAGTGCCGCTACACGTACCTCTAACCCAATGCCATTGAATATTAAAACCTCCACGCATTCTACGCTGGCTTCCTCCACCGACAAGTTGTGGGACTCCAGAAGCTCCATTATCGCCAGCAAGAGGCCCGGTTTCATCGCACACTCGATGTGGATTCGCAACCCGGCTTCTGCTCTCACAACCTCCACCTGCTACCACCACTCCCAGCAGATGAGGGCCTCTCTTTCATGGCAACTAGTTCTATGCCAACGAAGTGCAAGACAGTTTGAGCCTACCGAACAACATGATCCACAGTCGCTCCCACCACCGGACTCCACTGTCCTCTCTTCGTCGGCTACTTCTTTGCACGACGAGCACCCCGCCCCGCCGTTCTCACAGCAGCTTGTCTCGGAATCGTCCGCTTCCAGCTCGCACAGAAGCTCCGCCTCTTGCCGCTGCAACCACTCAATGTACTCATACGCACCCGCCAGGATTGATGCCCTCTCATGCTGCTCGAACCAACAGACAAGTACAAGCCTGGAAGTTAGTTTCTAAGGCCAGACATCGACAACGTTGACTCTCTCTCTCTTTCTCTCTCTCTCTCTCATTTTACTCTAACCAGCAAAAGACACGGCCAGGCACAAAATCACCTCCTCCTTCTCCTGCTGAAGCTGTAATCCTTCAGTGCTAGTACTACTCCTGGTGTGTAAACTGGGCACAGTTTCCCGCAACAGCACAAACTGCTCCGCAAGCCTGCTCCGCACCTTCCGCTTCGCCACTGCAGCACCACCATCTCCGTCGTCACCGTCACCATATTCTCGTTTCAACTCCCGGCGCCCCACAGAAGCATGAGTGGTCGAAGTCTCACTGTAGTACTCCGCCTCGCCGTCATCAATCAGACCCGACGTCGAACACTCACTGAGCTCAATCTCATTCGCACGAGCCACCTCCATATTCCGCAACCCTAACAGCCCTAACTCCCGCACACGAGGGTCACCAACCGGTCATAACAACAATTCCACCTGCAACAGGAAACTGATCACCACAGGATGGACGTCCTTCGCAGAGTCCGGAGACGCCCGCCCTCCGATCCTCCTCCGGGCCGCGACAGGAATCTAGATTGGCTAACGGCCCCGACAAAAGCACCTGGAAAAGAAAAGAGCTCGCGCCGATCAGAAGCCGGCGCCTCGAGTTCGCCCGTCCGGGCAACCGCTTTCGTTGTTCCCTGATCAGACTCCACGTCCCGGAACCAGCGTCGACGTGTGCAGTGCAGGATGGTGGCTATGGTGGTCACGCGGCGATGATGAGGCGAGGTCGTACTGCGAGGCGCGAGTCCAGACCTGTCTGGGCCCGTGTCAAGAGTCAAGTGCATGAACCTGCATGAACCTGCGCACGGCGACTGTATCACGTTACGGGCGAGGGACCATGAACCGCCGTGGGACCATAAACCGCACCATCTACGGATCGCGAGGGAGCCATGTCGCCCATGGGTAGAGCACCACGGGTGCCACGTCAGCTCATTTTGCGGTGGCCAAGTGGCGGGATCTTTTCCGCAGTCGGCTTCGCAAAGCCTGTTCTCCCTGTCGTAATTGTCAGACATTTCTCGTAATTGTCAGACAAATTTCGTAATTGTCAGACATATTTCGGAATAATCCAAAAAAAACGAAGCTTCCACTTTTTTTAATATTAACGAGAGAATTAAGCATGCTCTCTTACATTGCGCTGATGGTTTTATGCATGAGTAGTACTGTAATGGCTATTCTTTGGCCCTATCCAATGCAAGCTGAAGTTTCCTCGTAGTACTCCAAATCCCCTGGGTGTTGATTTGTAGTTCCTCTGCACCTCTTCCAAGCCAAGTCACTCTCTCCATGTGGTCCCAGTTACTATCATAAGACTCTGAAATAGGCCCAGGGCGAATTGACCCCCTCGTTCCTCCTTACCCGACGTGGGCCCCATCTTAATTGCATGGGGTCATTTTTCTGGCCCTCTTATTTTGGGGGGTCTAGAGGCTTTTTTGGGAATTTTTTTTGACAAATTTGGGTCCTACGGCCATTGTTTCCCGCGGAGGACCTTCTCTAGCTATAAATAGGACCCCATCCAAAAACAAAATAGGGGCCAGGTTTGGCCCCACCACCTCGTGGCCCCCTCGGATAAGTTCCAACAAGGGGGTCAATTCCCCCTGGGCCTAAAATAGGGAGTGACAAGAGGAAGTTACCCCTCCGTTTTTGGGAAAATCTGAAAGTACATGCAACTTTGAGAAGGAGGAAGGATTATGTTGTACTTGGAGTTTATCTTGCAATGTGGAGGTTTGAGTCGATTGTAGAAATTTAGAACTATCTGGGGTTACTTTTAAGTATTAAATAAAGAGCAAAGAAATTGATTGGTATCTTGATATCAAATAACTCTGATATGTTTCTAGATTTCTACTTTTCTATGGTTGTTGATCGTTGGTCAATAATTTGGCTGGCTCTGATTTGTTACAGGGTCTCGACATGTCTATGGTTGTTGATCAGAAATTTGGCTGGCTTTTCTATGGTTGTTGTCAATATTCTGGCTGGCTCTTATGTGTAACTACACCGTTCCCTGAATATAGTGTAGACTAGACTATTTGAAATTTCCTACAGTAATTTCATTAAACGCAAATTAAAGTGGTCCACTTGAATTTTCCATCCACATCAAATCATGTCCATTAGAAATAGTGTGGCTTGTTTCAAAATAAAAGACACGGGAATTGATGTGGATAAGTTTTTACAAATTGTACTCAAAACCAAAATTATAATATAATAGCATTACAATAACCTAATAATAACATAATATAATAATATGATAATATAAAAACATAATAAAATAGTAACATAATAATATAATAACATAATAATATAATAACATCATAATATAATAGCATGATAAAATAATATAACATAATAATATTATTTTATAACATAAGAATATTAACATAATATTATAATATAATACAACATAATATAATATTAACATAAGAATATAATATATTAAAATAACAATATAATAATAACATAATAACATAATAATAATATAATAACATGATAATAACATATAATATTAACATATTAATACTCTATACAATAACCAAAATTGATGTGGTCCACCTCAATTTTCATCCACATTACCTATACCTCCACACTATATTCAGTGAACGGTGTAGCTTGTTTCTACTTTTCTAAAGATTGTTTGTCAATAGATTTTTAGCTGGTTGCCTTTGACTTTGTATTCTTTTTTTATTTTGTCATGGAGGGAAGATATTTCGTGTGCAGCCCTTTGTGATCTGACATACCGTACTCATGGGAATGAATACTGTATCATAAAACAAAAAATTCCATGGATACAACTAAAATCTGTTTTGTATTATTCTAAAATAACCTAATAAGAAATTAACAGATTAACCCCCAAGTTCTTTGATTAATTCACCTGTAGCACTAAGTCTTCAAAAGTACTCGTTCTAGTCCAAGAAGAGGAAAAGCAAAGAAAAAAATCCTATTTCTATACTGAACGACATTAACCTCTAAAGGACCACAACCACTTTCGCTCTAAAACCAGTCCAAAATTGCCACTGCCAGAAAGAGATATGAAAATCACATTTTAAAGTGAATTTCGGATTTTCAACCGTAAGATCTTAAAATGGACTTCAATCTTAACATGCCACCATATTTCGGTTGCAATCCACTGCACGGATTGATAGATTTTAGTGTTTAAAGTCAAAACAATGGCTCATTTTCTTCCCTGCGTTGAGTAGATCAGCTGACTTTGATTTCACTTTGTATCAAATTTTTGCATTGTACAAGGTCTAAATCTTTTACCATTGTCTTAAGCATGATGTTATTTCCCAACACACCAATTTTTAGAGGCAAAAAAGGGGTGTAGCATATTCAAAACAAGAGTGCAAGGAGTGGAGGTTCAAAATTTGCCATTTCACGTTCTATTCTTTTGTGAACTACGAATGTATTTGAATGATAATCCAAACGGTCAATAAGAAGGTTTTCACCACATATTGATGTTGAAAAAATAAAAAGGTGTAAAATATGAAGATCTCTAGGTTTTATGTAGAAAAGATGAATTTTTTTCCCCCATTGCCCGACAATGTGTGAAAATGTTTGACTTGGAATTAAATGCCTTTTTACACTAAAGACAAGAATTTTTTTTGAAAATTTCCAAAGAAGGAAATATTCTTTATGTGTGAAAAATCTCAATGTCAATAGAAACTTTTGTCAAAAAATTTGGAGGTGCCCGGTGTCCCCACTTTTGGCTTTATGTGGTACTAACTTTCAAACCACAAATCCAAAAAATAAAATAAAAATATGTCCACGAAGCTCTTATCAGAGGCAATCTAGAATAAAAATTTCAGAGAAAAAGGATTTTTTTTCGAATTTTAGGAACCTGCCCAAAATTAGAAATCCCCCCGAAGGAGATTTGGTCCTTTAGGGGTTAAGGTCTTAATCTTGACATTTAAAAAAACATTTAGTCAAATATTCTCGGAGGCCAACTAAACAAATTGGAAGATTACAATGTGAAGCGAAGGTTTTTTCTTCCTTGTATTAAGAGGATCAGCAGACTTTGAGAACTCTTAGTGGAAAAGAATTCATATACAAAGGGCTAAATTTTACGACATCATGGTGTACATGATGGAGGTTCCATGTACAAAAAGTTTTAGATGAAGAGTAGAGGTGTAGCACATACAAAAAGATTATGCAAGGATTAGAGGTTCAAAAATTGTGAATACTTATTATAGTATTTTGTGAGCTCAATTTATTATGGATTAAGAATTTATCTAGTAAAAAAAAGGGGGCTATTCCCATATCTTGTAGTAAAAAATGTAATGTTTTTATTAAAAAAATCTTCATTCATGTTTAAATTTTTTTTTAAATTACTTTGCTACATAAGGTGTGAATTTTATCACTTGCATTTAAATGGAATCCTTGCACTAAAGACTATGTTTTGTATAACAATCTTATGAAGAAGAGATAATATTATCTACGTATTCAAAAAACCATTGTCGATAAAAGTTTATAGCCATTATAAAGTTGGAATTACATAGAGTTGACCAAATTTCACTAAGAATAGCCTAAATTTTCTTTTATAAAAATTGGTGTAAAAAATTTCAAATCAATCTTGGTGGAAAGGATATGCACAACAAACATCATAACTAGTCTAGGCTTAGTCTTCTTCAATTCCTCAAACTCTGTCAGCCGAACTTTGGTATGGCATTCTAGTCTATCCTGAAGGGCCCCAACATGGATCACTTTATTTACCCTGGTCGAGCGTTGCACCCAGCCACAGGTTCCGGTTGGACCATTTTTCTCGCCCTGCCCGATTAAGGGTTCTAGAGGATTTTTTGTTTTTTTTTTTTGGACAAACTTGGGGCCTGCGGCCCCAAGTACCCTATGGCGCCCCCTTAGGAACATGTTGGGCCCCACTCCAACACAAAAAAAGGGGCAGGTTTTGTCCCTACCCTCCTAAGCCCTGCCGAGCCTGTGGCTCGGTGCAACGCTCGACCGGGGTGAATAATGTGTTCCCCCCAACATGACCACACACCTTGATCACATATACAACAAGGTGTAGCTTGCCTTATGCATGGACTATTAATAGAGTTCTAAAATCAAGATTTTGTGATTGCTTGGTCTGAGTTAATTCCATAACGAAGTTGCACAACACACTACTGAAGCGGCTCGCTCGTCTATTTAGGGATATGCGCTATTCAATCGGTGTTGATGCTAATGATTAGTACATCCTAATGATTAACGACGAGCCCGTCCGGAATATCTTGGATCATCCATGGATATCGCTGGGGTACAAGACGCAATATGAAGATCTCTAGGTTTTTTGAAGAAAAGAAGAAGTTTGTTGGTGCCTTGCCCAAAATGTGTAAAAATGTTTGACTTGAGTTAAAATGTTTTTTACACTGAAGACAATAACTTCTCCTTGACATCTTCCAAGAAGGTAATATTCGCTACATGTATGAAAAATCTCAATGTCTATAGAAACTCCTAGCAAAATTTTGGAGCTGCCCAAAGTCCACATTTATATCTTTGAGAGATACTAACTTTCAAACCATGAATCAAAAGCCAAAAATAAATAAATTACCTCCACGAAGCTCTTTAAAGGGAAAATCTAGAGAAAATAAAATATTAAAAAATAAAATCTTTCTTCAAACATTAGGAACTTGACAAGAATCAAAATCCTCCTTCCAAGGAACACTTGGTCCTTTAGGAGTGAAATTGCTTTATCAAAGCCTTTTTCAATGCAAGATTTATTTGAATGTATAATGATCTCCTTTTAATACACTTCAACTTTTACAGACAAGTGCCTAATGTGAGGATGCAAGCATTTCATACATGAATCATAGTATAAATTCATGATGCAATTTTATGTTTAACCCCTAAAGGACCAAGTGTCAAAAATGGGCTTTTTGAAAGTTCGGTCAGGTTCCTATGGTGTCAATTTCCAACATTCTTCTTTGAAATTTTCACTACAGAAAGACATTACCAAGAGCTTAGTGGGAAAACAATTTTTTTCCTGAATTGGACATTTGATGAAAAAGTTATAGGGTTTTGAATTTTAAATGGGGAGGGCGGGCACCTTGGGCACCTCCAAAAACTTTTGATAGGACACTCTATTGAAAGTGAGATTTTCAGTACTCGCAAGTAATATTATTTCCCTTCATACTGTCAAAAAAAAGTTCTTGTCTTTAGTGAAAAATAGCATACCAACTCAAGTCAAATATTTTCACACATTAGAGTTTTCCTGAAAGTACTAGGCATGGAGACCCACAGTTAGATCTATTATTTTTCTGTTTTTATTTTTCTGTTTAAATTTTTCTGTTTTTATTTTTTCCACAACAATATGTAATGTAAACCTTCTTATTAACCATTCGGATTATCAATCGAAAACATATTAAGTTCAAAAAAAATTAATGTGTGAATCAACAAATTTCGAGCCTCCACTCCTTGCACACTTGTTTTGAATATGCTACACCCCGTCTCTACCTCTAAAAATTGGTGTGTAAGGAGCTAACATCATGCTTAACAAGATGGTAATAGATTTAGACCTTGTGTAGTGAAATTTTTTGACACCAAGTGAAGTCAAAGTCTGCTGATCCACCAAACGCCGGGAAGAAAATGAACCATTTGCTTGACTTCAAACACTATAATCTTTCAATCCGTGCGGTCAAAGTTTATGAATTTTTTTTCATGTATTACTTAATAAGTCTTTATTGAGATCCTACGGTCAGAACTAAAAATAAAAGTTTTTGTTTCCTTCTTTATTCATTGCACTAGAATCCAACAATTTTGAAGTGTTTTTGGTGTAAAACTGTCTTGGTACCTTAGGGGATAAAACGTGCTTCAAACGTTGTAAAAATTCACTCGCCGGGGTCAAAAATTCTACATAAAAACCTGATCCAGGTGCCGTTCGAGTAGTATTCAACAAGAAGGAAAGTAGGCCAACCACAGTCGCGGATGTGGGCGCTCTCTTGTCCCCAGTTTGAGCCCTTTTTGGAATCCGGAAACCCAAAGGGCAGGACGCCATTGAACGGTCATTGAAAGGGCAGAGTATTGACGTAGGATCCCAGGATGCGGCTAATGATCAACCATGGAGAGACTAAGGGAGGGGTACCTGCAACCAAGGACATGAATGAACATCCTTCGTTTGAGGCCAGAAATGTACATGTCCTATCTCTCGGAGCTGCATGTAAAAGTACGTAGGAGCCGTTACCGGTAGTCCACTGAAATTTGCATGGGCCACGGCGCTCGTGTGTCTGTCGGCGCTCCTGCGGCTGTCTATTTCGGCCTCGCTCTCTGAATGTGGTCGAGAATGGGGCTGGTGGTGCTGCAAAGGAGAAACTTGTCCTGTGGCTGCGGCGCACGAAAAGGCTGCGCGCACCGGAGGTCTTGTGGGATTGTTCATGACTTGGCGGATACCGGTGCAGAATGGCACGAGCTTTGTCACCTACTTCGGGCGCAGATTCAGCGTTTCAGGCTCCTTTTCAGGTTTTCTTTCACCAACGTTTGTTGCATGTTGGAGGTGTTTCGTGTAAGATGCCTCCTCTCCTCTCACTTTGAATAATAAATACCAGTAAAAGGCTTCCTTTATTTATGTCTATTTTTTTTAATTTTATTTTTTTATAATAAATACCAACTATAAAGGAAGATAAAAGGTGATCGCTTTTCATGCTCCATCATGCGAACTCTTTTACATTCATAACCCCTCAAGGACCAAGGCATTTATTTTAGAGGAATTTGTACTCCAATGATTTTATTTTAAATTAATTTCTACTCCAATGATTTAAAACTGTTGAGAAGAACTTTTTTTAGAATGAAACCGTAGGATCTTCTTCTAAACTTGTGTGAGGTGATGTGGCAAACGTTTTGTGAAATTTGAACTTACAAAATTGCAGTTAAGTTGGGATGACTTGTACCTTGTAGGTACATTTGGTCATTTAGGGATTAAGAGCATCCACACCCCTCCTCACGGTGTGGAGCCCTTCTAATGAGGGGGTTCTGCTCCGCACTATACAGGTAAGAGTATTGTTCCATCGGGCGCCCCCCAATATGACCCCCCTCCCCTCATTTCCGCATCCGCGGCATGTCATTCACCCGTTTGTCGTAGTACATTTGGCACAACACTCCCGCTCATGTGGTCCTCCTCATGCAACCCTAGTTCCACTCACGAGCTTTGGTGGATCAACCGACCAACCATACTGACCAAATATTATGGTGTATATGAAAGTCCATCCCAAGATATTGGAAATATTTGGCGTTGCCAAATGTTTGGCATCATGCATGTTTGGTGCAGTAGAATCTCCTTGACGTAGGGAGCTCCCCATGAAAAGGAGACGTTGCGTGCCCGTTGGCGCACCCATTGGTGCAATGCGTGGAAGTGCTCTAAGAGGGGTTTCATACCCGAAGCAAGGATTGGGCTCAATTGAAGACCAAACTACCTTATGCAATGGTCACTTTTATATATAATTCATTCAAAATGGAGAATGTCCATATTTTTTGGAAAATCTAGTTCCTTTGTTGAAGTGACTATCTATGTAATGTTAAGGTGCTACCCATATATTGCCTAGATGATATCAATGTAATACTTAGGTGATACTCATTGTGTCTAAATCAGTGTGTCAATGAAAAATAATTATTTTGATGAAGAGGTGTTGAAAGTGACCAGGGCGTACGGGATGCTGAGAAGGCAGGGTTTGGGGTTGAAAAACACATTGGAATATGCAATTTGCGGAGTATGGGTCCTTATAGTGAGAAAGCTCAAGGGCCGAGTTGAGAGGCTGCGACTCAAACTGTTTGGAAAATCTCAAGTCAATTTTTACTTATAGAGATCCATTTTTATTTTAGAGGTCCATGTATTTATTTTAGAGGTGTTTGTGTAAGATGCCTCCTCTCACTTTGAATAATAGTTACCAACTATAAAGACAATAAAAGGTGATCACTTTTCATGGTCCATCATGCAAACTCTTTCATCATCAACCCCTAAATATCCTTGCAAGCCGATTTGGCTTTTTGAGGTTCTGGTCAGGTGAGTTTAAGGGGTTAAAATAATAATTTGGGGTTGAGATTTTTACTGAAGGTGGGGAAACATGTAAGCTATATGTGGTCAAAATCTCAACGGTAAATTCCTATTTTTGAGCCTAATTATGCAAATTTTTGGGTTTCAGTTTAGGGAGGGCAGGGTGGGCAGGGTTGGGAGCCAACGAGGAGTGTGCTTGTCGATCGGGCAGTTTTGCCGGTTTGTACATGTTATTAGGCAGGGGCAGGGGATTTACAGTGGGTTTAGTCTGGACCCATGATTCTTGGAAAGGAAAGTGACAATCAGGTTCAACCACCCTTAGCTGTAGTTATTACTACAGGCATCCCAATTCGAAATCGACTCAATGGGCATGGGAAACACCTCTTGGGCTCCAATATTACATGGCTGCCCACCTCATTTTTCTCTCAATTCTCTTCTGAATGACTTTGGTAATTCATCGAAATCGGAGATTTTAGTATTTTTCGAAAATAATTGGACCTAAATTTCACTCAATCAGAAGGCAACAATCTTACCGTTCAGTTTTTCAAAATTCCGAATTTCCATTTTGTTATGCAAATTTCTCCTCATCAACGCCCAAAGTGTGATTTTAGACCTCCCGGTACAAAACAATTTAGATGAGGGTTCAAAAATCCAAATGAGTTTCTGAAATTTTGCATTTGCATGCTCAACTTAGTCTCCCACATGAAAAAAAATATGAGCAACAAGTTTGGGTTACAAATCATCAATTCTCCCTTGCCACCATGTACACAATGCCTCCCGGGCAACGGTAAAAAAAAGTTTTCAGTCAACTTTGAACGTTATGATCTCACGGATGAAAAACATCCAACGGTTGAAACTTGGATCAGTTCTTCTTAACTAGGTCAGGTACAAGATCTTACGGTTGAAATTCTAAAAATGGTAAAAAAATCCGGATCACACCCCCGGGAGGGCATAGAGGTAGAAAACGGCAGTTTCTAACTCTTCAAGCTTCCAAGCACACAAGGATTCTTAGGGGTTAATCCCTAAAGGGCCAAGGATTTTAGAGGAATTTCTAGTCCATTGATTTAATATCGCCATTGAAGATTTTTTTTTCAGAATATAATCATAGGATCTTCTTCAAAACTTATGTGAGATGATGTGGCAAACATTTTGTGACATTCGACCGTACAAATTGAAAGATAATTGCATTCGGATTGGAATGACTTGTATTCCGTAGGTACATTTGGTTCTTTAAAGGATGTGGAGCCCTTCTAATGAGGGGGTACGGCTCCGCATTGCACATTGTTGCCGCACCGTGCGCCTCCACATATGACCCCCCTCCCCTCCTCTCCCCCCATTTATGCATCCGCGGCATTTCATTCGTCTGTTTGCCGCAGTACATTTGAAGCAATGCTCCCGCTCATGTGCTTCTTCTCATGCAAACCTAGTCCCGCTCATGAGCTTCGGAAAATCTTATGACGAGCCACATCGACCAAAAATTATGGTGTATATGAAAGCTCACCCCAAGAAATTGGAAATATTTGGCATCGCCACATGTTTGGCGTCATGCATGTTTGCCATGGTAGAATTTCTTTGCAGTGGGGAGCTCAACGTGAATAGGAGACTCAACGTGGTCGTTGGCGTGCCCATTGGCACGATGTTTGGGGATGCTCTAAGGGGGGTTTCATACTTGGACCCTGCATCAAAGACCAAAGTACCCTATGCAATGGTCACTTTTGTATATAATTAATTCAAAATGGAGAATATCCATTTTTTTTGAAAAATCAAGTTTGTTTGTTCAAGTGATTATCCATGTAATGTGAAGGTGCCACCCACATATTGCCTAGATGACACCCATGTAATGTCAAGGTGCTACCCATAATACTTAGGTGGTATTCATTGTGTCTAATTCATTGTGTCAACGAAAAATAATTCTTTTGCCAAAGAAGTGTTGAAAGTGACCACTGCATATGGAATGCTGAGAAGGCATGGTTTTGGGTTGAAAAACACATTAGAATATGCAATTTGTGGAGTTTGGGTCCTTGTAGTGAGAAAGCCCAAGGGCCGAGTTGAGAGGCTGTCACTCAAACTACTTTGCAAATCTCAAATCAATTTTTACTTTTAGAGGTCCTTATTTATTGAATTTTTCCTTTTGCACTATATTTAGTCATGGAGCTTAGAAGAAAACACATTTTTGGTAAAAATAACATCAAGAAAACAACCAAAATGCTTAGTACACAAAACATGATAGCACAACCGCCGGCACCGATAAATTTCATGTGGAAGTTTAGGTTTGATTTTTTTAGTGAATCATTTATGTAATCTATTTAGATAAAACTAAAAATAGGTGAAAAGGTTTGGGTTTGAACTTGACATAAAAGATTTAGATAAAAATAAGTTATTCTTTTGATATAACTGCAAGATCTCGTCAAATTTTGAATATTTGAATGAAAAAAATGTTTAGCACCTCGGCAAGAGTTTGAGATTCTATTGTTGTTCAACCCAAACTTTTCTCAACCTTGGTCCCTACAATTGTGATTAAACCTATGAAGCTGACCAAGGTCAATTTTGGAGCTCAAATTATTGGTGGCAGTTGGTCATTGGTCTACATGCAAAAACCATTGGAGCTTTCAACAATATTGTTTTCATATTGTTGAGAGCCTTAGAGGGATTTTACACTTGATATTGACAATATTGACCCTAAGGCCCATATTTTTTCTAATAAAGATTTTTTCAAAAGTCCTTTTTGAAGAAGAAAGAAATGAAAAAGGCAAGTGAGTTAAATTCAGAAAGAAAGAGAGCATGGTAATTCTTTTGCTTTTTTTTGTGCACCAATGAAATGCATGGTAATCAATGCGCTGATATACCCAATGCAATCTAAAATGAAATCCCTCATAATATTTTAAGTGCTCAAAGAGTTGATCGATAGTTATCCCACAACTTTCTTAAGCCAAGTCACCCTCTCCATGTGGTCCAAGTTACTAACGCAAGCCATAAAGTAGGGGGTCATGACATGTAGGGTGACCCCCTTTCATTTGAAGAAAACTCTATTTTGTTTACTTGAAGAAGACTAAAATCACTTTGATATGATAGTAGAGACCACAAAGTTCTTCCCTACGTAATTCCAAAGATCAGAGGCATTTTAGAGGAATTTCTACTCCATTGATTTAAAATTGCCAAATGAACTTTTTGAGAATGTAACCATACTAGGATCTTCTTCTTAACTTATGAGATGATGTGGTAAAAAATTTGTGACCCTACAAATTGTATGATAATTGTCTCCGGAATGGAGACTTGGTCCTTTAGAGGTTGGTATCATCAATGGTAAAATTGCAGAGACACATTACTTTAATTTCTGGATAATAAAGTTACAAGAACTAGGATTGTTAGTTGCTTGAAATAATGTTCAAATAATTCATTTTATTAATAACTGTATTTTCTCTTCCATAGAATAATAACCATAATACCATATAACTTTTAAGTGTCTTTAACTTCCTTTTTGAATTTTGCAATGGTGTAAGATTATTCGTTACTTTTTTTCAAAGATTTGATCATGTAATTAGAGCATGTAAGTGACAAGCTAGAATTCAGATCATAGGAAAAAGCGCAAAATGCATAGCTAAGTGTCAACAATGGTTATAAAAGAATTACCACCAAACTCCTATTTGGATGTATTCAATATTTAAAATGAATGAGTGTTAGTATAATACATAGAGTGAGGGCTAAGTTGTATCTTTTTGAAATTTAAAGAGAAATTACAGACAAATTTGTTGTCTTCGATCATATGGTCCTTAATTCTTTGAGCCCCCCAAAACTATCTTCACTTATTGAACACCATTGTATAGTTTTATATGTGATAATAGAATTGAGACATGAAAATCTCAACCATTTTAGAATCAAGTCTAGGTATTAAAACAATATGGTTCAAAACTCTATGTAATTGCATGTACAACACCCTCACACAAGTATACAGTCGTACTTTTTGCTTTTGTACGTTTCCACAGCACACTGCTGCCAAATTTGGCACCGCCATGAGGGCAAAAAATTTGTCAATTTACAATGAAATTTTTGGCACAAGATCACTTCTAAGTTGAAAACATGTGTGCCAAATTTCAAGGCCAGAAGATTTATACAAAAAAAGATATCCAAGATTTACCAACATGGGGTAGATGTAAGAAAAGTTTCACAGCTGCCAACTTTGACACCCTTCCAAGGATTGAAAGAATTTTTTTTTTCCCATGGAATTTTTAGCATGAGACGACCTCTACGTTGATTACATGTGTGAAAATTTTCAAGTCCAAAAGATCCACACAATTAAAACTACATCAAAAGCTAGCAACATGTGTAGTTGTGAGAAACATTTCACTCCTAGCCGACTTTGACACACTCCCAAGGATTGGATTTTTTGGTATTTCCCATGAAATTTTTGACATGAGACTGTCTCTATGTTGATCACATGCGTGCCAAATTTGAAGGCCAAAATATCTACATATCAAAATATTTTTGAAAGCTATCAACATGTGTAGTTGTGAGAAACATTTCACTGCTGCCAACTTTGACACCCTCCTAGGGATTCAATTTTTTATTTTTCCCATGATATTTTGGACATAAGACCATATCTATGTTGGTTATACATGTGCTAAATTTCAAGTCCAAAATACCCACAAAAGAAAAGAAACAAATCTATCTACCAACATGTGTAGTTGTGAGAAACAATCAGCGAAACCATTTCACTATTGTCAACTTTGGCACCCTCCCTAGGTCGGAAAAATTGTTAATTGACCATGAAATTTTTGGCACAAGATCACCTTCATGTTGATAACATGTGTGCCAAAATTCAAGGCGAGAAGATGAATACAAAAAACCATCTTCAAAATCTACCAAAATATGTAGCTACGAGAAACAATTTTGAATATCCTTTTTTCTATTAATCATGTGGCCTTGGAATTTGGCACACTTATTATAAACATAGAGTTGGTCTCATGCTAAAAATTCCATGGGCAAAAAAAATTCTTTCAATCCTTAGGAGGGTGTCAAAGTTGGTTAGCTGTGAAAGACTCACAACTACACATCTTGGTAGATTTTGAATATCTTTTTTTGTATTCATCTTCTGGCCTTGAAATCTGGCACACATGTTTTCAACATAAAGGTGATCTTGTGCCAAAAATTTCATGGTAAATTGACAAATTTTCAGCCCTCAAGAGGGTGCCAAAGTTGGCAGCAGTGTAGTGTGGAAACGTACAAAATCAAAAAAGTACGTATACTTGTGTGAGGGTAGTGTACAAGCAGCTCCTCTTACAAGAACATATGTGACAATAGCCATTTTCATTATTACAGTTGGCTTGCCCCTCTTCACACTCCACATTCGTGAACCAAAACCATTCCATTATAACAACCTTATTATTCCTACTCCTCTTTATAGTAGGCATAACAAACAAGGTTTTTGTAAAGGACAAAATTGAGTGTATCCAATTTTGATTTGATACTATTAGAAAAGCCTCTTATAAAATATTAGTATGACTTGGTTCTAAAATTTGGTTATTTCCTTTAAAATGAAATTGAAGTTTTCTCACAAGTTTTTTAAAAAAAAATATCTTGCAACCCAAAGGTTGCTTAAAATTAACTTAAAAAATTTCAATCAATTTTATTTTGTAATATCAATAAAAGAGTAATTTTCCCAAAATTGGCTTTACATTGTCAAAAAGTTGTCCAAATCTTATCAAAAAATAAAATCCAACACTAGAATTTGGTGTAGTAAAATGTTGCCAAATTTTTACACTCCATCATATCAGTTTTATACTTTTACCACTAATATAAACAACTGAATTAAAATCCAACTTTACAAATTTAACACTAAATGAACAAGAAATGAGTAGTCCTTAGAATGAAATATTTGGAATACAAAAATCATGACATTGATATATGGACTTAAGTTCATACATTCATTTCATTGTAAAGGATGGTGGTTTAAAGCCAAGAACATAGCATTTGGAACAAGAGACCTACTACAATAATTTTTCTTTTCAATGTGCACGAGACCCAAATCAAACATAGCCCATATCAAACATAGCCCACATCAAATGTATGCCGCAATGGCATGTGCTTTATTCTTTTCGTATGGCATGTAAAACTATCTTGTATTTTGATTCTGTGCTTTGAACTACCTTTTAGATCATTGTAAAAAACAACCATTTTTCTACAAATGGTTTTACACTACTAATAAATTTGAAGCCAAAAAATCAATTTAAAGGAAAAATATTCAATGGATTTATTCCTAAAAGACTATGACTTTATTTTTGAAAAAATCACAGTTCAAAAGTTCTCTAAGTAATGTCAACATAAAATATTTACATAATATGATGATGTCATTCCACTTAATCATAATATTCTGTTGTATACTGCTAGAAGAATACGTTATATTTGTATATTTGTATATCATTCTTGACGGCACAAATTGAAAAATTAAAGCATTTCACTTAGAAGTACAATAGTCTTTTTGCACTTTGATTCAATATAGTCAACACCCTAGTTATTTTTGAAAAAATGAATTGATTACACTATGCAAAGTTGCATGTCTTTGCCATCAAAATATATATGATGTGCTAAGGGACATATCCACCATAATTGAAGTATTTTAAAGGTGTTCAACATATTCAAAGCAATCCTCTAAGAAACGAAATGCATTTATTTTTTTGTGATCTCAATCTCACGTACAATATTATTCCAAACAATGAACATTAAGATTTCTATGTTAACTTGAAGTAGAACTAAACTCTCAAAAGAGAAGCACAAAATCTCAAAATTCTGTAATTAAAAATGTGGAAGAATGAGGGTTCTTTTTTGCATGGCGCCTGTAAACATTGACTCCCCTTTGAGTTGAATTATTGCACTATAGAAAGGTGTTTTTGGAAAACCTCAAAGAATGTTAAATTTGGAGTTGCACAGTAGGTCAAGTCATAAACAAGTAGGTGTAAAATCTCAAAGAAGAGTTGACTTGCAATTATATGTAATAATTTGACCTACTTTATAATTATCAAGTCGGTACTAGAGTCTACTAGAGGACCACAGGTGATTTTTTATTTTTTATTTTTCACACAAATTAAGGGGACCTTTATTGCAGAAAAAATAAAGTACAAGGCAATCACCAGGAGAACCACACGTGATTCAAATAAACTTAATATGCTATAATTACACTTGAAATGCTTATCTCGAAACTTGAAATGCTTGAATGCCGTTTTTAGTAAAATAAATCGCCAATGCTGAATGTCCAACATATTGGGCCAAACTGACGTTCAAATATGAGTACAGTACAAATGGGGCTCTTTTCAACATCCCACGTTTTTCACTTTTGTTCGAAATAATCAGCTAAAATTAGAAAGTGAAATAGGCAACACAAGAAATATATGTAATATTCTAGAATCGTATACCTTCAAAAATTTACTGAATTGTCCATTAAGATGCTTTTATTCAAACAGGTAATACACTTCTTGGGAGGATATTGTATTTTCTCTATTGGGTGAGTGTTCCTTGCAAACTTTTTGTAAACGCTCTGAAGTGTATCTTTGAGTAGGCAAGGGTTTTGTTTGGCAACATTATTGCGTTTTTTTCAACATGCTTGCTTTGTATTTAAGAATTTTAGTACTCTTCTATTCCCTAAAGGACCAAGGCATTTTCTATCAAAAAAATAGTCTAAAACTGCTAGTGTCAAATAGAGGCAAGAAAACCAAAATTTGAAGTAAATTTTTTGGAACTCTAATCGTAAGATCTTGAACTAGACTCCTATATGTATATGTCATATTTTTTGGTTGCAATCTACCGCACAAATATGAAGATTTTTGCATTTGAAGTGGGAGAAATTTGTTTTCCCTCTTGCCCAACCAGGTCAACCCACTTTGACTTAGCATATCTTGGAATTTTTACACTTAGAACTTACTCAAATCCTTTGCCATTATGATCCACATGGAGTTAGCTATATGTTTGCAAAATTTTAGGTCGAATCAAAGAGTAGAACATCTTAAAATAAGTAGTAATGTGCATGGGTGTACAAAAACGTGACAATGACTACAAAAAGGGAGTGGAAATTTTTGCTACATAAAACTTTACATATTTGAGAATCCTAACAGTTCAAACTTGCCATTATTTTTCTCACTAATTCAAGTAAAAATAGCAAAACCTATAATTTTACACAATTTATTGAATTACCCAAGCAATTTTTGGTAGGGCAGTCTTTGAAAATGGGGATTGTTCATCAATGTTGGGCCACGTGACCTCACCCACTCCCACTAAAAGTCAGGATTCTCAAACTTTTATTCACACCATAAAAATTTAATAAAAGAAAACAAAAATAAAAATAAATGTGGCGGGACCGTGTTGGTCGCTTTGTGGGTCCTGCGACCAACTAGCGGGCCGTAGTCCACACGGAGGCTATTATCTTTTTAAAAAAGGATTTTTAGACTTTTCATGATGGGTACCTTTGTAGATCTTCCTTCCACTCATGATTTGGGCTGCCCCACCCTTCCTCCACCCTTTGTGCCCCTACTTACTGCCCCACTTTGACACTTGTATTTTATGGGTTGACAGGGCTACCCAGAATGCCCCTAGTCCCCACTTTTGACTTTGAGAGGTACTATCTCTCAAACCATGAATCTAAAAATAAATAAATAAAAATAATCCCACAAAGCTTTTATCAGGGACTCTCTAGTATAAAATATTCAATTTAAATGTATATTTGTTTTGAATTTTAGTTACTCACCCAAAATCAACATCATTGCCCCAAAGGGGTTTTGCCCTTTAGGGATCAACTTTGTTATTGTTTTTTCCTCTTGTACGCTGTGCACATCATTGGGCGTTTGCCGAAGTGGGAGCTGTATTGTGCACAGTTATTTTCATGGTGCATTGACAATGTGTCATATCTTCTTATTCTCACATCAAGACACTTCGTAATCACATCACCTACGAAATGTGAGGTTTGGGGAGGGTGTAAGTGCAAAGAGACTCGTGTGAAGGAGCATGTTGGATATAGATTATAGCATTGTACACACGAGATATCTCGGCAAGAACATACACATGAGAAAATTTGAGGACATCACCGAAGATTGAGCAGTGGAGGAGAGCAGGATTGAAAAATGCGGGGAAGCCTTTTATTGAACACAGATGGGCCTTACACCGAACTAAGCCATGTCAAGATCTCCGCCCTTCGAAACTACCTCCACCGCGAGCGCGGGGAAGAGAACTAAGCTTCTGCAGAAATATCGACAGATGGTGATTTAGTTGGGCTTGGCGACCAAGAAGCCGCAGATCTGCACCTGCTTCACGTTGTCGAAGCCCAGCACGCGGACGAAGCAGTTGGGGAACGCCTTCTTACACTCTTCAATCTCGCGCAGCACCTGGGCGGCGTCGTTGCACCCGAACATGGGCAGCTTCCACATGGTCCAGTAGCGGCCATCATAGTACCCGGGGCTCCGGTTGTTGGCGCGCGACACTCCATCGGGGTTCTGAAAATCCCAAAACAAAACACAAAACAACGTTAAATGGATCCAACATTCATGTCACTACTCAAACACCAACGCATTATCCTAAACTAAGCTGATAGTATAAAACCGGCTTCACCTAAGAAAGTCCACGACCTAACATTGGAGAAACTGAAACATATGGACAAGGCACAACAGTAGCTCAACCGGATAGTCTCACACAGCACATCAGCCTCTCAATCATCTATCACAGCCACGAGTTGCACAAGAACCTGACAATATGCACAGAAGATACACTCGCACAACATTCATGGGCCTTAATTCCAGACGGCAACTTCACACTGCTTAGAGTTGCAGACTGTTTTAGAGGGAGTCACTTACGACGTCGAACTCGAGGCAGGGGATCAGGTTCTGCTGGATCATGTAGTCCACCTGCTTGGCGATCTGGTCGTCCGTCAGCGCCGGCAGGTACGAGAACGTCTCGAACTTGGTCTGGCCCATGGGGTTCCACACCTGCATACACTGCACGCGGCTGCCGTTCTGGACGCAGCTCAGGCTCTGGCTCTTGGCGGAGAACAGAGTGTTGCTCTTGAGACCCGAGAAGGCCTTCACGGAGGTCGACTCGGAGGTCGACACTCCCGCGGAGGCGGCAGCGAAGGCCGCGGGGGCCACAGCGGCGGAGGCAGCGACCATGGACGCCATTGCGGCAGCCAAGGAGTGAAGCACACAACAAACGCAAATAGGCAGCGGGGGATGAGAGTGCAGAAGTGTGACTTGATCAGCTTCGTCACGGCCGCGGAGTTATGTAGTCGTGGGACATGGCGCCATCCACAGATTCAGAGGTGTTGAGGCAACGGGGCACCGTAACCACAGGTGCGCGACGTTATCTGCTCCGGATATACTCCCATGTGTGGATGGCACGTAATCATTCTCCTCCACTATCATTCCATGCAGCGACGAATGTCGTCGCCTTCGAACGACCAGAATCCCAAACCTGCTATCAATCTCGATATCCCTTTCCATTGGTCGATGGTATGGTGCAGCAGAATCATCCTTCACGTCTGAGAAGAATTGGAGGCTGAGCAAGATGAGCATCTACTGAGACTCGCAACACCGAAATCGATGCAAGCATTGGCGAGCTGTAGTAATTCCCGTGAAGTGGGGTTGCAATGAAATGTACCACTGTGTAGATGATATCCAACACTACTTCATTACGCTTGTAGATTCTCATGAGCTCATCGACCTTAAAGGGTTAAGTTGGACTGAAGGTGAACGGAGGAGCCTGATATTTTATATACTTTACATAATATGATTATCCGATACATGGGTTCTTCGAGTTTGTATAAGATTTATATACAAAGTACTTCAGTTTGTAACTCCATAGGAAGCTATGTTAAGCCTTATGTGAATATTGAGTCAATACGGACCTTCCACGCGCTGGATTTTCCTGATGCAGTGCCTCAAATGTGTAAAGGGCTCGTTTCGTTTCAGAAATACGAACACATGAGATTCCTGCTGTGGTGATTACCGAACATTTCAAAGTTTCAGAATTCTGCACAATCGGCGACTGTCACTGTTTTCAATGTATTGTACTTCAGGGCTGTGTTCGAGTGAATTTTTAACCGACTGTATCGCCACTGTGCAAGACTGTATGAGCTTCACACAGGAAGTGATGTACTTAGTCAGTCGCCGCCGCCGCCGCAGCCAACAGAATCACGCGAAATCAATGTGAGAAGGTTGTGATGTTTCTAGGTGTTTGAAAAAGACCTAAAAGCTGCAAATCATGGAAGGTGATTGCGGCTCACTCTGCATGACGAAATTGACAGGATGTGTTCAATGGCTGCAGAGATTGATAGTACGACATTGACATGATTGGGACTCAACAGTTGGGCGATGATCTGCAGTCCGAAGTTGAACGTGAAATTTTGGAAGAGTTGATTGCATGGTGATATCACAGGTGACAGGATGTGTCCAATGGTTGCAGACACTGCGACGCTAATATGACAATGGTGAAATTGGCGACGAGAAAATTCTGGGGGCATTGTAGAAGAAACATGATGAAAATCCCGAGGTCGCGTTTCCAGAGATAAGTTCAAGGCCCTTAAAAAAACCCTAATTTCTATGGCGACGCGGCCGCTTCCGCTCCAGGCGTGTCTGGGATTCGGAGGCACAGTGGGGCAGGGGCTCATCCTGCACCCAGACAACAAGACGCTAATCTACCCTCTCGGCACCACCATCGTCTTGCGAGACAAGGTAAGAGCGTCAAGAAATTCTTGTCGACATCCAGCAGGCAGTTGATTGATTTTCTTCGACGATCGTCCTGCAGAGCGATTTGACAAAGCAGGAGTTTCTGCTAGGGCACAACAACCGCGTGTCATGCGTGACGGTGTCGCCCACGGGCAAGTACCTGGCCAGCGGCCAAGTCGCGCCCATGGGCTTCTCCTCGCCCATCATCGTCTGGGACTACGCCGGGCGCAAGATCATCCACAGGCTTACGCTCCACAAGGTAATAAACGATCCAGCACATCGCCTAGGAAATCCGCTCACGCAACCAGTTGGACGTCGTCTTTTCAGGTGAAAATTCAGGGGCTGGCCTTCTCCTTCGACGAGGAGCTCCTCACGTCGTACGGCGGAACGGACGACTGCAAACTGGTCATTTGGCGTGTCAAGACGGCCGAAGCCATCTGTGGCAGCCCCACCCCGTTCGACATGGCCATCCACGCCAGTTGGGGCAACCACAGCCGTAACCTCCTCGTCACCACCGCCGACTTGAGACTCATCGTCTGGCGGGTCGAGGCCGAGAACCGGAAGCTGTACCCGTCCTACTGCGACACCGGAAAACGCAAACGCTGCAACCAGTGCGTGGTATGAAAGAAAGCCATATGAATGCGTGTTGCAGTCACGTGTGTGTGTAAGAGATTCACCAACTGGGTGCCGATGCGCAGGTGATTGATGATAAAGATGAGTTCATGTACGTGGGGACGAGGACTGGGGACGTGATGCAGGTGAGCTTGGGGCCGAAGATGTACAGGGCGGGCGGGCCGAAGCCGTTCATCGAGATGGGCGTGCTGTGCCTGCAGTTCACGCCGTTCAAGGACCTGGTGGCGGGCGGCGGCGACGGCACAGTGAACCTGCTCCGGCTGCCGTCGTTCAAGAACGCCAAGCACGTGAAGCTGGAGGGCGCCGTGACGTCGCTGGCGGTGTGCCCGGGCAAGGGTGCTAAGGGCTCGTTCGAGGTGTACGCGGGCACCAACATGTCGCAGATCTACCTGGTGAAGTACGACGGCGCCACGAACGCCATGACAGCGGCGCTGATCCAGCGCAGCCACTTCAACCGCATCAACGACATCGCGTTCCCGGCCAACTACAGCGACCTGTTCTGCACGGCGTCCACCAACGACATCCGCCTGTGGACACTCAAGGACATGAAGGAGTTACTGCGCATCCAGGTCGCCAACATCGAGTGCGAGCAAAAGGACTCGATCAACCAGGAGTGCCTCTGCTGCTCCTTCATGCCCGACGGCAAAACCATCATCAGCGGCTGGAGCGACGGCCGCATCCGCGCCTACGCGCCGCAGACTGGCAAGCTCCAGTACACCATCATCAGCGCACACCAGAAAATGGGCGCCTTCGTCGGCTCCAACAACACGGTACCCATCCCTCATAAAATAATAAACCATGATCCGACCCACCCCTCATGGATTTATCATAATTCCTTCACAGAAGTGGTCACTCCTTTTTGAAACTAGTTTTGGAGATCTGTAGAAATGCTTTCAAGGAGTGCTGTCGCTGGCACCAACATCAGACAGCTTGCGCATCGTCAGCGGCGGTTGCAGAGGAGACGTAAGCTGAATCAATCTACGTAGACCTTAAATCCCCTCATGAATATGTCGATGCAAAATGCAACTGGCTCATATCATGGGATCATCGTGTATTTTAGGTTCGTGTGTGGAGAATTGGCAGCCAGAGCCACTCTTTGCTTGCAACCATGACCGCTCATGTTCAGGGCTGCACCTACATAGCCGTGAGTAATTCCTTCCCTCTCTGGCGTGATTGCGTCTTCAATGGTAATGTTGTGACGTCCTGCGATGGATTGGACAGGTAAAGAAAGACAACAGCGAGTGTGTCACCTGCAGCAACGACGGCTCTTGCATGGTTTGGGATCTCAATGTACGCAAATAACCGCCCTTTCTAAGTGTCTTGATTGGCTCACAGTCGTTTAAAAAATCACCCAAAGTTTCAACAAGATACACCCCGCTTTTGGTTTATTATACTACGGTGTATTCACTTTGAGTGCTCGTCAGAGTCAATAGCAGAGCTCATGGTGGTCTCAAAACTCGAAGTCAAACTAGTCTTTTAGATATTTGCATGAGATATCATGATGAGCATTAGTCGACATTCCACTGGGTAGCAAACCCGTCGTTTCTAATCCAAAAAGTGTCTTATCGGAAGTGTGGATAAAACATTACATTCTCTTGTCTGTAGTGTCCAACTTGACTCAAAATAGTAGTAAGTTAATAGACGAAAGGTTCACCACCCAGTGTTTTCTCCTTGGAAGATCATGTTGAGAAGTATTGGGCGAAGATTATTTTTATTCAGGATGAGGAAAGAGGGAGTATCTTAGTCTTATTTTGGGTAACTTTACAAGGAGCTCCATGACAAACGACTGTAAATTTTCTTGTGAGCCCGGGGTGTTTGTGCAGAGGTATTCAAGAGTGAACAGCATGGGAGCCAGCAACTTCTTCAAGTGCGTGGTTTACCACCCCGACGAAAGCCAGATTCTCTCTTGCGGCACAGATCGCAAGGTACAGCTTGAGAGCTCGATCACCTGCGAAAGAAGGTCCCATTAGTTTGAGGGTTACTCATCCTGGTGAGGTTCACGTGCATGCAGATTACGTTTTGGGATGCATACGATTGCCAACCAATCCGAATAATAGAGGGCTCCCTGACTGCGGAGATGCTGGCCCTGGACGTCAGCCCGGACGGCGAGGGCTTCGTAAGCGGGGGCGGGGACAGGGAGGTGAAGCTCTGGAACTACGACGAAGGACATTACTACTTCGCTGGCCTGGGCCACAGCGATGGCATCACCAGGGTAAATTGCACCTTGCTCTTATGCCATGCATCACCAGGGTAAATTGCACCTTGCTCTTATGCCATGCATCACCAAAAGGTAATTTCCACACCTTTTGGTGAAGCGTCAAAAAAGTGTGGAAAACTTGTGTATACTATAATAAGCCGCCCCAATTGTGCGAACTGTGTGTCGCTTCTGCTTGTCGAAAACAGCCCCATTTGTACACTTCTGGCTGTCGTCAAGCCAAGATTCTATTGCATATTCAGAAATAACCACGAGCTGTGTGATTTCTTTATTCATTTTTGTTGACTGATGAAGTATGGGCGTCTCTATCCTGTCTTTTGTGACCTGTCTGACGCATTCATGTAAGGGGGTGTATGCAGCTCAAAATAAGCCCGGATATGAAGAAGATTGTGTCAGTGGGCGCGGACGGAGCCATCTTGATCTGGGACTACAGAAAACCCATCTCTGACTCCCCACCTGACCCCAAGAGAGACGTTACTGTCAAGAGTCCCAGCTCGCCCAAGTGACAGCATCAACATGATCTGCCACTCTCAACCATCCATGTATGAAGCAGGAGCCACGCAGGAGCATCTTCCGTACAACCAGTGCACATGAGCAACCCATTAGATGATGCTGAGCACACATCACACCTTTGTCGTACTCTACAAGAGTCCTCATGTCCAGTACACTACACTGTTAACCATAGCACCTCCTCCAACTATAGTATCTCTGCATTCAGGACAACATCCATGGACATCACTGTGACAAAATCTCATATCATATGACAAGCACAAAATGCATATGTGAAGTACAATAAGACCAAGACCTACAATCATTAATTCTGCACACATTTTGGCGATGCAGTAAAATGGACACTGAAGATAATGTTAGGTGAACGCAAAACTCTGCATTGTATTCTTTCAGAATGGCGGCGATGCGGCAAACAATGGTGCAAGCACCATCATCACTGTACAAGATGTAACTTGGGCGCTAGACAGGCATATCACGGCGGTCACCTTGCCCCGAGAGAGGCAAGTGAAAAAAGATTGCAAAAAGTAGAAGCGACCGAGGAAGCAAAGCTCTTCAGATGAACTCGTGCTACTGTCATGGTGCATGACGAACTCAACAATCGGGGATTGTGCTGTGATGGAAACACCTGGTAACGTTCAAACGCTGCGCTCTCTTGGCTCGCGCTGCAGGGGAGAGTGTAGTACTGGACCGTCCAACTCGAAGAAGGCCGTTGTGGCAGAAAAACCCGGGTTGAAAGGGTGCACACCAACGTTCTTGGAGGCAGAAAAAAACCCTCCCGTCCAGCGCAAGCCTGGATGAGACGCACACATGAGCAAAGTAGCACACGGAATGGCTGGCTGCATAGGTTGATGAAGCTGGCTGGCTCCACCAACACGGAAAAACAACGCTGAAACTGTCGATGAAGTGATGAAAAGGGAAATTTGCTGGTGATGCTGCGGTCGCGGTCGTCTTCTTGGATCTGCTCTGCGGGAAAGAGCAATGGGACACCCGCGCTGGAGATGGAAGCCGCCGCTGCTTCCAGTCATCTCGAGCAAAATTTATGCAATGGCGACGAAAGTCGCCAGAACCAAGCGCTTGACATGTTGAGAAGGAAACGATAATGAACCCTTCGCCGCGCTTGGGGCGTCCAGAGATGCCGACCCCCGCTATGGACAGATGAGGTAAGATTAAGAGATCTTGAGTCAGTGATTCTGCATTTGATACATGTCGCGCTTCATCCGCTTGGGGAGCGTCTGGGACACGGGAGGCGGCGGGTTGCGAATCACCGGGACAATGAAGGCGTCGTTGAAGTTGTTGCTGGGGTTGGGGAGGTCGTTGTGGAAGTCCTGATTCATGTTGCTGGCGCGGTTGCGGGCATAATGCCGTGAGCCACCGGCAAGGACGCTGGAGCGCGGGGGCGCGGCGACCTGGGGTGCGAGCGGCGGGAATTGCGGAACCTCGTGCATGGCGAACATCTGCTCGTCGAACAGGCTGAGATCCGCGGTCCAGTCGTAGTCGCCGCCCACGGCGGTGACGCAATCCACCTTGGCCGACGCGAAGTCTGTGGAGTTGAAGCCCTCGGTGCAGTCCGCGAAGTTGAGCAGCTCGTCCACGCGCCACCCGGGCACAGCGTCAGTCAGAAACTCACTGATGCTGCTCTTGCGCAAGACGGGCACCGACGGAAGCGACACGAGCGGCCGCGGCGCGGCGACGGCAAACTGCTGCTGCTGGAGCTTCATGTCGGGCACGAACGCCAGAGGCGGGCAGTAAGACGAGACCACCGGCGCTCGACACACAGACGCGGCAGGCGGGGCGGCCTTCGACTGGCTGGTGAAAGTGCGCGGGCCCTGGAGCGTCGACGTCGGGCTAGACAGCCCGGATGCGCGACTGCAATGCGACGACTGCGACATGGTGGAGCAAGCCGGGCTCGGCATAGACGAGCAAAACTCCGACGCCAGCGCGGACTCCGCGGGCTCCTGCTGCTTCTCGCCCTTGAGCTCCTCCAGCGCCACGCGCGTCCCGGTCACCAAGAAGCGCTTGTGGTTGCACGACAGCGTGTTCACCTTGTGGATGGACACATCGCAGTCGCGGCACAGCAGCGCCCGGTCCTCCAAACAGAAGAAGAACCCACGCTTTTCCTAAACAACCAAAAACCACCCAATTCCGTCAGATCCCACCCTTTGCTCCTCATCTCCCAACCCTAGCAACCCTCCCAACCAAACAACCACCCTCACCACTCTCTCTCTCTCTCTCTCCACAAGCCACCACCTCCCGCCCACCCACTCCCGCTCGAGAATGGTACACTACTAACCTGGCAAATGTCGCACTTGGCCGGCTCCGGCGCAGTCGAGAGACTCACACGCACATGCTTGTTGCTGACA
Organism: Bryoerythrophyllum caledonicum; assembly: GCA_963971425.1. Taxonomy (NCBI): domain Eukaryota; kingdom Viridiplantae; phylum Streptophyta; class Bryopsida; order Pottiales; family Pottiaceae; genus Bryoerythrophyllum; species Bryoerythrophyllum caledonicum. The sequence continues at coordinate 13,269,696 of OZ020525.1, read as the reverse complement.
GCGTGGATTCGCGCGTCGCAGTCCACGCACAACGCCGCCTCGTCCTCGCAGCACATCACCGTCGCGAGATTCTTCTCGCACACGTCACAATGTATCCTCATCCTGCTACCCTTCCGTAGATCCGTGCTACTCACTCACCCACCCACCTGTAGCAAATGTTCAAAAACACGTAACAGCGCCTCCACCGGTCGCAAAAATCAAGAACCTAGACAAAACCTGCGGTGGCTTCCTATCCCTCAAGAGTCTCTTCTCACTGCTCTCGCACTACTCGCTTGAGACGGGTAAGGGAGCGATCTAAAAAGTGCTCCGAGCGTCGAAGAGAAGGCTGGAATATGTGCAGAAAAGGCGAAAAAGCGATTGCCTTTTTGCAAGCGCAGTGGTGGCGAATTGCAGCGCTAGCTCCGGGAGCCACTGACACGCTGTTCTCTCACCACTGATGATGAGGCGGTGCCCCCTCTCTCTCTCTCGCTCTCTCTCTCTCTTCTAGACTCCGAGTATCAGATGAGGCTACCCTTGCCCTGGGGCCCAGCTCACATAATATACAGTAATGGATCCCAGTTCTACTCAATCTTGGTCTACTCTACGCTTGGTCTGTGCAACTTGGAGCTATAATTTCTGCCAAACTTGTGCCGGCCATGTTACTCTTCCGGGTAAATTTCTCGAATGAGGTCTCATGGACACCGCCACTGCCACTGCCACTGCCACCGTTTCGCGTTTGCCCCTACCTCGCAGCCCCAACGGAAAGTGCGTGCCATATCCTCAGGGCTCATGTGAGCCTGGTGTGGGCTCCTCTTCTTTGACTGAAAATTTACTTGGGGAGGTTTTTTTTTTTTTTAAATTTTCCTCTTCCTTAACCCCTAAAGTCGAAATCGACCAGAATGTGGTCGATCTGACTCTGGTCGGGCTCTCAGTTACTAAATTTAGATCGTATGAAGTTACAACTTTTTGCAGGTTGTAGAGTTTTCCCATACCTTTAAAATGACACCATTCATGCTTCAAAATTCCTTATACTTTAGGAGATATTCACGGTCAAAGTTTGAAAACACTGTTAGGGCATGCTGAAATCTGCCCAAAACTGCGGTATATGCTCATTTATTCTCAAAATCTGCCCAAAACTGCGGTATATGCTCATTTATTCTCAAAATCTGCCCAATATCAATTAGATCGCAGTAACTTCAAAAATTGACCAAAAACTGAGATTTTACTTTTATTCGAATTTTGTTTTTCGTACATGTAAAAGAGGTAGTAAAGCATGATCTCACCGTTTGGATTTTCAATCCGATAATTTTTTACATGCCTTTTTAATTGTTGAAAATGGGCATTTGTATTTGTATTTCAGCATACCTCCATGTGAAAAATTAAGCATTTCTTTAGGTTTTATAGGTCCTATGAGGGTAAAAATTACATGGACATATTCCTTACTCACATAGGAACAAGAATTTGAAGAGCCTCATGTCAAATTTCCTTTCAAAAATGGTTTTTTTGGCCCCCAAAACATTAGTTTTCCATTCTACAACAAGGAAAAAATCTTTTTTTTCAACTTTGAACATTACGATCTCACAAATGGTGAGGAATTTGAATCTAAGATTTGGTATGTATGTACATGTACAAGTTAGGTACTAGATCTTACGGTTACATACTCGAAAATTTGTCAAAAGTTACAAATTTTCACCTTGCATTGAAAGAGGGCAGTTTTGAGGGTTTTTGGCAGTTTTGAGGGTTTTTGGCAGTTTTGAGGGCTTTCGACTTTAGAGGTTAAACCCCCCCTTTAACTGACAAGTTAAGCAGTGGGCGTAATTGGAGAGGACAAATAATAAGGTAAGCCCCCCATAACCAACAAAAACCCATAGTCAACGTCTATAGAATTGGGGTGTATCCAACCCTCTTCCATCTCATTGCCACCAATTCAGCTCCATGGAGGTTTGATGTTAGTCAAGACCCTTAGTTTTGGTCGTTGGTTATGGAGGGTACCTACTGCTGGCCACCCACTAAACATGGCTCCATAGTTTGGAAATTCATAACTAATTCAGTTTTCATCAAAAAAAATATGAAATCACTTGGGTTGGAATTGTAATTCTATTGGCTATCACTGAAAAATAAAAGTATAATCATCTCCTCTCTCCATATATATGCACATTCCTTAACTTGTCGGTTTTAGGGGGGCTTACTTTACTTCAAATACTTTTGAGTTATAGCTGATGAAATCAAAATTTAAACCCAAGTGATTTCATGTTTTTGTGATTTGGTGTGCTCTTGTGTTTAGTCGGTGGTCACCAATAGGGAGCCCCATGCGCTGACCAAATGTGAGGGGTGTTGAGTGATAGTGAACCTTTGTTTGGATGGGTGAATCAGTGGAAATGGGATGGAAGTGAGTTGGATACACTCATCCCTCTCTTAAGTTATAGCCAAATCTTGCGCTGGTGGATGGAGGTGGTAAGAACTTCGTAGAGGTCAAAAGTAAGTGGTGGCTTTAGTGGAGGACTTAGTAACTTCACCACAATTTCATCTCCATCCACCTACTGTCATTTCCTAAAATTGGCCTAGCATCAAGCGCCACATGAGATGGCATGTGAAAATGTCATGTGACCATGCCGACTTGAGTTGGATGGTTGAAAAGCTCAAAAAGTGTTTTAAAACCATTCAAAACAGTCTTGAAAGGAAGATGGCAGCACATGTGAGGATTGTGGCACTATTGTAATTGAATAGTGATCTTGTTGTGATTGAATAGTGACACGTGAAGGAATAGGAGCATTATTGAGTGATATAGTCATATAGTAATTGATTGGTCTCAAAAACATAAATCTACAACATCATCTACTGATTCTATGCTTTAATTCTCAGACACGTCAGCATCAGCCACATGGTAGCACATGTTAGAACTTAGTTGAGGTTATACTTAGCTAAGGCTATAAGTTAGTGGCATTATAGCTTAGCAGACGTAAGAAGAAGAACGCCGGTCCCCGGAGGAGGCCGGCGTGAGTAAAGTGTCCGTTCGTTCTTAGCAGACGTATAACTTATGTCAGGGATAAGTCTATACCACAATTTTATAAATGTTGGTCATGAGTTTTGGTTGGTTACTAGGGGGTTACCTTTCACCCCCCACAACTAAGAAGTTAAGCAGTGTGCATATATGGAGAGAAAAACAATATATTTCATTTTTTTCTCAGTTTAAGCCACTTTCAGCCAAAGTGATTTCTTATTTTTCCTATGAGAATGTGACTAAGCTATGAATTTTTGAAGTGTGCCAAGAGATACCTCCATAAGCGCCAACCAAAGTATGGGGTCTTGACTAGTACTAAGCCTTTGTTTGGATGAAATAATGGGTGGTAATGGGATGGAAGTGAGTTGGATATATGCTAATTTTATAAGTGTTGGTTATGGATTTTTGTTGGCTACTAGAGGGGCTACTTTAATTATTGTACGGAGCTTAGATTAATTCACCGTAGAAACATCTAATTTTTCTATGTGGCAAGAGTATCCTAAACATATTTATTCCCTAAGGACCCAATGTCCCCTCGGGAGACATTTTCAGTTTGGTGTCACAAGACATGGCTTCAAGGACTGTATGACATCGCGTAGTGTTACCGTAGATTAGTTTGATTACTTAGGGACGTACTTTTGCCACACCACATCCGTCCAACGGACATAGTTCTGCCGTTCGAGTTTTGTGTGTGTGCGTATAATGTCGCTTATGCCCTTGACTTGACGCTTTTGTCAAGTCAAGCTTTGTGAATGAATTTAGAGAGTGATAGTGATTATTTTTACTTGTAAATGATTTTATTTCACAAGTAAAGGCTCCGCGTTTTCTATTTTCACTCGCTTTTGTTGATTCTTCCCTTGTGGAGTGCGTAACGCTTGACTACATTAGTGATTGCTACATGTCACTTGACAAAGACCCTCTCATATTTATCTTTTTTCTTCACTATTTTTACATTTTGAGAGTTTGTAATAAACGGAAAGAGTAGAGAAAGAGTGGGTCACAAACACCAAACCTTCTGTGCTACTAATGTTGTGTTGTAGAAAGCTTGTGTTGTAGAGAGTTGGGGCTACTTTACTGCCGATGAGCCTGTGAGCTCGTAGAACTACAGAGAACCCTAGGAACATGGTGGGAACAATAGAGAACTGTGGGAACGTGCTCGGAACCAGAAGAATCCAAATCGGACAGGGATTTTCTTATAATCTCAGGTATTTAAATGTGTGCCAAAATTGCAATTACGTCACTTGAGAGTGCCAAATTTCCAAGATTTCCAATAATTGAAGCATGCAAAATCTAACTTTTGCAAAACTTAATATTTTTAAGTTCCAATTACGGTTTTTGACTTGTAGGGGTAGTAAAAGCGCACCGGGAAAGAAAATCTTGAGTTGCTAGAATTTTCAAAAATCAAACTTTTATGTGGGTTCAAAAACAAAATAGAGTCTAAACTTGGAGGTAGATTGCGAGGGCATTTTAACTTGGGTCTAAGTGAAATTTGTGCCTATAGTTGGACATTTTGCCACTTAATCCAATTTTAATGGTGGATTGGCTTGTTGGTGCATTATATCACTAATAAAGGCAATTTGCATTGGGGTGATTTGTATTTTTGAACACCGCAGTAGATTGTCCCACTACTTCTTTAGTTTAGAGGTTGAGGGAACACTTAGCGTTTTTCTTGTGTTATTTCAAGTTATCGGCTTTTGTGACCATCCACTACATGCGTGTCTCAATGGCTCTGGTCACCTTTTCTTTTCTTGCTTTCATGTTATTGAGAGGGAGGACCTAGTGTGGACTTTTTGGATTCTATCTATGGTACCTCTTCCATGTTGCGGCCTTTTGTTGCCGGAGATTTCTTGTGGCCCCATTTAATGTTGTCACTAGTTTGTAATAGTCATATTGTAAGAGCAAAGCCGGGATGATGACCGGCATGGCCTTTTTATGGATTAATCGTTAGAACAGTGATTGCCGGAGGTGATGACCAGTCAATTGCATAGTCTGGTGATTTTGCAGATGCTCGTTGCTCATTTTAACCTTATCATGTAGATAGTTTTCATAGATAGTTCCCGGGAGATCTTGTTAATTGTGAGTATCAGAAGTCGGTACAAGCCCTTCCCTCACCAGACTACCCGGAGAGTGCATTCATTACAAGACTTGGATCAAGATTAGATACCAATGGGGCTTTTGAGCCTATTTAAACATCCGATACCAATCGTAGGCTTCAGATTTGGGATGTGAACACGTTTGACGACATGGAGGACAATCATCGTCAAGTCGTGCTCGATCAATTCTCGAGACGGGATGGAGTCATCTCCCTAGTCGATTGGCGTCTTTGATTCCAAATATGAATGAAGGAGAAGCGCCAGCGGTTTTGTAGACACCGTCGTTTAACAACTAATATGCACTTGAATTATTGCCACAACACTTAGAATTGAAAGCTCTTTCGACGTATGGGAGGTGAACAACGCAGCAAGAGGGGAATTTTGCCCAGTAGTGGATTACTATCACGATTGTGTGGAGTTGATGACTGCTCTCAAGGAAAGTGGGGTTGCCCGTATCCCAGCTTCCACCGATCAGCCCAAGGAAGAAGAGAGTTCTTCCAATGAAGACTCCAAACATATCGGCATTGGCATTGTGGGTGAATGATTTGACATAAGGGCCATGGCACATTTGGCCCTGGCCACACGAATGACATTAGTGACATTTGTCCTCGGCCAACCTTTAACCCCCTTGTGCATTTTCCAAAGCATTTAGAGGTAAAAAATGGAAAATTTTGTCGTGATCAAATGTAGAGCATCTACAATTTCCGCAGGGAGAAGGATGATACTCCCCAAACTATGTATACCGGATTGGTATGGTTGTCTGTGGAGGCCGGCAATGTGTTTACAGAATGCCAGCTGGTGCAAATTTTTCCACCAAGGTGAATAAACAGATGCAGGAGGCAATCAACTAGCACCTCTTCTTTATATTCAAGGGCAAGGAGACTTAGGCATAGGTGTTTGCCAAGGAGAAGGATCTTGAGAAGGCTATTGGAGTGGCTGAGGCCATGGGTCTTGTCACATCCATGATAGATGCTCCATAGCCCTAGAAGCTTGCTACATATACCAGTAGCTTGGCGGGGGCACAATTTGAAAATATTTTGTATTGTTGGGCTTGTGAGGAAGCCGATCACACAAAGCAGAGCTCCAATTGCTCCAAGAAGAAAGGGGGCAATGCCGTGAAGGTTAAGACCAAGATCGAGACGGCCAAGCGAGCGAGACAATTGGGGCAAGGAGAAGAAGCCTGTGACATGTTCTCCATGTGACAAGTTTAACCACAATGACAATAACTACTTTGTTCTTCACCCGGAGATGCGCCCAAGGTCTTCGGCTCCTGGATCAAATGTGGAGAATACACTACAGGCCAAAATTGTAAAGTTAATGAAACAAATGACCACAAAGGGTACGAGCATTCATATGTTTGTATTGTAGTTGTTTTGCCTTTAGACCCCATGATTTGGAGAGCTACAAGGGCAAATCAATTCATATCCAGTTGGTGGACAACCACCCGATCTTCCAACGGCCGTACAAGCTTAGTCTTTCAGAGGAAGTTGGAGTTCAGACTCGTTTGTTAGGAGTTGTTGGCTGCCAGCTTTATCAAGCTCTCCAATGACAAGTAGGCTTGTGCTACAATTATGCCATTAAAGAAGGGCATCTTTGACAACTTGATGGAAAAGCGCATGTCTGGAGACTGTAGGCTGGTCAATCACAAGCCAAGTTAGGCCGATATTCTATACTCATGCCAGAGAAGCTATTTGATGCAATGGGCCACGCTAGAATATTTGATACTCTAGATTTGTAGTCCGGTCATTACTAGTCACCATTGATGGTAGATGACCGGGTGAAGAGTGCATTATGAGGAATTTATGAAGATAGGAGAGATCAACTTTATCATTGGAAGTTTCTCCTATTTGGTCTCAAGACATACCCACTAAGTTTTAGAGAGTGATGGACCGGATGCTGACCGATTTACCATTTGTTTGATGTTGCATTGATGATGTTTTTATTTTTAATAACATCCCACATGAGTATGTGAGGCATTTTTAGGCGGTGTCCAAGAGGTTACGTCACTAGAGCTTACAATTGCACGATGGCAAATGCAAGTTCTTCCATGATCGGTTGCAATATTTAGGACATATAATTGTTCGAGGGAGTGTAAGCGTGGAACAGGCTAAGGTAGATGCGCTAGAGAAGATTTTGGCCCCAACTAACATATCACGGCTTCAAGCTTTTTTGGGCTTCACAAACTACTATCGCCAGTTTGTCAAGAACTTTAGCTTCATTGTGAGGCTGTTCATTATTCTCACGAGGAAGAATCAGCCATGGACTTGGAGAGGGGAGCAACAACAGGCATTTCCTACCTTGACGCTGAAGCTCAATTCAACGCCACATGTTATACGACCGTTTCAATTATACACAGTTTGGAGTGCGGTAGGACTAGGAGTGAAACGACTCAAAAAGATGAGGAGGGACGGGAGAAAGTTGTGGCTTTTGCTTCTGGAAGCAACAACAACGCGGAGTCCAACTATTTGTTCTATGAGGGGGAGGCTTTGGGCACACTATTTGTTCTATGAGGGGGAGGCTTTGGGCACACTATTTGGGCACAACTATTTGTCCAACTATTTGTTCTACTTTAGAGGCTTTGGGCCATAGCTTATTTTAGGCCCTATTTGTATGGACACGTTTAAGGTGGTGACCAACCATCAGCCTCTAAAGTAGCTCATGGAGTCTGAAAGGCTCACTAGCAAGCTCGCCAGGTAGGCTTCGTTGCTTCAGGAATATAACTTTGAGATTGTACATATGGCCGACATCACGAACTTGGATGCGGATGGCCTTTCTCGCAATCCTAGTCCTTTGGAGGAGAATTTGACCGGTGTTAGGAGGCATGGAGACTATGAGAGGGAGTCAATCTTGAGGTGGCATGCAACGACCTACATCACTTTGATGCGAGGTTCTGCTATGGAGCGTGATCGAGTTGGACACCAAATAGCAAGGTTCCGTTTGGAGAACAATCTTCTATATTGAGTGTAGCCAGATGGGACTAGGCGCATAGTTCTAAAGCGAGATCATAGGGCTTTGTTGCTATGGCAAAAATATGAAGATCTTAGACATTTCAAAGTGCGACGGACTCATCCGATGTTGCGCAGCAAGTATTGGTGGACCGACATGTATCAGCAGGTTGCCATGTTTGTTTCTCAATGTGAAGAGTTTTATTGGGTTCGATCCACCTTCAACACTTTGTTATTACAGTTGCAGCCTTTGTCCATTATGGGGCTAGGTCATCAATGGTGGTTGAACTTTGTTGACCCCCTTTTTGTCACTGTACGTGGTACAAAAGTATGTAGTGGTGATGCTGGAGCATTTCAACAAGAAAATTGAGCTCGTGGCCTTGCCACGATCCTCTTTGGAGTTGGCAGCCATGACATTCTTTGATTGAGTGTTGGCTCAATCTGGTGCTCGAGCTGAGGTGTTGACCGACGAGGGGCGTGAGTTCCTTGGTACTTTCGAAGCTTTGTGTATGAAAGCTTTGATTGACCATTGTACCACTTCCGGAGATCACCTCGAAGCGGACGGTTTGGCAGAGCGTGTGGTTCAAACCATCAAGTTTGGCCTGCAAAAGTATGGATTACTTAAGGGTAGCCACTACGATTAAGATGTGATGATACCATTGGTCGCCATTAGGTACCAATTTAGTTGGCATACTCTACTAGCTACTTTTAGTCTGTATGAGTTGTTGTATGGGCATGAGCTAATTTAACCGAGTTTTGTATGGGAAAAACTCGCTTTGATTGTGGATTTGGACATTCCAGAAGTATGGGTTCAATGTCTATGTAATTGAGCGGAGTTCTTCAAGGGGGCCGTTGCAATGGCCATGCAAAACTTATCTACCGCTCGGCACGGTGACACATTGCGGTATGCTCGTATTCATGGCAGCACCTACGGCCTCAGTTGCGGAATTTCTCCACAGGGGGTTATGTTTATCTACAGCTTGAAGCGCCCATAACGTTGGACGTCAAGGTTGGGCGCACTATTTTTTGCACGAAGGATGTGTTGCGTAGTTGTATCTTGTTGTTGGAAGGCAAAGATGGTCGGAAGTGTCCGGAGCACTCTAAGAATTGTGTTCCCTACCATTTATCCATTGATGGCTACGTACATCCCAAGTTGGCCGTTGTGCAAGATGGCCTTTTGTGTTTTGTGTATGGTAAGATAAAGGTTGCGGCAACCATGTTGCTATGCAACCATTGCCAACGTAAATCGCATATGGCTTGCTTGACGCCGCCTCTTTCTACTCTATCGTTCGGATACTGGAGTTGTCCTTGTTGTAGGAGGTTTTTTTATCCACATTTCACCTCATGAAATGGCTTGAATTTCTCCTGGACAAGTTTCTGGTATGGTGCCTTTCCATCCACTTGGAGGTCTTGGTTTAGTTTCACCGATAGGCAACATGGAGATTGACCAAAAATTGGCAACAAAGCTTTCTAAGGCAATTAAAGATGAGGCTTACATTGCACCCCAACTACTCTCTTAATTACGTCTCCATCCGCTTATTGATTTGGCAACAGAAAACATCTTTGACTGGATTCGTAGAATTGTTGGGGCGACAGTACCATGACAATGCTCTGATTTTATGTTTAAAGGTACATAAGAGAAAAGTCATTATCATTTTACTCATACAACTTTTCAATCAATTTGCAAATACAAGCATTGGATCTTTAATCTATTGACAAGACCATCACATTTCAACCTGTAGATGCCTATTTTGACAATATTAAACTTCTACGGAAAAACAAAATTATTGGAATTCTATTCATCATTCAAAACATGATTGCTTATTGATATATTTCTCTCCTCATAAAAATTACCATGGACATCAATAAACTTCAAAGTGGACAAGAGCTTTTTCATGTGATACAGTCAAACTCCATTCAAGACATGGTTGTGGCAGTTGTTGAAATATGAGAGAATAACTTATTGATATAGAAACCAAATATTCCAATTTATTTTACTTTTAGATACCATATTAGTAAATAATCATAATTTCCTTCAGAACAGTATGTGTTGAAGAAAAAAATAGATCCATTGCCAATCAATTTTGCCACTACTAAAGTTTAATTATACAAGTTGTTCCAAGATGTTCCAAGATGTGATGTCCATGAAGGCAGTAGCAAGTTAAATAAAACCACATGACATCAATTACCAAATTTTCTTAGGTCCAAATTGCAACAGCCAGTCAGAGATAAAGACAAACGAGCCTCCATCAATAATAAATCGTGGACTCCATGGAATCAATCTTTCTTCTTGTGCCTCATTTCCAACTAAAAATGATCCACATTGTCAAGCTTCTTTTCATGTGCCAAAAAAAAAACCAAAAGGAATGATCCACACTAGGGCGATGGAAAACAACTACACTAAAGATCACATTTAGTGATTGTCACACTAATTGATTTATAAATGCTATAACTTTTTACTCTTGATGAATATTTTTACCAACTATGTCTATGATGATCCACCTCTTTGAGTAGTGTAGATAGTTGTGCTCATAGTAAAAATATTCATCAAGTGTTAAAAGTTATTGCATTTATAAATACCTTAATGTGACATACACTAAATGTTATCCTTAGTGTAGATTATGACCTATGTTTACCACCATTACAAAAGGAGAAGATTTCTTTTCTAGCCCCCGAACATTAGAATACGTGTAATCATGCATGGTGTTCACAACCTAAATGAGTGGCTCTATTTACTTAAAAGGTTGAGTTTTCTAAATTTATTATACCCTCTTGTCTTTTGCAAGTTTCCCTTTTGGGCGGGGGGTGTGGTACATGACTGTCCTCTTGGCAGATGCCTCTGCAATTCAGGGGAAAAAGAGGGATTTCTTGATGAGATTGCACTGAGAATTGCCTTGTGTTGTTCCTCGTTCCCATGACGCATGACACTTGGGGTATATGCATCTGTGGTTTGGGGAGAAAAAGGCATGCATGAGCAATAGTAGGCAGGGATGGGCCGAAGATAATCTGGAATGATCTCGGCCAATTCCGTCAAATGATCCAGGCTCCCCGGCTACCCAAATTCGGGGTCCAATGCTGTGATTCCAACTATCCTGTATTTTCAAACTTCAATATCCCATGTGGCGGATTGAGTGAGGTCGCCCTGTGTGTGTTGGACGGAAACAATTTCCATTTGGAATGAACATTGATGTCGTGCATGTTGCATGATTTTAAAGAATTTCCTGTGCATGTTGCATGTTTGCTGGGCATGTTGCTGCTGGGCTTCTACAGCCGGCTCTCTATAAATGTTACCTCTATAAGTGTTAGAATTGCATAAGTGTTACTAAAAATCTCGCTCCCGAAAAAAACCTCAAAATTAACACTAGTAAGTGTTATATGTTAACCCCTAAAGGACCACAACCTATTTTGCTCTAAAACCAGTCCAAAACTGCCACTGTCAAAAAGAGACATGAAAATCACATTTTATAGTGAATTTTGGATTTTCAACCGTAAGATCTTAAAATGGACTTCCATATAAACATGCCATCAGATTTTGGTTGCAATCCACCGCACGGATTGATAGATTTTAGTGTTTGAAGTCAAAACAATGGTTCAAGTTCTTCCCTGCGTTGAGTAGATCAGCAGACTTTGACTTCATTTTGTATCAAATTTTTGCATTGTACAAGGTCTAAATCTTTTACCATTGTCTTAAGCATGATGTTATTTCCCAACACACCAATTTTTAGAGGTAAAAAAAGGGTGTAGCATATTCAAAACAAGTGTGCAAGGAGTGGAGGTTCAAAAATTGCCATTTCACGTTTTATTTTTTTGTGAACTACGTATGTATTCAAATGATAATCCAAACGGTCAATAAGAAGGTTTTCACCACATATTGTTGTTGAAAAAAAAAAGGTGAAAAATATGAAGATCTCTAGGTTTTATGTAGAAATGATGAAGTTTTTTTCCCCCGTTGCCCGACAATGTGTGAAAATGTTTGACTTGGAATAAAATGCCTTTTTACACTAAAGACAAGATTTTTTTTTGAAAATTTCTTAAAAAGGAAATATTCTTTATATGTGTGAAAAATCTCAATGTCAATAGAAACTTTTGTCAAATTTTTTGGAGGTGCCCGAAGTCCCACTTTTGGCTTTAAGTGGTACTAGCTTTCAAACCACAAATCCAAAAAAAAATTAAAATATATCTCCACAAAGCTCTTATCAGATCCTATCTTGAAAAAAAAATTCAATTAAAAAGGATTTTTTTTCGAATTGTAGGTACATGCCCAAAATCCAAAATGACCCCGAGGGGACGTTTGGTTCTTTAGGGGTTAAGTGTTATAACATGTTCCGCTCCCCCCTTTGTTAAAATGATTCTATAAGTGTTACATTTGGCAAAAACATCATAATAGAACTTGTTTTCAAAAAATTTAATTACTTCACATGAAGATATACCATATCTTTTGTGGAACTTGAGAAGATTTGTCCTTCTAAAAAAGAATATGTCAGGGTTCTTCCAGCAGTATGCAGAGGGGCATTGCAGGCTATATTTTAGGAGGGTATCGCAAGCCACATGGTGAGTTTTTTTTTGTTTTTTTTTCATATAAAATTTGGTGTGGTTGCTTGCCGCATGCAAGAGGCATGCCGTCGACCCCATCATGGATGCATGGCCTCTCAAGCTGAGGTTTGATTGTTGGTTGTGACTGGTTTTTTTTTTTTTTTTTTAATTTGAAAACTTCCAAATGGGTGCATGCCTCATTGGCTTTCACTTTTATCTTCAGACCTAAAAGATAGCGATGTTATGAGTTCATAAACTATGAGGTAGACTTTGATTTGAATAAATCCCTATGAACCTACTGAGGAGGATATCCTAGACATGCTTCCTTTTGAAGACTTGGAGATTGTTACAGATGAGGTTATAAATGATGCGGTAGACGAGGTGGTTGGATTTGACACTGATGAAGGTGCACTTCATTGTGAAGAAATTCCTTCAACAAAGACCACGTGATGTTTCATCACGCATCAACTCGGTTCAAACTCTTCTGCAAGATGTGGCAATTGCCCATATGGAAGATATCCATAATCCACTATGGATTCTTTCTTTGATAAAGCTTAGTTTAGTTGAATTTAGTTGAGTTTAGTTGATTTTAGTTTAGTTGAGTTTAGATGAGTTGAATTTAGTTGCATTATGGTTTATATTTTTTGTATTTTCAACTTTCATATTCTCTATATGTTATGGATTTTTCTTTGAAGTCTTACAAGTGTTATTTCATTAAATGTTATTAATCATCATTATCAAGTTTCATTAGTGTTATTCCTTTGAATGTTACTAACCATCGGTATTGTATTTCATAAGTGTTATTTTTGTAAGTGTTACTAATCATCAGTATTTAGTTCTATAAGCCTTATATGTTATAACTTCATAAGTGTTACCAAAAATCCCGCTCCCGAGGAGTAACATTTATAGAGAGCCGGTTGTACCCTGAAACCCTGCAAGCTATGATTATACCAGAGCTTTTATTATTATTATTAGTATTAGTATTAGTATTATTATTATTATATTACAATTGCAATGCATTCATGGGAATTTTTCTTGTTCTAAATAGAACAATCAATGTAGCCTTAACACAAGAATTTCATCAAGGAAGAAATTGCAAACTGTATTTTGCATATGCAATTGCCGTTACCCACAATAATCAACATAAAAATGCTGTTACTTTTGTCTTTTTCTAGTATTTTTGTATCCAACATATATGTAAAAGTTCTTTGGTATGAATAATATCAAAAAATTTGGTCTATGGTTTTTATTAATCTAAAAATATATAAGTTGTACAATTGTTCAAAAGAGTGTAGTTTTCAAGAACTTGATTGTCTATTCTAATCAAGTATTAAAATGATCTACAAGATCAACCGTCCAAAGTTAGATGGTCTATCGCTAGGCCAGGACTGTATCGGTCTAATTTCCTATGCCGTGTGAACGCATCTCGCATCTTAATTTGTCCAGTCTGCTTAGGCTAAAGTGAGCTATCCCTATTTTGAACTGGTCGTTTTAATACATACGTAGAGCATCTCTAATAGGGCACAGGGCCCCAACTGATTTATTGGCATGGCGTCTGATTTTGGGTTTTTGCTTGCACCGCAAACACGTCCCTAAGGTCCCGCTTTGCCGAGTTGCCACTCTAAAAGCTATACAACGCCAAAGTCTCTTATTTTGCCGGATGTGCTATAATATTCCCCGTCCGCACCAACCTTTTAGATGACGGCACGTGGACAACCGTGAGTGGCTCCACCCAACTTCGACTCGGGTGCTGACATTCTCCGTTGTTGTGAAGCTAATGCTGCGACATTCTCTGTTTGCTCTGTAATGTTCACATTCGTGCGGTGAGCCTGTGACGTACACATTCTCACTAAGACATTCTCCGTTGTTGTTTCCCGTTTGTGTTGTGAGATTCTCCAGCAACTCGTAAACCGTCTCTGCTTTTTACAAAGGCTTTTTTCCTTGGCGTGGAAATTTCCACGCCAAGGATGGGGATGCTCTTATCTGTATATTGTACGGTTACATGTTGTATAAAGTTTGAAGGATTTGTTCGACGACTGTCGATGGTCCCATTTATTACCTCCAATGTGTCTAATGGAAATCTAGAAACTTTAGTGTAGACCTCTAGGTTGTTTTTTATTAAAAAAAAATTGGATCAAATTAAACCAAAATTTATTAGCAAAAGTAAGAAACAAGAAATGCTCCAAGTTAGGCCATGTGAAGGACCACAGAAAACCCTAAAGGAACTATTTAACCCAAGTCATCCGGTCACACTACCTATTGCACACAGCCTCATACCGACCCCAATTGGCGTCAAAATGGAGGACCTCTGTGCTATCACTCATTGAGATCCAAGGATTCTAGTGTCGTATGTCTCTATGAGTTCAAGATGTTATAACAAAGAGTTTTGAGCTCTTTGCATAGTTGTTGTTCTTGTTACGTATTGCAATAGAAGCGATGCTATCTTGTGAGCGGTGAATGATGAGCAGTGAGCGGTGAATGATGAGCAGTGAGCGGTGAATAAAAACAAAATAGGAGAAAATAAATTATTTTGTTCTTTTCTTTGAAAACTATGAAAGTGTTATTGTAGTTATTGTTTTGCTTAAGATCCAATAGCATTTAAATTTGTATAGGGGAGTTCGAACACCGGAAAAGACTCATTGTATGAGTTGTGTGTGCCAATGTCACAATAAACTGTATTCAAACTACCTGAATTTGGTTAACACCATTCCAATATCCCAAAAAACATCACTTCTTTTTAATTCAATCTCTTGCAACTACAAGGATCCAATTTTCCTCCATATGTATTCCTCATTTTATTCAACCACTCCACAATATCTATAATCATTCACTGCTTCACCTTTTACTTGTTATAATTGGCATACCTAAAATTTTGAACAATACAGGATGTTTAATCCCATTCCACTGATATTCAATTCACAATATCATCATTCTTATTCAATTTCCACAACTTACAACACGATTCCATAATCTCACATTCTTCGTAAATAAAATTTTCCAAACTTCACATTTACAGTATTCCAATCAGCCTCCACAATACTTCTTTCAATCACACTCTTTAAAACAAAAGGACAAAAACAAAGAAAAACAAAGAGGTAGCACCAAGCTTGCCCCGGCTTACTACTATCATAGTCTGGCCCACATACCTTCGTCCTCAACCTCTTTATCCTACCAAAGTCAGCCTCCAACTTCCGGATTCTAAAAGTGATGAACCTGTAGGTTCTTAACCGCTTGTTCTACTAACAACCAACTGCTACCAAGTAAACTGCCTAATTGCACAGCCAACTTCTCTATTTACCACCCTTTAACCAGTATCGTATCGCAAAAAATATTTACAAATTCTACTGTTACCTATTACTAAACCTTATAGCCTAGAGTATGAACCTGAAACCCTAAATTTGATTGTTCAATGCTCATTGCTCACCGTTTACCACTCACAAAATAGCAATCCTCATCGCAGTAGTAGTTTGATTTTATCTATTTGTTCCTCCACAAAGTTCCAATCATTACTGACTATTCATGCAGAAATTGAAAGAGCATTGCCAACAACAACGGCAATGGTCACTACAACAGGTCTCAATAATGGAAAATGGCTCTTCACCAAAAACCCTCCAAAGTTGTAAAAGCCGCGTGGATCTCTCCAAACATAGAAATCGTCGTTGGCCACAATGAAAGCCTGTTAGTGTGTCTTTTCTGCTTCACTCAATCTTTTTTAAGGGGTCTAAAGATTCCGATGGGTACAAGGCATGATTTCAAAGATTGATGGGGCAATCAACTGGGAATTCTCTAAAACATGGTTGCGGTCCACATATAGACATTACAAACACCGCTTTCAGGGTTCCCGTTGTTGTCACTGCTAGACATTCTCGGAAGAAGGATTTCTGAAGTCGTATCCACAAGAGGAGGCTTCATTTGCCCGAGGTGTGTAGACAATCAACAATGAGGATCAGTGGATCCCCCCTCGGCAAATGCTCAAATCATATCCATCAACTACCATTGCCGTAGCCCTTGAGCTTGTGACCAACAACTCCTAAACTAGATAAAATGAGCTCATTAACTAGAAGAAAAAACGGGGCTACAACTAGTACACTATGATTTTTTTTTTTAAATGATGAATTTTAGCTAGAATGCTAACCAACACTACAAGCATTTCGTCACCTTCTGAGATGAATATGAGGATATCACATAGGTATATCAAGGATATTACATGGTATCACCTAGGTATCTCCACCTAGATATTATATGCTCTACATTATACTTCATCTAGTTGAATATCTTACCGAACGCCATCAATAGTCATTAATTCATTACTAATTGATTTTGGGATGACTGCTTGTGACTGCCGATGAAATGCTCTAAATTAGCAGTTGCCTGGCTAGTTAGGTGGCATGGTTACCGGTAGCCTGCACACAAGCATCTCATGCAGAATCCCGGAGTCTTAAGTTGTCTATCATTGACAGTCTTCAGTTTTGGAGCCTATTCAGAGACCATGGAAAGTTGGAAACGAACGATTTTCAGGAGCACTTTTTGAGTTGAAAAGTATATGTTTTTTAATTTGGCACTACTAACGTTTTACTTGTTTTCATCATTATAGTGAGCTCTACTATGAGGGGCCAGGGAGAATTGACCCCCTCGCTCCTCCCTACCCGAGGTGGGCCCCGTCTTAATTGTATGGGGTCATTTTTCTGGCCTTCTTA
The DNA here is from genome assembly GCA_963971425.1 of Bryoerythrophyllum caledonicum. Lineage (NCBI taxonomy): Eukaryota > Viridiplantae > Streptophyta > Bryopsida > Pottiales > Pottiaceae > Bryoerythrophyllum > Bryoerythrophyllum caledonicum. The sequence continues at coordinate 13,252,448 of OZ020525.1, read as the reverse complement.
TTTTGGGGGGTCCAGAGGCTTTTTTTGAATTTTTTTGACAAATTGCGATTGTTTACCACCGGAGTCCCTCAATTTCTATATATAGGGCCCCATCCAAAACCAAAATAGAGGCTAGGTTTGGCTCCACCACCTCGTGGCTCCCACGGGTAAGGACGAGCGAGGGGGTCAATTCTCCCTGGCCTACTATGAGGTTACGAAGGGCCACCTCACACCAGGCCGAGTCAAGAGTCCGTCCGTCAAAAATTTGTGCCCAAACTATGGCGAGAGTCCAAACTTTTGTATTAAAAAAAAAACATTAAAATAAATATATTTGGGCGGCTGTGGTGTGAAGCCTCAAAGCCCAAGTCCAAAGTCCAAACCCCAGGTCATCCCATTACTTGTGTCAAAGGGCTCCCTTTACTCGTGTCAAAAAAACAAAAAAACAAACCCAAGGTCAGTACGCTAAAAAAATCAGCCAATAATAATCAACCAAAAAATTCGAAATCTTTCATTTAACGGTCCAGATCTTGTCCGATTTGATTATTTTATTGAAAAAATCGACGGTTTCTCGAAGGAAGTTTGGGTCGACTGAAAACAATGACCCAAGTTTTGCTCAAGAATCCGTCGCCTAGGCGCCAAAACTCTCCAAAAGTACTACCATATAGGCACATTGGAAGACGATGACCTTTGGACTTTGGCCTTTGGTGTGAAGGCCAGGAGGCTGGACTTTGGCCATTCTAGCAATCTCATTGGTGGACACCGACGGCCTCTTGACTCGGGCGTTAGGTGTGAAGCGGCCCTAAGGGCACCTGCACCCCTCCTCCCTTCACGGAGCCCTACATATATTGGGGTTCAAGGAATGTCCGCAAGCATTCCACGGAGCCATGCAACATTTCCCCACCGCACTCCTGCCACAATTTTCACCAAAATCACCAAAGGAGAATGTGTCCTGTAAATTATTGGCCTGGCAACTTTGGAGCTGCTCAAACCTGTTGTGAGGGGACTGCTAGGCAGGACGTACTCTTGTGGAGGAATGCCATTTTTTTTGGCGAGACTCCAAAGTATGGCAAGGAAAATGAGGTTGTGGTGGGCGGTTGTCCTGCACTTTTATGATTTTTGGCCTTTCCAGGGACGTTCCGAGGGACGGGTGCGGGTGCTCTATCCGTAGATGTCAAGCCAAAAGAAGAAGAACTTTGGTATTTGATGGAGACCGGAGTGAATGTAATGTTTATTCATTCTCTTCACTAGACCTATAGCCAAGGGACATACTATACACATCGGTCGGGTTTTGGACACTCCGTGATGAATTCTTGGTATGACCTTTGCAATACATGGGTATCACCTCACACAAATCACTTGGACTTTCCAAAAAATTGGAAAGTCAGTAGGGTAGTGTAATAGAACTACCTCTTGGACTTTCCAAAAAATTGAAAAGTCGGTAGGGTAGTGTACTAGAATTACCTCCCCCTCTTGAGACACCACGCTATGCGCTTTGAGACAACCGACATGTTATCCCCCTCAAGGGCTATTTGATTACTTATACAACGAGGTCTTAAGCTCCCCCACCATAGTTGGATGGACTATAGTGGTAGGCAGCAAGCTAGTGTGGGGACTTGAACTCACAACCACCTCACCGGTGTGCCATGACTCAAACCAAGATGTCAAGCCACACTTAATAATACCATAGTTAGTGTATTGAGTTGTTGATTCCAGAACATGATATCCGAGTTTGTAGTGGGCCATTAGGCGCTAAAATTTTAATATGATTTTTGACGAAATAGGCTGGAGAATTATAGCACTTAAAACAAGTTCAATGGTCTTTTTGTAACCTAATTTTATAAGGTCAACACTCTAAATTTATTGATAAAATGAAAAAAATTACACTATTATAAAATGCCACTCTTTCCGAGCATCACAATATGTATGATGTAGAGTAAAGGCACCACGGCCTTGGTGTAGTGGTTTGAGTCATGGCACACCGATGAGGTGGTTGTGAGTTTGAGTCCCTACGCCAGTGTGGTGCCTACCACCATAGTCCACCCAACTATGGTGGAGGGTCTTGAGACCTCGTTGTATAGGTATCCAGAAAACCCTTGGGGGAAATGACATGTCAGTTGTCTCTAAGGCAATTAGTGTAGAAAAGTGTTTACCCTCGAACAGGGGAAGTAGTTCTATTATACTACCCTGTGTCCCATGGCCATAGGGGGAGTGAAAAGAATGAACAGACACTAAGGTTGGATAACCTATCACCACCACCAACCTAGAATCAACAGTCTTTGTGGGCCAAAACCACCAGCCGCCCACCCCATTTCCGAAATTTTAGGAAAGTCAATTATGATTGGGTGTCAGTTTATAATTGGTTCAAAGCTCTCGGTTTTTAGTCTCTTGCACAAGTCGTCATATGCACAACTTACTGTGGAAGTAGAGAGTTTTGTATGTCGATAATGGTTCACGGCTTACAATTCACTTAAAAAATTTGTAGCAATTTCAATATGAAGAAATAAATGGTCACGACAATTGCAATATTCATGAAATCCTATTTTGAATTCCCAAAGCAAATATTACCAAGCGTACAAATGCTATAAATAGGTCACCAAGCTTAAGTTGGTGGTCATAGGTCATCCAACCTTATATTAACGTTGGTCCCCAATGGAGACCAGAGTTCTTCTTCTTTTGATGTAGAGTACCTGTGTAGAAAAATTTAGGTCAGTTATACGTGTTTCATACATCCAGAGCAATTATGCAAAACGAAGGGGTCGAGAATCACACAATATACAATTTTATTTTATTTTGCTGTGATTTTGGGTTCATATAAAATCTTGAATGGTGAGGATAAAACAAGATTGCAACAAATATAATCAAGATTTCTGCAGTTTATGAATGGCAACATGACAAGTTTGTCATAACTATGTTTGGAGAAATAAATAGTCTATAGAAAATGACAAGAAATGGGCATCAAATAACTTTGCGCACTAGCTCCAAACAACTACTTTTTGAGGCCAACGCAGGGGACCACATCACAGAAAGCACATGCAGGATGTTATAGAAGAGGCACTTGTCCAACTCAGTTGCTTACTCACCATGGGAAAGTGGATCGCACTCATCCATGTTTTTTGGCCAAATCTTCCTCTTTCACACTGCTCACCGATTGTGGGTCTTATGGAGATTTACTAATTTCAACTCATCCACCTCAGCAAGCGTTGGATGGGTGGCTACCACAGTCAAACACTTGCATGGTTTGACTCGGATATTGGTCAAAAAGCTGATCGACTAGCCACTTGTGGTTAGTAATCATACTATTTTGGAGATAAATGCACTCCTTACAACCTACCCGTATGTGTGAACATGTGAGGTGTTTTCCCTTCACCTCAACTTGTAAATGGAATGGTATGATTACATATGGAAAGGTGTGAAGTGTCCTGGTAAATTTTTAGTACTGTAGATGGAAGGGACCTTTTCATTTTTAATGATTTATGCTACAGTACCTTGTTTGCGAGCAAATTACGGGTGTTGAAAGAGTCTCAAATATATTGAAACCATGGTTATGAAATGTGTAAAGGACAATAGCCACGAAGGTCAACACACTTGTATTACTATTTCCGTGAAAGATTTTCTCTTTTTCTTTTTTTTTGGGTGAAAAAGGGAATCAGAATGCTTTTAGTTTCCAGTTCTGTTCCTTGTGGTTTGTGTTTACCAAGCTCAGACTTTGATCAATCATGTGTTTGGCATGGTCAACGCTTCCAATGAAATTATGGTGTTCTCACATCGTAAAGCTCCTTTTAACCCCTTTGACAATTTCACAGGAAATCACTTCAAACGTCAACGTCTGGCTGCAAATTTTATTATTTATCAATGAATATTTTTGATTAATTTTTAGCAAATGCTAGTTTTAGTACCTATTACCATGGAATAGTATTTTCTACTAATTTTCAAATACGAGGACAACCTTCATCCTCCACAATAATTGTCATAGAAGCTTTAGGGTATGTGGAAAACCTTGGGTTCCTTAGTCTATTTTTGTGATTATATGACCTTTCTAAACTCTAAAACTTTTATTTAGGAATAATACATCAAAAGTTGTCCTATAAATTTGAGTGTGAAATAGAACAAACCAAGTAGTCCCGATGACCATAGATCCGGCCTTCAGAAGAATGGCTTATGATTGCGTGGTATTCAGAGGAAGACTTCCCAAGACCGTGTCCTTGAACTTAATACTTCCAACTGAAGAAGTGACTGTTTATGTCACTAAAAAGAAGGGGCAAATGAAGCTGTGATGGTTTATGTGGCCCAGGCTTCCAAAGAGTCGGTCAGCAAAAAACAACCTTAAATAGAGTAATTTATATGGGAGTGACTAACTGGGTCTACTCAGCAACAGGAAAATTGTAAAAGTATGGTTTTTTTTTGGCACAATAGGTTCACCTTTTCATTACGTTTGACTAGTGAATGGTGTTGACTGGAATTCAAGTTTAGGTCATGATAGGACGAAGGGTCTAGGAGCCCTTGTTGCCCCCAAGGGGATGGACGGCGATGGATCCCGATATAATCCCCGTCTAGCAATCCCGAAATCAATTTTTGAAAATTTGTAGAAATGCTACACCTGCACTTTGAAGGAGTTTGGTAATCTATTCAAGCATATAATATGTAGAGAAACCCACGTGGTACCTTGGAATGTCCATGATATACCTATGCAATACTCGTGCATATCATCAGAGGAGGTGGCTAAATACTTATAATGCTCGTAAGTATTCTAGAAAAATTCCTTTGATTTTTTTCAAATTTTTAGTGTACTAGTAAGAGCCAAGTTTTCTTGTAGTTTTCAACTAATTTAGCCAATTTATGAATTGCTGCCAATGACCAAGTTTTAGGATTTAGGATTCATGGATGAAAGTTTAGAGTTTAAGATTTGTTGGTGAATTTAGGATCTAGGGTTGAATGGGCCTGTAGAAACCGGCAAGAGAATGTGGAAGGGGATGACCCTATCCATTTTTGTCTATCTCCTTGGGGAACAACAAGGCGTTCATTCCACCCTAGCTTGAGAGGGCATGACTATTCACTCTCAAGGATTGCTTCACTCAAGTTCAAATTTCCACATTAGTATTTAATTTATCCTTCTGTCATAAAATAAGAATAAATAAAACCAACCTTTGATCTTGCTATACTTTAAGGCTTTACTTACTTTGGATCAGAAAAACATGTGATGCTAATTAGAAGAGCCCTTATTATAGATACAATAAGTCTTGTGATTGCATATAATGTATGGTTTTTATTCTGCAAAGTGATTTGTGACTTATAAAGACATTTTCTAGCTTAAATTTTCAAATAATATGAGTCACAAACATTGTTCAAACAATGTGGGGCTTCCAACTACATTTGCCCATGTTAACCCCCTAAAGCGCCGAACTCTTGACGTGGGCTTTCACAAATTTTAGATAGGTTCCCGTGATTACAATATAAACTTTTTATTCTTAAAATCTCCTATGGAGATGTAAGAAAGTAAGAGCTATGTGGATATATATATATATATATATATATATATATATATATATATATATATATATATATATTCATTAGAACCTATTAAATAAAGCTATGCCGCCTTAAACATGCAATTACGCAATTGACAATGTTCCCTTGGAGTTTAAAACTGCACTTGCTGATGATGGTGGCTACTAGGAACAAATATGCTAAACTTGTGGATTTTTCACGGACTTTCTCCAAAAAGCTCGTTCTCCGCTTGACCCGTGTGACTTTATTTTTGGGCCAATGCACTTAACCAAGGGCATAATTGCTTAATTGCATGTTTGTAACTCTTTAACGTTGGAGAAGCCCAAGAAATAGTCCTCTGTAGCACCATTCCAAAATTTCTAGGGCATTAAAGAATTAAAGAGTAAAGGACCAAAAATTTTAAGTCGGACTTTTGCAAATCTCAAGCACTTTCTCATAATTGCAGTTGTGACATCTTAAGTGGTTTCGATTGGGGGGTTGTGACATCTTATGTGGTTTCGATTGGGGGGATTTGTTGGATAGTTTCAAACTCTTTTGCGATGCCTTTGTATTGAATGTAAGATTCTTGTTGTAACCTTGTTTTATTAGAGATTGTTAAAAAAACATTCGCTTTAAGACAAGTGTAAAACTTTCACTCAACACAAGTCAAGGTTTTTTCACCTTTTTTGAAAAAGGTGCTAGGCATGGTTATGAGGATGTCGTTTTCTGAAACCTTTCCAAAGCGATGCACATTAGAATCGGTGTTGCTCATCTTCATCATTTGCAACATTATATTTTTCTAATATATTGTAAACCATGTGACTTTTATATGGATACATACACATAATAATCTCTAATGCCCATCATAGAGTGGCTCTCAAAGTATTTGGAGAGTGAAGCAGTTTCAAAAGTGCATAGATTGTGGCCTTTTGGTGGGGTTGGTGAAAGATTTATTCAGCCAACTTTAATAGGTATACCACATGGCACTTGATTAAATTTGATTCCCTCAAAGTTTGTGACATACAAAGATTGTGAAGAGGTGTGTACAACTTAATATGCACACAAGTTGTGCACACCACAATCTTCTCAATGCAAGTGCACTTGTGGGACTTTCTTGTTTTGGAAAAAAAATTGTAAGTTGTGGAGAGGCCTTTGGTGATTTGCTATGGCTACTACAAGGTCTAAAATTTGAGGTGTAGCAATTTATATGGCAAAATTTTGACAGTTTTGTGCATTTCTTGAAGCACTTGCTTTGATATAGTACAAAGGTTTTGTGAGAGAGGGAATTTGAAAAAATAAAACTTCGCTTGGTAGATCTAGAATTCTTGATAAACGTTGTGACCGTAACACTGTGAAGAGGTTAAATGATCAAAAACTAGTACAACGGCACCTATAGGAAAAAATCACGATCTAAGGGCATGCAATTGAGTGATGATAGGATGAGAAAGAGTCTTCAGAGGCAAGAGCTGAGAGCATGTGTAGAGACCAAGAAGCCACTTTTGACAAAGAAACATTGAGCACGTCGTTTGCAGTGGAGGATGTAGCGCAAGCATATGGACTGGGATTTCTAGGATAATGTCATGTTTTTTATGAGTCCAAATTCAATCTTTTTGGCTCAAATCTTATTAGCATGTGCCATCTACAGACAAACATGGGGAGGAAGCATAATGGTTTAACACCATAATTGTTATAATGGAAAAATTCCATGATTTTGGGAACATACAGTGTAGGTCGAGTCGACCTAAACTGTCATTCAATTGGGAGATTGGAAATCTCCAAAAATAACGAATATGGTGTTGATTGGAGTTGTTTGAGTTGGGAAGGAGTTGGCATGCTTCATTTGATTGAAGAGAAGATGGATAAATATGTGCATCGCAACATTTTAAAGATGGGACTTATGGGCACTATACAATGCAAGGTTTAGAAGAGGGTCAAGTTATTTTCCAACATAACAATGACCTAAAGCATACTGCACATTACGTTGTAAATTGCATGCTTGTTTTAAAAAAATCACCTTATTAGATACCTTCAAAATCACCTGACGTCACTTCAATAGAACAATTATGGAATAAAGTTGATCGCAGTTAGAGAAGGTCTGAGAGGAAACCTACTAGTAAAAGTGATTTATGTAAGAAGATCCAAACAATCTGGTAGAATATAGTGGTTGATGTTGTTAGGAAGTTGATATGCTTTATGCTTTAAAGAGCTCTTGATGTTTACCAAGCAAGAGGTGGCTACACACGGTGGTAGTGCTTGTGAGTGCTTAAGAGTTGAATAATTGAACTGTAAAGGTATTTTGTAACTTACGGTCTTTTTTTCTATGGTTGAAATACACAATAAAATCGGGTTTGCTATAAAAATTGTCCACGGTGGTGACACATTTAAATAATTTTGTGACTTTCCTAGTTCATATTTCCATAAAAATACATTGTGCTTTATGCTTGTTCATATTTTCATTTAAAAACCATACGCTCTTGTGGTTGTGTGCTTGCTATTTCATTAGAGATAATGTAGAATTGGTAGTTGTTTTTTTTAATAAGCTTATCCTATACAATTATTTCTTTTGAAGAAGCTTATCATGTACAATCATTTATGTTAGCCGTTGAAGGTGTCTTTAGGGTTGTTCAATGTGTACAATCATGTTGCCTTGGATCTTCATTTTCAACACTCATGGTATTGATTTGATTGAGAAGTTGGAGGTTATTTTGTTGCAATTCATTTAAATCCTAAATGACATTTGCCCCTTAATCCTCTATTGTCCACAAGGCCTTAGCAAGGTCAACTTTGGTGCTTTTGCTCATATAACTCTTTGCACAATTGACCATTGTCTCTCACGTCTTCTGAATGGATTTAGAGCTACTCGTTATCTTTCCAACGGATCCCTCTGATTTTTGATCCATGCAAGCATTCGCAAACCACAATGATTTCCGTGAAATAAGGTTGCAATGAAATGTATCCATTGTGTAGATGATGTCCTCCTTAATCAGCTACACTTGTAGATTTTTCAAACGTAGGCATTAGGAGGTTAAAAGACTTTTTCCATTTTGGGCGAGTTTCTTTAATGTCAATTTTGAACACAAGGTTTTTACTTTTCAAAAATAAGATGTGATATAGTATTAGCTCCATCGGGGTATAAATTGCTTTTACATTAGTCTTCAAGAATAAAAGGTATGCTACTCTACGTACAATTTGTTGGACTTTGTTCTTACCAAGCAATTCCAAGGTCCAATTCTGGTGCATAATTGACCTATTTACTGACTTTGTCAAACATTTAATTGAAACTTAAATAAATTTACATTTTATTTTATCTGCTTGACACAGACAAATAACAACATATCATCTTCATTGACATTGTTGCAAAGTTTTGAATTCGTAATTTAATAAATCAACTAGACAAAAGCTATTAATGATTTTGTTTATCATTGCATTTTGTTTTTAAGCATCTTCTCTTTTGTTTCCATGATGAAAGGTACCAAGTTATAGTCAAATCCTTGTACAATTCAAGATTTCATTTAAGAATGCATAATAAGCACTACTTTAATAAGCCTTGTTTTTGAAGCCCAATTGATCTACCATTCCTGAATTCTCCAATTGTAAGTTCGTTTTTTTCCCCCAATTTTCTATCTTCAAAGACTGCAATCATATCGTCATATTTGAATTGGTTGCAAATAAAGTTATTTACAATTCTTTGCTTGCTTGCTTGCATATGCTTCAATTATTTCTAGAAGTTAGAGTAGTTTTGTAGTCTCAAAAAGCCAGATTCCCAAATCCACTAATGCATTATGCAAGGCTCACCCGCCAATGAGCTTTTTTAGCCTGCAAGAATCTACAAGTGTTTTAGATCATGCAACATAACATCTACTCACACGGTACACTTCATCACAACCCCCATTCACGGAAATAATTGTTTCTCGCCCATGCTTGCACTGATTTTTGTGGCAATTGTCTCAATAGATGCCCATCTTCCTCCACCTCTTTTTCATAGTTTAACCCCTAAAGTTTTTGGCCATAAAATCCCAAATTCTGCCTCAATTCTGCCCTGTTTTAGTTCAAGGTAGAATTATGCAAATTCGAACGTATTTTAAAGAATCTAACCGTAGGATCTAGTACCTAACTTGTACATGTATGTGTTCACAGAATTTTAGATTGTAACTCCTCACCGTTTGGAAGATCATAAGGTTTGAACTTGAGAGAAAAGTTTTTTTTGGTACTGCCCGGCAGGGACAGCCACCCTTCGGAGAGTGAAACAACCAATTTTTTGAGATCGTGTGGCTGGAGGCTCTTCAGTTTTGGATTCTAAAGTGAGTTGGGAGTATGCTCAAAAAAATTGAAGACAATACAACACACAGAAGCATTGGAAAACCACATTTCCAGTGACGGGAGTCAAATGAAATGCATATACACTGGCTCTTTTTCCACACTACAAATGCCTAAGAAGATCATCTATTTTTTGAAATCCGAACGGTGTATACATGCATTTGTATGGAAAAGAAATTGTAGAGGAAAGAAATCCAAAAAATAAATAAATCCAAAATAGATATGAATTTTACAGCATATACTGTGGTTTAGGAGGAGAAAATGGTGAAGGAAAAATGGGTGACGAAGGTGACCCAATCACTGTTGATCTGCCTGAAAGTTTTTATAAAACTTGGAACTTTGACTAATATATCTCAAGATCCGTACGGTCAAAATTTACAAAACTTGGTACGTATACTAATTGGATGGCTCTAAACAAGATCCTACGGTTGGATTTTTCAAAATCAAGTTTCAAAAAAAAATTGTGAAACGATTTCAGAAAGGATCATTTGGAAGTCACTGTAGACTGTCACAGATTTGGTACACCACTCCCATTGGCCACAAACCTGCCCCAGCTGCCCTGAATTGAATTTTGATCTTTAAACACGAATTATTTCTTAACTACGGGCCCGATGAAAGTAAAATTTGGTCTTGTTAGGAAGATATGACAATTTCCCATGCTGTGCCAAAGTTACAGCCACATCCGGTAAAATTTGACTCATAGGGAGCCTGACCGGACCCTAAATCATACCAAAACTGTTGAGTTGATGCTTTAGGGGTTAAGTCTTTCTTGGAGGTGGCCTGTAGTAGTTGCTATCGCGGTTATCGTGCCAAAACGACCTGAAATGGGTTGCTCGGCCTTAGAGGTTTAACCCTTTTGTGCCCATGAGACCCTAAATGGGACAATTTAGGTATTGAAACTTTTTTTTTAATGAAACCCATGAGGAATAGGTTATGAAATTTGAAGTTGAGATATGCGCACACATTACATGAACACTTTGCAAAAATCTATTAATGGATAAAGTATTATACCCTCCAAAGTGCACAAATTTCATTACCTGTATACGGCAACTTCAAGCAATATTATCTTTTCCATCAACCGTTGGGTGATTTCCATCAACCATTGGGTGTTCAATCAATTTTGTAAGGTTGGATACTAAAAGTAGGCATTGTATCTCCATCAAATTTAGCTCAAAAGAAAAAATCAGCACATATCCTCGTTTTGGAGAAACATTAACCGGGCACCAAAGGATTAAATCCTTAAACATGAGTCGGGAACCGCATATGGAGGACTGTATTTTACCCTATAGAATACATAAAATGTATTAAAGTTTAGCAAGACTTACATCGTTGGATTGAAGAATCTTCAACTGACATCTTTCATTTAGGAGTCATTTCAATATCAAAACCTTTGAATTATTCAAATACGACACCGTACATGTAGAATACGATGGCCACCTGCGGCACCTTCTAACGTGTAAGGGATCTCTTTAAACCATATAGACGGATGGTATGGGAAGGGGGTGCGGACAAAACCTGGCCCTATTTTTATGTTGGAGGGGCCCCTATTTAGACCAAGGTGGGCCCTCGAAGGGTATTCCGGGCCACAAATTTTTTTCCAAAAAAAACTTCTGGACCCTCGAAATATGAAAAGGTAGAAAAAAGAGGCCTACCCCTAACCCACCCTCCGTGACATCCGTCTACATGAAATAAAGAGATCCACGTTCAAGGGTTAAGCAAACGAGAAAATCCCCTCCCCTTCCCCCCAAAAAATCTCGCATGGTTCCATGCATCTCATCCGCCATCCCATCCATGCCATCCCATCCATGCCATCCAAGCAGCATTGACTGGAGGTGGACCTGGCGCCCCATTGGTTACATCTCCTCCCCTGGATGATGAAATGGATAATTGACTTGGCGGCGGTGCCTCTACCTAGTACCTACTTCGCTAAACTAGTATCCCAAAACCACGCCCAGGCACCTACAACCACTCTTGTTCATCTCCGGTGCCTGCTATCACCAAGTTGCTTATTATCTTCCCCTTTTTTCAATCTACAAGAAATTATTATATGTGACGATTTAGACCCTTTTCTTTACTTCAAACACTGCAATATTTCAATTTCTTGGTGCCGTCAATTATTTTATTTTTTACTTTTGGAGTATGTTATATAAAAAGTTTGAACCCCTAAAAGCGTGTGACTATTTCGCATCAAAAACACTTCAAAATTGTTGATTCTAGTGCAATGAGTAAGGAAGGAAATATAATCTTATATTTATCCTTTTGACAGGAGGATCTCCATTGAGACTTACTAAGTTACATACTCACAAAATTTCATACACTTTGACGGCACGGATTGAAAGATATGGTGTTTGAAGTAAAAAAAATGGTTCATTTTCTTCCTTGCATTGAGTGGATCAACAGAGTTTGACTTCACTTGACATCAAATTTTTGCACTACACAAGGTCTAAATCTTTTATCATTGTGTTAAGCATGATGTTAGTTCCGTATACACCACTTTTTAGAAGTAGAGAAGTCTAGGTGTAGCATATTCAAAACAAGTGTGCAAGGAGTGGAGATTCAAAAATTGTCAATTCACGTTTTATTGATTTGAGAATTTAATATGTTTTAGAATGATAATCTAAAACGGTCAATAATAAGGTTCACACCACATACTATTGTAGAGAAAATAAAAAGTGAAAAATATGAAGATCTCTAGGTTTTATGTAGAAAAGATGAAGTTTTTTTCCATGCTTGCCCGAAATGTGTAAAAATGTTTGACTTGAGTTTAGATGTTTGTTTACACTAAAGACAAGAATTTTTTTTGACATCTCCAAATAAGGTAATATTCTCTACATGTATGGAAAATCTCAATGTCAATAGAGACTTCTAGCAAAATTTTGGAGCTGCCCGGAGTCCCCATTTCTAACTTTGAGTGATACCAACTTTCAAATCATGAATCCAGAAAACAAAATAAAATATATCTCCATGGAGCTTTTATCAGGGACAATCTAGTATAAGAGTTTCAATTTTTTTAAACCTGCCCAAAATCCCAAACGTACTCCCCACGTACACTTGGGCTTTTAGGGATTAACTAAGATCCTACGATTGACGTTCAGATTTGAGATAGAAGCTTTTTGTTTCCTTCTCCACTCTTTACACAAGTTTTGGTGTGAAATTGTCAAGGAATATCAGGGGTTACACGAGGTCTACGTAATATGAGTCATTTTCCATTGGAGTCCGTGGTCAGAATGCCAGTTGATCGCCTTGTTTTTCAAGCATATGTCGATGCCTGTGATGGAAAGATCTTGGTTTCAAGATTTCATGATCTAAGTTGTAGTTTCATGGATGCCGAGGATGCAGGCTGCAGCGCTGCAGAGAGAGATCAAGGCATTTTGTTATAGACTTTGTCAATTTCATCTGGTACCATAATTGGCAATAGTTTTGTGCACAGTTGTAAGTGGAAAACAAACGTTTCAGGGTTGATGATGTGTTGTAAAGACTCAGAGTCTATTGTACTGGTCCAATGTTTTAGATTTATCACACATGAGTAGAACTGATATAAAGTTTTGAGTAAAAAGAGACAACATAATTGGCAATGTGAGAATGGCAATCCATAACAAATATACTAGCTTCACCTTGATTGTGTTTGGATTGATCCCTCGCATTGGAGAAGAGGCAACATGTGCTATCTCGGTCATGGTAGGCTAGGCAATAACGCAAGTTCCCCAATAGACTTCTCTGCACTCGGCCTTTTTCGGAATGGATCCAATTAACATGTCATATACCCATGTGCGGGAATGGAGGGACATGGGGTAGAATATCATGTGATGAATGGCTATTTGGTTTGTCAGGCAAGAAGACATGACATGAAGATGATTGCCATGAGGTCATGATGCTTATTATAACAACTAAAGTCCTACTTTTCATGATGTTTGTTCAATTGGTTGCGTAAAGTGCAGCAGGGTGAGTCGGGCCGTTTCGCAAGGAGATGTATGACCCATTGCCCCCATTTCGGCGCCTTGAGAACCATTGAATTTCAGATGAGTCACCCACATCCAATCAGCTGCCATGGCATATCCTGCCTCAATTTCATGGAGGTGAGCATCACTGTGTCAGTTGCTTTCCTTGAACGTCATAATAGTGAACATGAAACAAATATTTAACAAAATTTGGACAAAATCACCATTTGTGGACCGATTTGACTCTGAATTCTTATCGGCTGCCAGCCGATGCTTCTCTTCGTGTGAAAATTTCAAACGGTCATAACTTACTCAAATTTTGTCCAAATCAAGCTTATGAGGTGTTTTTTTGACATCTACATTTTTGTAGATGCCAAAAAACATCTCATATGCTCCATTTGGATAGAAAATGAGTGAGTTAGGCACTTTAGAAGATTATTGATAAGACGCTTTGGTAGCTCTCGGCTAGCAGCCGACCACTATTTCTGGACTTTCATTTATCCATATTTTGTTAAATATTCGTTATGAACTCCGTGCATCATGTGTGTTTGTCACTGAGATTTGTAGGCCTAGGTTTAGGGTTTAGGGTGGTGCGTGAAGGGGTTGAAGTCTGGAACTCTGGGCTTTGCTCTTCTGCCAGCAGATCAACAACAGCTGCACAGGCCATTGCAGGTTTGTATCTTCTGCATCGAACCAGAACATTGACTCACAATATTTTTCTTCCCAGTGTCCTCGTAAGTCATTGGCAAAACATTACTTTGGCATCATTTTACGAACTTTGGTGGACACCATTGTCCTATATTCATGTACTTTGCATGCTATCATTTCCTAGATGCTAAAATTCATGCAATGCTATGCACATTGTCCAAAAAGAATATGCCTGTTCAGATAGTATATAAAACTCCAACCAAATTTGTGACTGCCTTCGATGGGCATCCAGTTCATGTTGAATGGCACTTAATTGTAATTGAAATTTCTAAGGCTCTTGTGCTACACAAGGATGGTTCAGCAACAAGGACAGTGCTGCCACCAATTAATGATTCCCAGTACCACTACATGGGGCCAGTGTTAGTTTTATGCTGCCACAGCCCCAGTTCCTCTTCTCATCGCATGTAAACTCCCTAGTGTACGTACTGGCCCTGCATATGAGTACTCCTTCAGCATGCTGAGCTAAACATTTTCTACAGGAAGTTAATTGTAGTTTTAGTACAACCACTTATAACTTTTTAATTAGGCATGATGTTTTTAGAGGATTATCAACGTGTAAGTCTGCAGATTCATGACATGTTGGTAGATCAGTACTGCAATTTTCTTTCTGTTACGCAATTTTGTCTCACTCTCTGTAAGTCTGTACCGCGTCACTCATTTGCATCATTGTAGCTGCGGTCTATCTGCAACAGTATTTCGGTACAGATGTATCTGTGAAGGCTAGACTAGGTGTCCGGCACCTGGTTGCATCAGCACCTCATCGAGAACTTGGCTGTCAAGCACAAAGTAGATCAAGTAATATCAACAGCTCCCACAATAACTCCCTGGAAACCTTCAAGTCACTTGATAGTGTGTTAGTCTTGTAACTTCAAGTTGTATACTAGCCAAATTGATGTCACGTAACTAGCGATAAATATATACTGAATTTCCTGTGATAATATCTTCTTTAGTAGTGATGACTGATTGCAGCCAGAAGTTGCATTTGGCAGCCTCGTCTCGTTGGTCCTTTACTTTGAGGCGGTGCAGATATTTGGACTTGGATCATTGCTTGCAGTTGGTGATTGATCTCAGGTTATTATATTCCTGGACCGGCACTAATATTACGAATCTAATTTGCATCGAACGTACTACTTATCATGGGCAGATTATAATATCACATGATTGGCTAATGAAACTACATTGTAATCAAACTGATGGCCAGTGCGTGAAGAATGATGTACTTGCAAAGAACTGTGTTGGCATCGCACTGAGCTTGGCAGTGAAGGAAGACGTGAGCAGCGCGTGTTTTTTCTCACCAGACTCAAGCTTGTGCTTGGCGTTCGAAACTATTCAAGAGATTCTAGACTCCGCTACTTTTGCTGGATTCAATGAAATTTGCTTCTGTGTGCATATGCATTATGCATTATGGATTTGTATCATCGTAATGTAATTATGTCACTTTGTGGTTAGTAGAATACGACGTGTAATTTTGTATCTGAAATGGGAAGCTTGAAGTCATGAAAGTTAGAGTTGTAATTGTGTCAGTTTGTGGTTTGTAGAATACGACGTGTATTTTTGTATCTAAAATGGGAAGCTTGAAGTCATGAAAGTTAGAGTTCAGATAGAGATTTAATCATGAGATAAATGAAGTCCGAGTGTAACCCTTAAACTTCAGTCGGGAACCGTATATACAGGCACATATTCTACTCTGTAGATTACGAAAATGTATCAAACACTATAGCAAGGCTTACACCTTTGGATGGATCGAAGATTCTTCAACTAAAGTGTAACACCATTCATTTGGGGGTCATTTCAATATCTAAGCCTTATCATGTTCGTATACAACACCGTATATGCAGAATACTATGGCCATCAGGGGCACCTAATGATGTTTAATCCTTTAGTGCCGAGTATAAGAGAGGAGATCTATGAGATTCTATGACTGTGATAAATGATGCAAAACATCATGTACACATTGGAAACATATCACTGTGACACTAATTCATGGAAATCACTTTTGTGGGACTGCACCTAAACCTTGAAACCGGTTTTCCTTGTTCAAAATTCCCTTGTTGATATCCCTATCATCGTTGATAATATTGCCTTTTCTTTTTCTTCAAACAACGTAGTGTAAGTGTGAAAATAACAAGTTGCACAAATGAATAAGTGGCCGATGGATGACAGCTCGGTAACCTGTCCCCTCGCCATTGGCTGAAAATTGCCGAAAGTTTGGAGTCGCCCATTGAAAGTCTGGAATCGCTCAGTGAAATTGACGTTGCACAACTTGATAGTAGAGTTGTAAAGTGAGGTGACGTTCAAAATGGGGTTCTTGCATTTCGAAATTTCACTTCTGCCAACTTTGGCACCCTCTCAAGGGCTGAAAAATTGTCATTTCAACGTTAAAATTTTTGGGCACAAGATCATCTCTATGTTGATAACACATGTAAGCCAAATTTCAAGGCCAAAAGATTTACATTTAAAAATTTATTTGAAATCTACCAACATGTGTAGTTGTGAGCCATTCACTAGTGCCAACTTTGACACCATCCCTAGGGCTCAATTTTTTTTAATTTACTGTGAAATTTTGGCACAAGATTATCTTTATGTTCATAACATGTGTGATAAATTTCAAGGCCAAAAGATGAATACAAAAAAGATATTCAAAATTGTTACTCATAGTTACACATGTTGGTGGATTTTGAACATCGTTTTTTGTATTCATCTTTTGGCCTTGAGATTTGGCACACATGTTTACAACGTAGTGATGATCTTGTGCCAAAAATTTCATGGTAAGTTAACAATTTTTCAGCCCTCAAGAGGGTGCCAAAGTTGGCAGCAATGAAATTACTTTCCCTAGAAATGCAAAAACATTATTTTGAGCGTCACCCCAGTACACATGTAATTTGGCTTCAGTTTTGCCAAGGGAAGCATGTGCTCAAAGGGTTCAAAATAAAATGAGAAATTCTCCTTTTAAAATAGTTTGTGACGTGATTTTGGTTCCGGCAGGGAGAGCTTCTTCACCAGGTGAGCTTCTACACTAGAGTTAAGGTAAGCCCCCCCCATAACCAACAAGAACCCATAGCCAACACCTATAAAATTGGGGTATATCCAACCCTCTTCCATCCCATTACCACCAACTCACCTCCAAATGGAGGTTTGCTATTAGTCAAGACCCTTACTTTTGGTCGTTGGTTATGGGGGGTACCTACTGCTGGCCACCCACTAAACATGTCTGCACAGCTTGAAAATTCACAACTAATTCAGTTTTCATCAAAAAAATATGAAACCACTTGGGTTGGAATTGTAATTCTATTGGCTATCACTGAAAAATAATAGTATAATTATCTCCTCTCTCCATATATGCACATTCCTTAACTTGTCGGTTTTAGGGGGCTTACCGTATGTGAACTTGATGCACCAGCTCTACTCAGTGATAGGGATGATTTTCTTCCAAATTGTGATCAAAGTGCATCAACCCACAAGAAATTCCCAAAAGTATCAGCATCGAGATCGTCTTGCGCAGACCATTCTTTCCTTGCAAGTTGAAAAGAGGAAACAAGCAGGTGAATTGTCCATCTCTTGCCTCGCATGAGGTTTTGAAGCACCCAAGGATGATGTGTTTTGGCTTCTATCCTTGATTTCATTCTAGATAGGAAGTTTGAAGATTCTATATCCTTGGTTTCTGTTGGGAAATTAGTGGATGTTTCTGGCTTATACCCTTCTTATTTTGGAGAGAGTGGAGATAAATTGAATTTCTCTTCTGTGGCCAATCTTGATGACAAATTTTTGTTTCAATATTTCTTTTTCATTATTTTATTTGATTTTATTGATTTTCCTACCCTTTTTTGTTTTTTGGGATAATACCACATTACGCAGAAATCCTCCAAATGTGATTTTATCAACTATGTCACACCTTGTTTATATCACACGTTTTAGTGAAACGGAGGGTGTGACATTATCAAGGTGAGACTAGAATTTAGCAGGAAAAGCTGGGGAAAACAGGAAGCGGTCGGAGCTACGTGGGGTCGAGCGGTGAGACCAGGGAACGAGATCGTGCGACGCGCAGCGGCAACCACCTGAGGGAGTTCGTCGCGAGCAAAAGGGACGCGATCGAACTGAAGCCGACGGGTCTCAGTTGCCGGAAGTCCATGCTTGGTGAGTGCCAGATAAGCTCATCAAGATAATTTTCAGCTGGACCTTGAAGTTCCACCTGTAGGAGCACAGTGTCGATTTCGTCTTGTACTGTAGGTGTCGGTGGGGTCGTTTGCGTCGAAGGAGAAAGGGAGCTCCCAGGGAGATCCAAGACATGAACTACTCTCACGTCATTGACCAAGTGTACTGTATGTACTAGAGCTTCACTCATCATCTGTCTACCTTCAGTCTCAACTTTTGTAACCGCTAGCAGTGAACCTGGTTGAGCGAATTTGGTCACTAGAAGCAATCTTGTCCACATTCTTACTCAGTGAAAAGCGAGGAAGCAACGTCGAGCTTTTATTCTCGAGCTAGACGAAGTGTGGAAAAGCGGCAGAAGCTCAGGAATGCGGGTCGCGGGAGGACAGTGGAGTTCTTGGGCCTCAAAGCCGAGCGTGACCTCGAGGGGAAGCTGAGCACCGCAACGAAAGAGGAGATGGAGGCGTTGAGAAGCTTCTTCAGGCAAGTCATGGAAAACCAGAGATCAGGCCATGAAAAATCTTCCGAGGAATACGATAGTGACAATGACGACTCTGAGTTTTTCGACGTTGAAGAAAGACTGAGTGCTTTGATGTAGAAGGTACTATTTTTCTTTTTTGAGTCGACCATGTTTTTATTGTGGTCCGATGTAAAATCCGTATTATAATCATAAACTATAATCAATCACTAATTGAAGAAACTAATGTATCACCCAAGAAACTTGAAAATATAAAACTCAAACCTCAGTTCTCAATGACAACATACATAAGCACAAAAGATGAGCTCGAAGAATCAATCTATGCGGAATGGAAACCACGAATGAAAATAATATATTCAATATTAGTATTAGATGGACACAAAGGATAGCACTTGAGAACACTCGGGGAGGTACAAAACAAACCCTACATGTGCTCCTACACACACAAATTTCACAGGAGGCAATACTCGTAACGGGTATTTTGTAGAGAAATGTGTCACGGCAATACCCGTCACGCGTATTTCGTAGAGAAATGTGTCACAACGGGCGAGAGGAGCGCACGGGCCACAACACATGCTGGGAGGGGGGGAGGTTTTGTTTGCTAGCCGGTTGGGGTTTGACCACCTCGCTGGCTGGGAGGGATGATTCATACCACGGACAACTGCCCCTTTCATCCCACGAGGAGGAATGAGGGGATTCATTTGCCTTGGGCCATTACTACGTGTTCAGGTATCCGTTTGGAGAGTAAAGTTTTTGACTGCAGGACTGCATGACCAAGTATCCGTCCGGGGACAAAGTTTTTCACTTTGATTGCAATCATCTTTCAATGATTCAATCTATATGGTCAAAATTCACAAAATGTTTACCACAACATCTCATATAAGTTTAGATGAAGATTCTAATGTTACATTTTCAAAAAGTTCATCTCGGAAGTTTAAAATTAGATGGGCGTAGGGACTCCGTTAAAATGCGTTGGGCCTTGAGGGATTAGAGTTCTATTTAAGGTTTGAGTACGTGATTTCTTTGGATCAAATATCTATTGGGCTAAACTACCACTTGTGGTGTAAGCACAATCAAGGCAAGTATTCATATTGACGTGAAGCAAGGTACCCACAATTTGGAAATATAAACCCTTTTAGGACAAGCAAACTTTGATCCATGGGAGGATCTACGATTTCATAGATTATGAAGAACATCAAGGCGGCGGAAACATTTCACTTTCAATCCATGGTTGCTCAACCTAAAAGGGTTAAGAGAAAGGACTCTATATATATTCATCATCATCATCAAGTTTATCTATATTTAGTCCGACCCCGGATGACATTGGAATAGGTAGTGATCTGCAAGTTAGCATAACTATATATTGTTATAATTTTCAAATAAGACATTTGTGTTCGTAAATAATAAGCCAACCTTCTTGTCAATGTCTAATAATAGCATTATCAAGGGTGTAATGTAATTCTTCACAATCAGTCATGTCAAATTAAGCATGAAGGTCATTTCTATTTAGCACTTTGTACTTGCAGTTCAATTTTACCCCAACAAATGGGGAGAGCGGGCACCTTGGACACCTCCAAAAGCATTTGCTAGGACACTTTATTGAATGTGAGATTTTCAATACTGGCAAGTAATATTATTTCCCTTCGTATCAAAAGTTCATGTCTTCAGTGAAAAATAGCATACCAACCAAAGTCAAACCTTTTCACACATTGTCACTCATTGCCGGGCAAGGTACCAAAGAAACTTATTCTTTTCCACATAAAACCTAGAAATATATTTATATTTTTCACCTTTTATTACATCTACAACAATATGTGGTGTAAACCTTCTTATCGACCATTTGAATTATCAATCTAAAACATATTAAGTTCACAAAAAATTAAAGTGTGAATAGGCAAATTTCGAACCTCCACTCCTTGCACAATTGTATTGAATATGCTACACCCATCCTCTACCTCTAAAAATTGGTGTATAAGGAACTAACATCATGCTTAACAAGATGGTAATGGATTTGGACCTTGTGTAGTGCAAAAATTTGACACCAAGTGAAGTTAAAGTCTGTTGATCCACTGAACGCAGGGAAAATAATGAACCATTTGCTTGACTTCAAACACTATTATCTTTCAATCCGTGCGGTCAAAGTTTATGAAATTTTGTGAGTATATTACTTAATAAGTCTTAATTGAGATCCTATGGTGAGAACTAGAAATAAAAGTTTTTGTTTCCTTCTTTGTTCATTGCACTAGAATCCAACAATTTTGAAGTGTTTTTGGTGTAAAACTGTCAGGGTACCTTAGGGTTTAAAGTATGTAGCATTAAATTTTGGAATACAACTAATATCTGCTTTTTGAATCATAACCTCTATATATATTATACACCCAATGAAAGCTGAAACCTAGGTGATGCTCCATTTGGTATCGCATGTATTACATGCCTCATGGTTAGTTGATTCATGAAAGGGTATGAAAGTGTCCAAAAGGGGAGTGAATAGAGAACCCAAGCAATCCTTCAAATCTTGATACCCTTCAATGAATACATGTTTTGGAACGTGTTGTAGTGATATAAAGGACTTGAGGATAGTGGGGACTTGTTTTAGGATATTGAGGGAAGTGGGGGCTTAAGAGAACTTCAAAATAGTGGGGACTTGATGAGTTTGAAGGAAGTAGGGACTTGGGGGATTATATAGGAGTCCATGACTCCATGTCTTGCCGTGACTCGCTATTTTGCCACATCATCAAGATTCCCAACACTTCCAATATTGAAAGGTGATTACACTTGCAAATTATAATACATGATACTTTTATAATATCAAAGATTATTGTCAAGCCTCATTTTCAAGAGAATGAGGGTTTTATAACATTTTAGGTTAATTTGAGTTCCATAAGAAATATCAAGAACTTGAAATGATGGAGTTGATTTATCTATTATTCTAATTGGAGATGGTTGCTCTTCAAACATGAAGGAATTTTTTGATTTCAAACTTTTATTATTTATTGAAGTCATGGTGAAATTTAATATCCATGTTGTGATATCATAAAAGAGCATCGTCCACCCACATCCTAAATCTGAACCGCGAGGGCAAGTTGGCAAAGGGCAAGTTGGCAAGTAATAGTGGTCACCCCGCCTCAACGAGGCTTTCAACAAGGTCTTCATTATTGAGGACTTCCATGTTTTGCCTCCCACATGCCATGTTTGGTGATTTTTGAGAGTCCTTGAAGTGACTCCCTAATCATTCTTAGAGGTATTTGTGGCTCAAACTTCTATTAATTTTCAAACCACACGGTGCTCATGCACAAGATTCTTAGCAATCTTTGTGCCATCAAAGAGAAAGTGATGCCATGTGGCGCAAAAAGGGCACATTAAACAAGATTGGGGCTAGTTAGAGGGTAGAGGCTTGGGGTGTGACGGCCTTCAAGTGGCTCATGATTTATTTAGACTTGCTAACTAGTTCTTTTTATTGAGGTTCGGGCCCCAAATTCAAGGTATGGATTGAGGATGCTCTAAGAAAATTAGAGCATACTCATGGAAGTAACATCATATATATTATGTTAGACATTGAACATGTCAAATTTTGCAATAAATGTATAGCTTCTATCTAGCTTATTAAAGGAAGAGACGCATCTTGTATGTAGGGTGACAATTATTAATGAAGGAACACATCTTTCTATGTTCATAATAACTACACACTTCATCGAATGTAGTGTGGATTGAGTTTCTACACTAATTCAAAAGTTACATGCAATTGTCAAGTGGCACATGCTTGCTTGGAAACAAATATCCAATCAAAACTTGATATGCATGTGCGTGATGAAATTAGTATAGATGATCCACATCAATAATGAATCCACACTACAAACAACGAACAGTGCTATAGTGTACTAATTACAACACATTACATGTCTAACACACCTTCACAAATTTTGGCACTGAGAAGCTGAAAACCGAGGATATAGAGGAATGGCACAACTAAGAAGTTTCATGAATTGCAGCCCAAATGAGAACTACCGATTCCCACTACTAGCAACCATGTCGCCCCTCACATACTATATCAAGCATTTTAGAAGTGATTGAGTCAATCCGGTCAGAAAAGAAAAGAAAAAGCACCCTTTTACATATTCTACGTAAGTGAAGGGTGAGTGAAGAGCGACATGCCCTTGCTTATAGTGTCCATATTCCCAAGTAGCATTCAAGAGGCACCCTCGAGCTGACGGATGGCTCATGTGTACATCAACGAAGCTTGGAGGTTGGTGATACGAAAAATACTCTGCACCGAGCCAAGAGGCATATTTCAATCATTCCATTTAGTGTAACTTAGGGTTTTTATGGCCCAACTTTATGCTAGATACATCATGGATGTTGATAGTGGCTCATTTCTTAAATTTGATTACATACGTGACAGGTATTGCGATTGCTATGCAAAGGCACCTAGGGACATTTTAGGGAACTTTTACTATGCGTGACGGGTATTGCCTTTTAAATGCACACTCAAGTACATTTACTGAGACCATTTTCCTTTGTGACGGATATTGTAATAAGAATGCAGAGACGTTTCGTTTCATAATCTTGTATCGTGACAGATGTTATCAAAGTCTCTAAGGGAATGTTTGTAGTTGTCATCTTCTTGAAGGATATTGCTATGTATATTTTATCTTCTCTACCCTAAGAATTACATAAATTTCTAATAATTCAAATAAAACTCTTTTCATATCTACCGCATTAAAAATGATTAATATTTATGTACTCAAATTGACCTATCCGCCACTATACTTTCAATTACTCAAATTGCCTTTCTTACATTCTAATTTTTTTCTTATAAAGTCAAGATGCCAAAATCACGGAAGACTATCAACAACCGAAACCCTCCGCCTGGACCTATTTCATTCCATGACATTACATGGGAGCATGCTAGTTGAGAAGGATGGTGCAATGCAAGTGCAATCGTACATTCTTACATTCCTTTTTTTGGTTGAAAATGCGGTGAAGATCCTTCATTTGCGCAATCTCCAACTCGTCCACGCCACCGCCGAACTTCAGCTCCGTAACCGCGTTCGCAAAATTGAGATGACGCGATTTTGCGTCAAGGCATGCCGCATTCAGTTCTCCAACTCCTTCCTTCTTTGCCCTGAGGTGAGTGACATATTTCTTCCCCATTGCTATGGCAATAAAAAGTTTTTTCCAAGCATTACGGTCAACAATGGCCGCCATCTCCACCCATGCCCATAACACCTCCGCCGCCTTTGTTCATGCTTGGAATTTTTTCCAAAACTCCTTTTTGTTGTCTCTTGAACGACTTCATTAAAATTCTTGCATTCATACGGCGAGAGTTGATGTTGCGAAGTCATTCTACCTTCCGCGGATGACCAAGTGAATGCGGCATGAGCTCCATGCAATGGCAATGATGAAGATGATTATTCAAGTGTCGTCGATTCTTCCATGGACCTAAGCCACAATTCTCAACCTCGCAATGCCATGGCTTCTCCGCACAAGGGACTTCCTTGTAGTCCCGGTCAAGAATACAAGTGGTAAGCCGGATAACTCCATCTCGTAAAATGGAAAAAACTACACATAAGCAAGAATGAAATAAGAATCTTACATCTTCAAACCTCTCTAAGTTATACAAGATCTATTCACAAAACTAAGAAGAATGAAAGAAAGTATCCTAAAATGCCAATATCCGTCATGATTTTAAAAGATACCAAATACAAGATTATATAATGGAAAAATTGAAGCAATATTTGTTGGGACTGCAAAAAAGAGCATAAAGTTGAACGATAAAAACCCCAAGTCACACTAAATGGAATGATTGAAATATGCCTCATACCCTAAACTATAATCACTCACTTAATAAAGAAACTAATGTATCACTCAAGAAACTTGAAAATATAAAACTCAAACCCTAGTTCTCAATGACAACATACATAAGCACAAAAGATGAGCTCGAAGGATCAATCTATGCGGAATGGAAACCACGAAAGAAAATAATATACTCAATATTAGTATTAGATGGACACAAAGGATAGCACTTGAGAACACTCGGAGAGGTACAGAAACAAACCCTACATGTGCTCCTACAAACACAAGCTTTACAGGAGGCAATACCCGTAATGGGTACTTTGTAGAGAAATGTGTCGCGGCAGTACCCGTCACGGTTATTTTGTAGAGAAATGGGTCACGACGGGCGAGAGGAGCACATTGGCCAGGGCACATGCTGGGAGGGGAGGAGGGTTTGCTTGCTATTCGGTTGGGATTTGACCACCTCGCTAGCTGGGAGGGGAGGAGGGTTTGCTTGCTATTCGGTTGGGATTTGACCACCTCGCTAGCTGGGAGGGATGATTCATACCACGGACAACTTCCCCCTCCATCCCACTAGAGGGAACGAGGGGGTCAGTTTGCCCTGGGCCGTAGTAAAGGACGTGTTTTACATTAATCCCTAAAGGACCAAACGTTCCCTTGGGGTCAAATTGGATTTTGGGCATGTACCTACTATTCGAAAAAGAATCCTTTTTAATTAAAATGTTTATACAATATAGCCCCTGATAAGAGCTTTGCGGAGATATTTTTATTTTATTTTTTGGATTTGTGCTTTGAAAGTTAGTACCATTTAAAGCCATTAGTAGGGACTCCAGGCACCTCCAAATTTTTTGACATAAGTTTCTATTGACATTGAGATTTTTCACACATATAAAGAATGTTTCCTTCTTCATTGACTTTAGTGTAAAAAGGCATTTTAGATATAAAT
Organism: Bryoerythrophyllum caledonicum; assembly: GCA_963971425.1. Classification (NCBI taxonomy): domain Eukaryota; kingdom Viridiplantae; phylum Streptophyta; class Bryopsida; order Pottiales; family Pottiaceae; genus Bryoerythrophyllum; species Bryoerythrophyllum caledonicum. Next base: position 13,226,656 of record OZ020525.1, on the reverse strand, counting down.
TATTGTCTTTAGTGTAAAAAGGCATTTAATTCCAAGTCAAACATTTTCACACATTGTCAGGCAACGGGAAAAAAGAAATTCAACTTTTCTACATAAAATCTAGAGATCTTCATATTTTTCACTTCTTATTTTTCAGCATCAATATGTGGTGAGAACCTTCTTATTGACCGTTTGGATTATCATTCGAATACATACGTAGTTCACAAAAAAAATAAAACGTGAAATGGCAATTTTTGAACCTCCACTCCTTGCACACTTGTTTTGAATATGCTACACCCCTTTTTTACCCCTAAAAACTGGTGTGTTGGGAACTAATATCATGCTTAAGACAACGGTAAAAGATTTAGACCTTGTACAATGCAAAAATTTGATACAAAGTGAAGTCAAAGTCTGTTGATCTACTCAATGCAAGGAAGAAAATGAACCATTGTTTCGACTTTAAATACTAAATAGTAAAATCTATCAATCCATGCAGTGGATTGCAACCAAACTTTTACGGCATGTTTGTATAGAAGTCTATTGGTGGACTTGGTATAAGTACAAAAACATCGCATTTAGTGTCGTCTACACGAAATACAAACCCTTACACTAAATGTAAGAATTACAATTAGTGTAATGACACAACATTACACTAAATGTGAAACATTACACTACATGTGAATGGTAGTACAAATGGGTGTTTTCTTTTTTATACTTCTGCACAATTAGTGTATCAAAAAGCTTGCCGCAGTAAATAAAAACACATTTTGTGTATGAAAAAGCTTGCAGCAACTAACCCTAATTGTGAACAAGTTCGCAAATAGTGTAGTAGGGTAATTACACTATTTTGTGTGACTACACTTAATGCGATGTTTAGTGTAGTGGAACGAACGGACACTTTACTCACGCCGGCCTCCTTCGGAAATCTGCGTTCTTCTTCTCTAGATGTCTATTATATGATCTTACATTAAAATGTGATTTATATGTCTCTTTTTGGCAGTGGCAGTTTTGGACTGGATTTTAGAGCAAAAGTGGTCGTGGTCCTTTAGGGGTTAAACTGGGAGTAACAGTTCCTCCAGGCGATGTTCCTCGCCGCGGAACTCGCGTCTTGAAATACGCTTTACGAACCAACATGCGCGACCGAAGTGAAGTGTTCAACGCGATGGAAATGGTCAATCAGGCGAATTGCAGTTATTCCTGTCCGAAGGTCCGTTGAAATCGAGAGGCAAATGATTCCGTCTCCATCTCGCGTCTTGAAATTCGCGTCACGGAGGGCTTCTAAAGTAGGAGGCGCGCTGATCACCCATCACTCATAAGGTCAGAGCTGAAGAGTTTCAGAAGCATAATTCACGGAGACAAGGTCCTGATTTTCCTACACCCCACTTCGCAATCTCTTGCGAGTCGCTCGAAGAAGCCCTCTTCACCACCATTTTGATTTCTAACCATCTTTTACAGTTTGAGAATCCGGACGTTCTAAGATGCATATCCCAGTGGGTCGGAGACCGGCCGAAATTCTGGGGCTAAAGCAGAAGAGCACTCTAGACGAGTTGTTGAAGACCGCTAGCAAGGAGCAGATGCAGGAGCTGCACAAAAATTGCAGTTACAGGAAAGGCAGCGCGGAGGCTGGGCTCGTCATCAACGTGGGCCTTTCATGCGCCCTCTCTCCGGGCAACCTCGTCGGCACAGCCATCAGCGCCCAACAACGATGGGTGGCTGGCTGCGAGCAGCGCAGAATCGAGAAAGCCGCCAAGGAATATCTCGGCGTCGATTTCCGGGAGGGGCCGGACCGCGTGACCGGGAGCTGGCGCCACAGGATCGCGGGAGCCACCTTCAAGACTAGCGCGGCGATCGTGCTGCTCGGGCAAGACGACGTCGTCTCGGTTGCGATGGCGGTCGGAGGCCTTGATCTGCTCACGCCAACAACGGAGCTCGAGCTGGGAGTGACGAAAGCGTTGGACGAGCTCCATGGCAACAGCGTCATGTCTGCTGTGGAAAGCGTGGCGGATAAACCTGTAGAAGAGGCTCAGGAGTTCTTCGGGATCGATCATAAGCCAACGTGGGACGACCTCCTTCAAGCGCAAGACATGAAGCTGGCAACGCCTGCTGTGGGTTTGATTGGAGTGGCGGCGGAGGCCAATGTTGTGATGTTGGCCGCGGATCTGGCCGGAGAAGCAGCGCACCGACAAATCGTCCAAGCCTCTGAACGAGGAGATGGTGAATCCCATCACGTTGTCAGGCGATAGAGAAATTATGATCTGTAATATGCTGGGGTAAAATTGAACTGCAAGTACAAAGTGCTAAATAGAAATGACCTTCATGCTTAATTTGAGATGACTGATTGTGAAGAATTACATTACACCCTTGATAATGCTATTATTAGACATTGACAAGAAGGTTGGCTTATTATTTACAAACACAAATGTCGTATTTGAAAATTATAACAATATATAGTTATGCTAAACTGCAGTTCACTACCTAATCCAATGTCATCCGGGTCAGACTAAGTATAGATAAACTTGATGATGATGATGAATATATATAGAGTCCTTTCTCTTAACCCTTTCAGATTGAGCAACCATGGATTGAAAGTGAAATGTTTCCGCCGCCTTGATGTTCTTCATAATCTATGAAATCGTAGATCCTCCCATGGATCAAAGTTTGCTTGTCCTAAAAGGGTTTATATTTCCAAATTGTGGGTACCTTGCTTCACGTCAATATGAATACTTGCCTTGATTGTGCTTACACCACAAGTGGTAGTTTAGCCCAATAGATATTTGATCCAAAGAAATCACATACTCAAACCTTAAATAGAACTCTAATCCCTCAAGGCCCAACGCATTTTAACGGAGTCCCTACGCCCATCTGATTAAAAACTTCCGAGATGAACTTTTTGAAAATGTAACAGTAGAATCATCATCTAAACTTAAATGAGATGTTGTGGTAAACATTTTGTGAATTTTGACCATATAGATTGAATCATTGAAAGATGATTGCAATCAAAGTGAAAAACTTTGTCCCCGGACGGATTTTTGGTCCTACAGTCTTGAAGTCAAAAACTTTACTCTCCAAACGGATACTTGGGCACGTAGTAGAGGCCCAAGGCAAACGAACCCCCTCGTTCCTCCTCGTGGGGTGAAAGGGGCAGTTGTCCATGGTAAGAATCATCCCTCCTAGCCAGCGAGGTGGTCAAACCCCAGTCGGCTAGCAAACAACCCTCCCCCCTCCCAACATGTGTTGTGGCTCGTACGCTCCTCTCGCCCGTCATGACACATTTCTCTACGAAATACCCGTCACAGGTATTGCCTCCTGTGAAAATTTTACTATGCGTGACGGGTATTGACTTTTAAATGCACACTCAAGTACATTTACTGAGACCATTTTCGTTTGTGACGGATATTGTAATAAGAATGCAGAGACGTTTCGTTTCATAGTCTTCTATCGTGACGGGTGTTATCAAAGTCACTCAGGGGATGTTTTTAGTTGTCATCTGCGTGAAGAATAAATTTCTCATAATTCAAATAAAACTCTTTTCATATCTACCGCATTAAAAATGATTAATATTTATGTACTCAATTGACCTATCTGCCGTTTAACTTTCCATTACTCAAATTGCCTTTCTTACATTCTAATTTTTTTCTTATAAAGTCAAGATGCTAAAATCACAGAAGACTATCATCGACCGAAAACCTCCGCTTGGACCTATTTCATTCCATGACATTACATGGGAGCATGCTAGTTGTCAAGGATGGGGCAATGCAAGTGCAATCGTGCATTCATAAATTCATTTTTTTGGTTGAAAATGCGGTGAAGATCCTTCATTTGCGCAATCTCCAACTCGTCCACGCCACCGCCCAACTTCAGCTCCGTAACCGTGTTCGCAAAATTGAGATGACCCGATTTTGCATCAAGGCATGCCGCATTCAGTTCTCCAACTCCTTCCTTCTTTGCCTTGAGGTGAGTGACATATTTATTTCCCATTGCTATGACAATAAAAGGTTTTTTCCAAGCATTACGGTCAACAATGGCCGCCATCTCCACCCGTGCCCATAACACCTCCGCCGCCTTCGTCCATGCTTGGAATTTTTTCCAAAACTCCTTTCGTTGTCTCTAGAACGGCTTCGTTAAAATTCTTGCATTCATACGGCGAGAGTTGATGTTGCGAAGTCGTTCTACCTTCTGCGGATGAACAAGTGTTTGCGTCGTGAACTCCATGCAACGGCAATGATGAAGATGATTATTCAAGTGTCGCCAATTCTTCCATGGACCTAATCCACAACTCTCAACCTCGCAATGCCATGGCTTCCTCGCACAAGAGACTTCCTTGTAGTCCCGGTCGAGAATACAAGTGGTAAGCCGGATAACTCCATCTCGTAAAATGGAAAAAACTACACATAAGCAAGAATGAAATAAGAATCTTACATCTTCAAACCTCTCTAAGTTATACAAGATCTAATCACAAAACTAAGAAGAATGAAAGAGAGTATCCCAAAATACCAGTGTCCATCATGATTTTAAAACACACCAAATACAAGATTATATAATGGAAAAATTGAAGCAATATTTGTTGGGACCGCAAAAAAGAGCATAAAGTTGTGCGATAAAAACCCCAAGTCACGCTAAATGGAATGATTGAAATATGCCTCATACCCTAAACTATAATCAATCACTTAATTGAAGAAACTAATGTATCACTCAAGAAACTTGAAAATATAAAACTCAAACCCTAGTTCTTAATGACAACATATATAAGCACAAAAGATGAGCTCAAAGGATCAATCTATGCGGAATGGAAACCACAAAAGAAAATAATATACTCAATATGTATCAGATGAACACAAAGGATAGCACTTGAGAACACTCGGAGAGATACAGAAACAAACCCTACATGTGCTCCTACAAACACAAGCTTTATAGGAGGCAATACCCGTAATGGGTATTTTGTAGAGAAATGTGTCGCGGCAATACCCGTCACAAACATTTTGCAAAGAAATGTGTCACGACGGGCGAGAGGAGCACATGGGCCAGGGCACATGCTGGGAGAGGGGGAGGGTTTGTTTGCTAGCCGGCTAGGGTTTGACCACCTGGCTGGATAGGAGGGATGATTCATACCACAAGCGACTTCCCCCTTCATCCCACTAGAGGGAACGAGGGAGTCAGTTTGTTATGGACCGTAGTAAAGGACATGTTTTACATTAACCCCTAAAGGACCAAACGTTCCCTTGGGGTCAAATTGGATTTTGGGCATGTACCTACAATTCGAAAAAAATCTTTTTTAATTAAAATGTTTATTCAATATAGCCCCTGATAAGAGCTTTGCGGAGATATTTTTATTTTATTTTTTGGATTTGTGCTTTGAAAGTTAGTACCACTTAAAGCCAAAAGTAGGGACTCCGAGCACCTCCAAATTTTTTGACATAAGTTTCTATTGACATTGAGATATTTCACACATGTAAAGAATGTTTCCTTCTTTGGAAATTTTCAAAAAAAATTCTTGTCTTTACTGTAAAAAGGCATTTAATTCCAAGTCAAACATTTTCACACATTGTCGGGCAACGGGGGAAAAGAAATTCATCTTTTCTACATAAAACCTAGAGATCTTCATATTTTTCACTTCTCATTTTTTCAAACAACAATATGTGGTGAGAACCTTCTTATTGACCGTTTGGATAATCATTTGAATACATACGTAGTTCACAAAAAAAAATAAAACGTGAAATGGCAATTTTTGAACCTTCACTCCTTGCACACTTGTTTTGTATATGCTACACCCCTTTTTTACCTCTACAAACTGGTGTGTTGGGAAATAAAATCATGCTTAAGACAATGGTAAAAGATTCAGACCTTGTTCAATGCAAAAATTTGACACATAGTGAAGTCAAAGTCTGCCGATCCACTCAACGCAGGGAAGAGAATGAACCATTGTTTTGACTTTAAACACTAAAATCTATCAATCCATGCGGTGGATTGCAACCAAACTTTAACGGCATGTTAATATAGAAGTCTATTTTATCATCTTACCTTTGAAAATCCGAAACTCACTTTAAAATGTGATTTACATGTCTCTTTTTGGCAGTGGCAGTTTTGGACTGGATTTTAGAGCAAAAGTGGTGGTGCTCCTTTAGGGGTTAAAGTGGGAGTAATAGTTCCTCCAGGCGATGTTCCTCGCCGCGGAACTCGCGTCTTGAAATACGCTTTACGAACCAACATGCGCAACCGAAGTGAAGTGTTCAACGCGATGGAAATGGTCAATCAGGCGAATTGCAGTTATTCCTGTCCGAAGGTCCGTTGAAATCGAGAGGCAAATGATTCCGTCTCCATCTCGCGTCTTGAAATTCGCGTCACGGAGGGCTTCTAAAGTAGGAGGCGCGCTGATCACCCATCACTCATAAGGTCAGAGCTGAAGAGTTTCAGAAGCATAATTCACGGAGACAAGGTCCTGATTTTCCTACACCCCACTTCGCAATCTCTTGCGAGTCGCTCGAAGAAGCCCTCTTCACCACCATTTTGATTTCTAACCATCTTTTACAGTTTGAGAATCCGGACGTTCTAAGATGCATATCCCAGTGGGTCGGAGACCGGCCGAAATTCTGGGGCTAAAGCAGAAGAGCACTCTAGACGAGTTGTTGAAGACCGCTAGCAAGGAGCAGATGCAGGAGCTGCACAAAAATTGCAGTTACAGGAAAGGCAGCGCGGAGGCTGGGCTCGTCATCAACGTGGGCCTTTCATGCGCCCTCTCTCCGGGCAACCTCGTCGGCACAGCCATCAGCGCCCAACAACGATGGGTGGCTGGCTGCGAGCAGCGCAGAATCGAGAAAGCCGCCAAGGAATATCTCGGCGTCGATTTCCGGGAGGGGCCGGACCGCGTGACCGGGAGCTGGCGCCACAGGATCGCGGGAGCCACCTTCAAGACTAGCGCGGCGATCGTGCTGCTCGGGCAAGACGACGTCGTCTCGGTTGCGATGGCGGTCGGAGGCCTTGATCTGCTCACGCCAACAACGGAGCTCGAGCTGGGAGTGACGAAAGCGTTGGACGAGCTCCATGGCAACAGCGTCATGTCTGCTGTGGAAAGCGTGGCGGATAAACCTGTAGAAGAGGCTCAGGAGTTCTTCGGGATCGATCATAAGCCAACGTGGGACGACCTCCTTCAAGCGCAAGACATGAAGCTGGCAACGCCTGCTGTGGGTTTGATTGGAGTGGCGGCGGAGGCCAATGTTGTGATGTTGGCCGCGGATCTGGCCGGAGAAGCAGCGCACCGACAAATCGTCCAAGCCTCTGAACGAGGAGATGGTGAATCCCATCACGTTGTCAGGCGGCGGCCTGTTCTTAGGTACACTAGTTATTGTTAGCAACACTATTTACAAACTTAAACGCTAAATGTCAATTACCCTACTAATGTAACAACATTAAATGTTAATTTAAACACTATACTGTCAATTTTTGTAACTTATGCCCTTGTTACAGTTTAAGATATTGACATTTAGTGTTGGTTATGTAACAATTCATTGCAAGTCACCCAAATCTCGCCACATGTCAAAAGCAAACCTTCCATGTTGGGCTGATTTTTTGAAGGTTGGTTTTTCATTGATGATTTCGGGGGCAATTTTTGTCCAATTTGAGAGTTTTTGATGCCCATTTGAACTAATTTGAATGGCGCTTCCTATGGCACCTTACCCATCTTCAAATTCTTCTTAACCCTTAAAGGACCAGAGTCTCCTTCGGGGGAATTTTTTAAATTTTTGGGCAGGTTCCTGAAATTCGAAGAAAAATCAATTTTCTCTGAAATTTTTATTCTAGATTGCCTTCGATAAGAGTTTCGTGGACATATTTTTATTTTATTTTTTGGATTTGTGGTTTAAAAGTTAGTACCACTTATAGTTTTTGAGGGAAATTGTCAAGGAACTTTAGGGGTTAAATAAAAGTTATAGCGAATATTTTTGGGCAGATTTCTTGAGTTTTGGTTGAAAGTTTGAGGAGGCATATCTTTATCAATTTTTTGACATTAAACACTAAATGTAAACAAATTGACATTTAGTGTAAGTCAGGTCATAGGGGTAGTTACACTATTGGTGCCATAACACTAATGAACATTATTAGTGTAGTTAGTTAGTGATTGAATCAACAAATGGAAATTTTTTGATGGGAGAGTGTGCTCTGTAAATTCTGGAGAGGAGGATGTAAGGACTTAGTCTCAAAACAAGTGCTACAGGCCACAAAGAGTGCTGGACTTTGAGGACGAGCCCTTGTTTGCACCAGTTTTGAGAGAAGGAGTGGACTCACTGAAGCAGAGTGTGTTAGAGTGGCTCGAAATTTTCAGATCTGAGGATTAGCCCTACGGCTTAGGACGTTTTGGAGAGAGAACTGTGGTGCGTTGCTCTGAAAGCTTGGGAAACGGGTGTTGGACCCACATATCTACCTTCTTTTGCACCTTGGAGCGCTAGTGCAGCTACAGATCTGAAATCAGTCCCGATCTGCAGAGCCACCCGAATAGCCCGTGCATCCTCCAACCCAGGCGCCTCAACATTTCAACATTGGTTCACAGACCAGCTCACCGGAGCTCACAGCCGACATCAACGCACTCATCCATGCTACTCCTTACGCGAACATCATTCTTGCATGCTTTGTTTTATTCACTCCCTGCTCTCCATTTGCTTTAGGGATCTCTACATATGTTTTAGTCTTAATCACTCACTTCAGCAGACAACACATAGTCTCACAAGTAACTTATCACAAGGTACATACTAGCCACCATAGCCCACCACACGTAAACACACTAATTAGTCATCACAACCATCAGCAGAGCACCTCGCACAATACTAGAACAACTAGACCTAGAAACACTACGAGGAAACGATACAAAAAAACTAACAAATATCATTGCCATATTAGATCTCTCTGCAGACAACAGGGATATAATCCGGAGCTCGAAGGCCATCCTGCACCGCAGTCCCCAACACCACGGACCTCAAGAAGAAAACAACCAGATCCGCCCACCGAAGAGGACGAGTAGCTCGCAGAAGGCTGCAGACGCACAGAGCAAGCAGATCCGCCCACCGAAGAGGACGAGTAGCTCGCAGAAGGCTGCAGACTCACAAAGCAAGTAGATCCGCCCACCGAAGAGGATGAGCAGCTCGCAGAAGGCTGCAGACTCACAGAGCACGGTGTATCATCACCGACCCCGGAACGACCACCATCGACTCCACAGTCTACTGCTCAGAGAAAAACGATCGGCATTCACCACCAATTCAAACTAACCAGCTCGCGGCAGCCTGCTACTTGAAGCAGGACGAACGGCACTCACCACCAACCGACCACAACTGACCATCTTGCTTCTGCTTTACGGAGCAAGACGTTCGACATTCAGCTCAAACTGACCAACTCGCGGCAGCTTGCGGTTCGAAGTAGGACGATCGGCATTCAACACCAGCCGACCACAACTGACCACCAGCAGAAGCAAGAGAACCTGCATGCGCTGCCACTCCACAAACCGAAACAAGAGGATCAACGTGAAACGACACCAGCATCCACACCACCCATCACAGAGATTTGCAACCCCCTAAACCCTTTCTCTCAATTCCACATAGTTCTAGGTCTGTCTAGTATAGTTCTTGCCCACACTTACACAACACATCATAAGTTAGGCGCACAGAATCCATACAACCAATCGTATAATGATAAGCACCACATTAGAAACCTCAGGTTTGCCAACATCAAGCGGAAGCGCTGCAGAAAATTTAAACGCAGACATCACTTTGCTAGACAACATTGCAAACAATTGAGTTTTATAAATTACAAGTATAAGTGGCATACAACTTTATACAGGATATATCTACATTCCAAGGTGCACAGTGAACATCAACAGAAGAAAAGGAGCGATCCACACACCTCCATAGAACCCTGCAGTCACACAATGAAGAGACATCACAACAAGATCTACACCAAAAACAGGAGCGTTGAGAAGCCATTCAACTTCCAAGAAGTGCAGAAACCAGATAAACTCCATCCTAGAACCCCCTCTCACAGTACTTTCTTCATAACTTTGTTAGAGCCTACACTCAAGAATCTACACCTTGTTCATTGTTGCATCATAGTTCGTTACATACTCACGAGCATAGTCTAAACCCACAAAAAAAAATAGTGCCAGATATTCAAACACTCACCTTCTTGAGAAAGACCAACACCACCTTGCGTAGACCGAAACACACAGGTGAACAAGTCGAAGATCACAGAAGGGACACACAAGAAAGGAGCTGGCCGCCTAAACACCGCCGCCTCCTGCAGCAAAGCATTGAGGTCGAATCACGCCGAAGGAGCAACAGAAGTGTCACACAAATAAAGTGTTGGCCGACTGAGAGCCGCCGCTTCCTGTAGCCAAGGATAGAGGACGAACCACACCGAAGGTGCAACGCAGAGCACCCCAAGCCGCCAAGAAATCGCCGCCCGAACAAAAGCCGCCCCCCTGCAAACGCTCCTCACCGGAAACCGTCGCCCCGCGAACACAACCAACCGCGCCAACTCGGAGAAGGCGCCAAGCACCGAAGAAACCACACTGCCTGCAGGCAAGACGCAGGAAGAGCTTACGGAGAAGGGTGCCCAAATCTCGCCGCGCTGCAAAGGCCGCCAAGCTGCAGAGAGAAAAAGACGCCTGCGACCCTACATTGCGGAACGGCACACTTGCGTAAGATCTATTTCCCCCGACCGCCCCAACCTACAGCCCGGTAACGACTCTTCCACACAGTACCTCCTACCCCCAGCCCAGAAGAATTCACAGAAGACCCCAGTGACCATGCTCAGAAGAAACATGGAGAACTCAGACACCAACATAGAGATGGAGGTCCAAGAAAGGAGCCCAGACTCGACACCCAAGTCAAAAGTAACAAGGAGGGAAGGCGCCACAACAAGCAGCAGTAAGAAGAAAAGAACCTCTTCAGCTGAAAAAGGTAAGTTACTCCAAACGCCAGAACTTTTAAAGTTTAAATTTTGGCTAGGGTTCCCGGCTATGGAGGCCATGGCGGTAGAGGAAGGGGCTGAAGAATTATGTAGTGGAGAAACGGCGGAGGACATGATCACAAGAGGACTCAAAGAGGAGGAAGCCATAGAGGCATCCAAAGCAAGAGTGGCCTTCCCCCGCATCCCACAAGTACTCTACCCCATGGCAAGAACGGGAGTTGAAGGACAACATTACAACCTCACACAAATACCTTTTGACATCAAAACAAGTACGAATTCAGGGCTATCCATTGATTTCCATGTTGCCATCTACTTTGAAACCCCAAAAACCCCTCTCATGCATGATGATGTTAAAGAAATGGTTAAGGCAAGGCTAAAAAAGATGGACATTATTTTAGGAATAGAACTCATTGACCCAATTGCAATCCAATGCTTAAGCATAAAAAACGGGAGAACTAAAGGGGTTTGGGCGGGATGCATTAAATTGCACCTCCTCAAACGAGAAATTGATGGACTAATGCTACTCAAGGGCTTAAGGCCCTTCATTCTAACAATTGATGGTGAATGTGTAGTGGGTAAAGTATGTAAAACCTACCATGGGATTGCCAATGGCTCTAACTTATCCGTGAAGGTCAAGAGCGAAGCCCTAGTGGGAATCTCCGCGCAAGCACTCTTCAAAGAAGCACTTGGTAATAGCTTCCACCGAGGACACGAGTTTGAGATATCGGGAGTACAAAAGGCCACTAACGACTCGCATGCCTTCATCATTGCCACGACTCCGCAACAAGTGAAGAAGATACTATTGCACCACATCACCTTGCGTGGGGAAGTCTTGCAAACAAGACAAGTCCTTGATACAAAAGGATCCAAAGGTACTATCGAAACTAAAGCTAAAAAATATGCATTGACTCTTACCCTCTCACCTCTCCCCATCTCACTTAATGTGGAGAGCACCACCCATAAAATTTATAGAGTCATGGGTGGAGCTAATGTAAGATCAATTTGGTTCCACCAGGACAATGGCACTAACCACAATGGTAGTGCCAATGTCGTATGTTCTAACGCCATTGTCTATAGAACTTTTGTGAAGAAAACACATGTACTTGGTGGAAACTATGTAGACTTCTCACCCCACCAAAGAAGCTTGGAAGGAATCGAACCACCAACCGATGAACAAGTGAAAGCTTTTGGCTTTGACAACGTCAACACGGCAATCGTGAACACTATGTCCACCTTCAACATGCAAAAGAAAAGTGGCAACATCACCAAAAGAGACATGGTGGAATTATTGGAAGAAAACAACAAGAATTCACCAACAAACTACACGATGAATTGAAGATACAAATGGAAGAAATTCAAGTGTCCATGCTTGCCACACTTGAAGGTATGAGAGCCTTTGCGGGCAAAGTCAACAAACCAAGACTCGAGCCAAACATGTGACCTTCAAAGACCACATAGTAATACATACATACCCCCTATTATATTATACTACTCAATATAGTCTAGACTCCTCATACAAAACTAGTATAGACTACATAGCAATACACATATACATAAATACGATCAATGTACACCGTATTAAAACATATATTCAATACCAAAATACATACCACAATTTACACCATACGCCATACTGTATTCTACAAAAAAATACATACACACAAAATACAAAATCATATATAAAAGAATAAATCATAATACACAATACCATACCGAATACCATACCGAATACCATACCAAATATCATACCAAATACCATACAAAAAACAATCATTTCATACACTACCTCCAAATTAAACACCACACAAAACATACACCAAGATATAATTGTTACGATAACCGCACCAAAAAACATATAATATACCCAACTCACAAACACACACACAAAAAAAAAACATTACACCCAAAAAGAGCTAAAACACACAAAAATAACCACCCAACATCCCAATATTTCATACACTTCAAATACCACTACATACATCACAAATACAAACAAAAAAATCACAACATATATCATAAACAACAAACATACAACCATAAAGAAAAACATAATTATAAATGACAATAAAACCAAAAACATAAAAACAAACCATCCAAAAAATATATATAAACCAAAAAATCAATGAAATCAACAACTCACCAAAACATTGCACTACAATAAATACCTCCCTTTCATTTGTATTATACAAGAATTAGTACTCACACACTTTAAAATCATACACGGTAAGACCTACTACACTAATACCAATATCATATATAAAAGAACAAAACATAATACACAATATACCAAATGCCATACCAAATACCATATCAAATATCATACCAAATATCATACCAAACATCATACCAAATACCATACAAAAAATAATCATCCCCAAACTAAACACCATACAAAACATACACCAAGACATAATTTCTACTATACTCCATATAGTTACGATAACCTCACCAAAAAACATATACTAAAAAGAAAACACACCATATACCCAACCCACAAACATACACATATAAAAAAACATTACACCCAAAAGAATCTAAAACACACAAAAATAACCACCAAAAATCCCAATATTTCCTACACTACAAATACATACATCACAAATACAAACAAAAAAATCACAACATATAACACAAACAATAACGCACATACAACCATAAAGAAAAATGTAATTATAATAAACAATAAAATAAAAACAATCCATCCAAAAAATAAATATAAACCAAAAAATCAAAGAAAACAACAACTCACTAAAACAGTGCACTACAATAAATACCTCCCTCTCATTCGTATTATACAAGAAGAAGTCCTCACACACTTTAAAATCATACATGGTACGGCCTATTACACTAATATCAAATATATTTTAAAAATCAAATACATTCACAAAACATCCAAGCAGTATACCAAATACCAAACACATATTAAAAGATACTTCTTCTATAAAAAACACAAATATTGCACCAAATATTACTATAACTATTATACCAAATACCAAATATCATATAGGAAAAATTATACACACGCACATACGCACACACATGTACACAATGCTAAAACACAAACACATGCAAATACACCAAAAAACATATACATACAAACACAAACAAATACAAAAACAAATAACAAACAAACACAGAAAAAAAAAATATATATATATATATGAAAAAATACAAAATAAATCACACATACAAACATCCATACATAAACACAAATACACATACAAAGAAGAAGAAAAATGCCGGTTCCCAAAATAGAACTAAACTAAAACATAAAACTAAATACACACAAACCAATACACGCAAACCCACCCTAAACACAAAACAACTAGAAACTATAAACAAAAAAACCACAAGAAGTAAAACAAAAGAAAAAACAATAACACACCCAAACAAAAACCCCCTCTCACCACAAACCAAGCACAACTACTATAGAACAAAAAAAAACCTCTTCACAAAGTTACACGGAAAACAAAAATTCTAAAACTAAACACCAAACCAGAACACATAAAACTCCTACTACTTTTAGGAGGAGACATTGAGACTAACCCAAGCCCAATGCCTAATATACTAAAAAGACACCCTTCAACACATAAGAAGAATGACAAAATATACTTCATGCCTAATACTATAAAACTACAACCGGAATATAAACACATTGCAAAATCCTTTGCACCCTTCTTAAAAAACACGCACACATCTCACCACATACACAACACTATACATCCAAACATTGCCCAATACGTACAACAAAAAAATACGCATCCACCATCCCACATTCTATATGCACTAGTAGTCACTACCCATCCACACATAGCTGAATGCAACCATCTCCTAAATCCACAAAATCTGAACACAATCACATGGACCAATACTCTACTACAAAATATACTGAATTTACAAAATCCGCCGGAATGACACATTTGCACTCCGCACCCATATACATAATTCCTAGAAGACAACCAAAATATTATAAACCATGAGAACTCAATACATAAAAAATTATACAACTTCTTACATAGTCAAACCATACCCCCCTCAAACGAAACAATAAAACTAAAATTCCCTTACCTCCCTAACAACCTCATAAATGAAGCACTAAAGTGTCTAGACCCTATACCAGAATACACCCATCCACCCCCACCTCTCCCATACATTCCTCCTCAAAATCAAAACATTAGATCAAACCAAGAAAATACATACATAATCACATGGAATGCCTCCTCACTAAACACTGCCCTTCCTAGTTTACAAACTTTAGTCACAAACGCAGATACACCACCGGCCCTCATAGTTATACAAGAAACAAAACTAACTGCCACATAATCTACAAAATATATACAAAACATATTCCAAAACTATAAACTCATCTTTAACAATACACATGCACTTACTAGATGCATGCAACAACGCAGACTATACACACCGGGCCGTGGTGGCCTCCTTACATTAATACACAAAAAATATACATTCCCAGGCAACATCAACAAAATCCCTACCCCAATGCAAATATCACCATACATTCAAATAATTAAAATCACTAATCACCCACTACAACCGTGGTTAATCTTCCACATGTATATGCCATCCCATCCCGAAGATACTAGATTTCTCTCAGATATACAAAAGACTATTACATCCCAAATTAATAATAATCCCAATCATACATACCTATTACGTGGAGACTTCAACAGAGACATAGCGCTAATTGGCCGCCAAAATGGAAACCACCACACCCCCCCTCAAAATATTGATTACCAATGGCGTCGCTTCACAGAAAACTTAAACTTCACTTACATAAATACAGATACACAATTCTCTAGACAAGGTGGCCATAATTATAGTGATTGGAGTCTAATAGATGGATTCTATATAAAAACAAACAACAATACACAATGCACCTCCACAACAAACAAAGATATTATTCTCAACTCCGACCACTCACCCGTACAATTGCACATTCCAAGTAACACACTAATTAGTAGAACTCCTACAATCCTAAACAAAGACACTATACGCATACTCAACCCCATCCCAAAAACCAACATAGAAAAATTCAACACAAAATTCTTCGAAGAAAACTCCGTACAAATAGACTCCCTCATAAACACTCTTGAAAACAATAGTCAATTAACACAAGCACAATGGCAAGAAGCATGCCACACCCTAGACAAGCTCATCAATAAAATCTCTGATACACTAGAACAAACTTGTAAAGCACACCAAATACCTCAAATGACAAACAAAACGTCTCAACAAGGCGGGTACCTACCCCGCAAACTTTCTAAAACTTGGAAACAACACTTAACCACATACCATACCATACGCAAAACCATTAGAATTGTAAAAAACAACCCTCAATGGAGTAACCACCCCATATACAATGAACTACTAACTCTACAACACATCCAAATCCCTACCCCGCCGCCTCCGAACCTTCCCCAAGATACATGGATAAAAGACATCGCGCTAATTGCAAAAAATGCCAACATACAAGCCCGGAAAATAATCACAAAGTACACCAAAGAAAACATTAAAAAATCCATCTCAAAATATAGACAAATATACGAAATAAGCCCAAAAAAAATTAACAAAAAAGTCTTTAAAAACCTTGAATCCCCACCAATGGATTGTATCACAGATCAATATAATAATATTCTAACTAGCCTCGAAGACATTGCGAATGAAATATTTAACCAACAAACAAAAACCAATAGACCAACAGTACCAACATGTAATTACCAGCCACGACATACAATAGAATGTACATGTGCAGTACGCCAATACCCATGGCATGACCTGGACGGATATACCCTTGACAAACGGGGCGAACCAGAAATTCCATTTCATAAATACCTCAACAGAGCCACATACGACACATGCCTTCAAAATCTTGGAAATAAGAAAGCCCCAGGCCCAGACCGCATACCAAACTCAATACTCAAAAACATGCCTCCAAGATTTCACAAACTATTATTCATATTCTTCTCTCACTGCTATAAATAAAAACAAATACCAAACTCATGGAAATCAAGTACAACAATTCTCCTATACAAAAAAGGCGACCCGTCCATGCTACCCAACCATAGACCAATTGCACTAGCTAACACAATATATAAACTCTTTACGAGTACACTTACCTCCATACTATCCTCATACGGCAAAATCCTACATGATAGTCAAGAAGGATTTAGAGCAGAGAGAAGTACCGCACGACAAATACAAATTATAATAGCCGCACTAGAAGACGCAAAATTTACTAACCAAGATATATACATACTTTACGTGGACTTCAAAAATGCCTTTGGCTCAATTGACCATTCCCGACTTCTAGCAATAATGATGGACCTTGGTTACCCAAAAGAGGCAACTACACTTGTTGGAAACATCTATTCTCAATCATCTACTTGTTATACCAGTGAACACTTTGGGAAAACAAAACCTATACTCATCCAAAGAGGAACTATACAAGGGGACACCCTCAGCCCATACCTATTCATTATATTCTTAGAACCACTACTCAGATGGCTAGAAAGAGGCAATTACGGCTATACTTTTGGCACATCACAGGTCATAATAAACTCCGCCGCATACGCGGATGACCTAGCCACCATAGCTAACAAAATCAAATCAATCCAAATACAACTAAACAAAATTGATAGATATTGTAAATGGGCCGGTATGGACGTAGGTGTCCCAAAATGTGCCGCCACCGGATGCCCAAACAAATCCAAACTGAACCCTACCACTTTCAAAGCCCTAATGCAAGCCTCTAACATCAATTACCGCAATCAACCGATCCCCATACTACACCAAAATGAACCATACATATACTTAGGTACAAACCTCGTTCCCTCACTAAAATGGAAAATCCAAATTCACACCACAACGACGAAACTTACTAAACAATGCAAAGAACTAACAACATGCCCAGCCACCATGAAACAAAAAATAAAAATGGTCAATACCGTACTACGCCCAGGTGTGGCATACAGTTTCTACGGTGTACCATACTCTATGCCAGCTATCAAAAAACTTGATAAAAAAATAATAGCCATACAAAAAACCATATGTGGATTACCAAAATGTATGTCAAATACAATAACCCAACTTCCACATAACCTATTCGGACTTGAAGCTTTCTCCCTCAAAAACACATATCTCAGATGTATAGGCGAACAACTACAAAATGCTTTAAACGATAAAAGAAGGCTTGGGAAAATATACAATGGACTAACTCATTATGTCCTTGCCCAATATGGTGGCGCCGAAAACATACCCAGAATTTTAAAAAGTGACTGCATGAGATCACCAATAGCACGAACATTCTTCTTATTAAAACATATAGCTAAAGTACACCTTAAAAGTACACTCCCAAAAATTTTCATTAATCCTACAACACTAGAAATACTATGGCGCCAAGAAACACTAAACCACAACACACTAAATGCCCAACTCTCCCAAAAGCTTCTACAAAAATTCCTTTCAAAAAATATCTTTGAACTATCCCAAATTACTTTACCCAACGGCACACACATCATGAACAATGAGGACTTCAAAACCTTCCATTTCACCCCATCCAAACTATTAAAAAGTGCCCTAAATATTGCTAAACAATTATTTTGCCACCCTACTTGCTTCACTACATGTCACACTCCTTGCAACATACACCCATACTCTCACATACTTAAAGATTCATTCATCACCCTCAACAATAGCATCATCCCAAGAAATATCCCCACACCCACCAACCCCCCTAATCCTTCACATGCATACCACCTCCGTCCCCCTACATACATCCCCAAAAACCCTGCCACATATCCCATTAATAACATCACAAGCCATAAACATATCCAACACACAGACACAAATAACATACAAACTACCTACACAAAATATCTATGCCAATGGCAACACAATGATAATACATACAATAAATGGCTCCCCCAAAGAGACCTTTTTCCACGACACGACACCAACACCTCCACACATAACACCGAAAAATTAAAACAATACTACCAAAAAATCCAAAACAAAATATACTTAGATATCATCCTAGCCCACCACCCACAAGAACAAGTCTCAAACTCAAGATCCGTAACACCATCCATAATTATTCCACTTTTAAACATCTACACAACAAAATGCAACCCCGAAAATGATATCCTTACATCCTCAAACACAATTCAAATAGATAACAACCAAGCACATCTATACGAAGAAAATAGCCGACATTTACACACCATCCCCATTAACCGACTCCAATGGCTATGGAATCAATATAATACAAAACTACAAACTCCTACAAACATCGAACCAACGACCCAACCCTTTGAAACCGAACTAATATGGCTCTACCAAAGGTATAAATACCGAATACCAAAAACTGACCCCCTCAAAAATGCCCAATACACAATATCCACTCCCATTCTAGACTCACTGATCTCATCCTTTAACATCGAGCAATCATACTTTTCTTCCCCGATCACATGTCCTACCAAACTCAAAAAATTCTACTCACCTTACGAAAGAGAAAATATTTGGATCCCTAGGAAAAGCCTTTGACTACAAATGGATCGGTAATGGCATAGCCCACCCCCACAACGAGAAGGACATGGAACAAGCCATACATTGGGCTAGACTTGCCGCCAAACACGATCCAAATAACACAAAAACAATCATCATCACACCGAACAACAATTGGTACCAAAACAACAACCAACATCTAAACCCATTCCCAGACTCCCATATCATTGCATTATTTGAAGCTGACACAATACCATACGAAGAACCTACTATTCCACCCGAGCTAAAAAAACCCCAAATAGAGCCATCTACATTACAAATACTATGCGTCCATCATCAAAATCAAACCCTTGGCTCCCTAAAACAACTTGCGGGACTTACCTCCATAACAGACAATCTAGACATACACCGACTATACACAAAACTGGCCCCACCAACACCCATACAAACCCCCGTAAACAAAAGTAAAAACCGGTCAAAACTAAACTATGTCAACAACACATTAAACTACTCCGTCATACCTCCCCCTCTTCCAGACTACCAAACCCATACCACACCAAAATTTAACCCCACACACAGTTATTACATCGACGGCTCCTTCAAACCACCAGAACAAATTAGCCCGGGCTCCTAGCGCATAGAAAAAGCTAGATACAACATATATAATTCTACCAAAGAAATTAAACTAGCCAAAAGACTTCACGGATTACAAAATATCCTCAGAGCACATTTAAGAAATGAGTCACTATCAACATCCATGATGTATCTAGCATAAAGTTGGGCCATAAAAACCCTAAGTTACACTAAATGGAATGATTGAAATATGCCTCATACCCTAAACTATAATCAATCACTAATTGAAGAAACTGATGTATCACCCAAGAAACTTGAAAATATAAAACTCAAACCTTAGTTCTCAATGACAACATACATAAGCACAAAAGATGAGCTCGAAGAATCAATCTATGCGGAATGGAAACCACGAATGAAAATAATATATTCAATATTAGTATTAGATGGACACAAAGGATAGCACTTGAGAACACTCGGGGAGGTACAGAAACAAACCCTACATGTGCTCCTACAAAAACACAAGCTTCACAGGAGGCAATACCCGTAATGGGTATTTTGTAGAAAAATGTGTCGCGGCAATACCCGTCACGGGTATTTCGTAGAGAAATGTGTCACGGCGGGCGAGAGGAGCACATGGGCCAGGGCACATGCTGGGAGGGGAGGAGGGTTTGTTTGCTAGTCGGCTGGGATTTGACTATATACCTCGCTGGCTAGGAGGGATGATTCATACCACGGACACCTTCCTCGTTCATACCACTAGGTGGAACGAGGGGGTCAGTTCGCCATGGGCCGTAGTAAAGGACGTGTTTTACAGTAACCCCTAAAGGACCAAACGTCCCCTCGGGGTCAAATTGGATTTTGGGCATGTACCTATAATTCGAAAAAAAAATCTTTTTTGATTGAAAATTTTATACAAGATAGTCTCTGATAAGAGCTTTGTGGACATTTTTTTTTATTTTTTTTGGATTTGTGCTTTGAAAGTTAGTACCACTTAAAGCCATAAGTAGGGACTCCGAGCACCTCCAATTTTTTTGACATAAGTTTCTATTGACATTGAGATTTTTCACACATATAAAGACTATTTCCTTCTTTGGAAATTTTCAAAAAAAATTATTGTCTTTAGTGTAAAAAGGCATTTTATTCCAAGTCAAACATTTTCACACATTGTCGGGCAACGGGAAAAAAGAAATTCATCTTTTCTACATAAAACCTAGAGATCTTCATATTTTTCATTTCTTATTTTTTCAACATCAATATGTGGTGAGAACCTTCTTATTGACCGTTTAGGTTATCATTCGAACACATACGTAGTTCACAAAAAAAAACGTGAAATGGCAATTTTTGAACCTCCACTCCTTGCACACTTGTTTTGAATATGCTACACCCCTTTTTTACCCCTAAAAACTGGTGTGTTGGGAAATAAAATCATGCCTAAGACAATGGTAAAAGATTTAGACCTTGTACAATGCAAAAATTTGATACAAAGTGAAGTCAAAGTCTGTTGATCTACTCAATGCAGGGAAGAAAATGAACCATTGTTTTGACTTTAAACACTAAATAGTAAAATCTATCAATCCATGCGGTGGATTGCAACTAAACTTTTACGGCATGTTTATATAGAAGTCTATTGGTGGACTTGGTCTTAGTACACTAAACATCGCATTTAGTGTCGTCTACACTAAATACGAACCCTTACACTAAATGTAAAAATTACAATTAGTGTAATGACACATCATTACACTAAATGTGGAACATTACACTATATGTGAATGGTAGTAAAAATGGGTGTTTTTTTTTTACTTGAGCACAATTAGTGTATGAAAAAGCTTGCCACAACTAACACTAATTGTGAACAAGTTTGCAAATAGTGTAGTAGGGTAATTACACTATTTTGTGTGACGACACTTAATGCGATGATTAGTGTAGTGGAACAAACGGACACTTTATTCACGCCGGCCTCCTTCGGAGATCGGCGATCATCTTCTCTAGATGTCTTCTATATGATCTTACGGTTGAGAATCCGAAATTCACTTTAAAATGTGATTTACATGTCTCTTTTTGGCAGTGGCAGTTTTGGACTGGATTTTAGAGCAAAAGTGGTGGTGCTCCTTTAGGGGTTAAAGTGGGAGTAACAGTTCCTCCAGGCGATGTTCCTCGCCGCGGAACTCGCGTCTTGAAATACGCTTTACGAACCAACATGCGCAACCGAAGTGAAGTGTTCAACGCGATGGAAATGGTCAATCAGGCGAATTGCAGTTATTCCTGTCCGAAGGTCCGTTGAAATCGAGAGGCAAATGATTCCGTCTCCATCTCGCGTCTTGAAATTCGCGTCACGGAGGGCTTCTAAAGTAGGAGGCGCGCTGATCACCCATCACTCATAAGGTCAGAGCTGAAGAGTTTCAGAAGCATAATTCACGGAGACAAGGTCCTGATTTTCCTACACCCCACTTCGCAATCTCTTGCGAGTCGCTCGAAGAAGCCCTCTTCACCACCATTTTGATTTCTAACCATCTTTTACAGTTTGAGAATCCGGACGTTCTAAGATGCATATCCCAGTGGGTCGGAGACCGGCCGAAATTCTGGGGCTAAAGCAGAAGAGCACTCTAGACGAGTTGTTGAAGACCGCTAGCAAGGAGCAGATGCAGGAGCTGCACAAAAATTGCAGTTACAGGAAAGGCAGCGCGGAGGCTGGGCTCGTCATCAACGTGGGCCTTTCATGCGCCCTCTCTCCGGGCAACCTCGTCGGCACAGCCATCAGCGCCCAACAACGATGGGTGGCTGGCTGCGAGCAGCGCAGAATCGAGAAAGCCGCCAAGGAATATCTCGGCGTCGATTTCCGGGAGGGGCCGGACCGCGTGACCGGGAGCTGGCGCCACAGGATCGCGGGAGCCACCTTCAAGACTAGCGCGGCGATCGTGCTGCTCGGGCAAGACGACGTCGTCTCGGTTGCGATGGCGGTCGGAGGCCTTGATCTGCTCACGCCAACAACGGAGCTCGAGCTGGGAGTGACGAAAGCGTTGGACGAGCTCCATGGCAACAGCGTCATGTCTGCTGTGGAAAGCGTGGCGGATAAACCTGTAGAAGAGGCTCAGGAGTTCTTCGGGATCGATCATAAGCCAACGTGGGACGACCTCCTTCAAGCGCAAGACATGAAGCTGGCAACGCCTGCTGTGGGTTTGATTGGAGTGGCGGCGGAGGCCAATGTTGTGATGTTGGCCGCGGATCTGGCCGGAGAAGCAGCGCACCGACAAATCGTCCAAGCCTCTGAACGAGGAGATGGTGAATCCCATCACGTTGTCAGGCGGCGGCCTGTTCTTAGGTACACTAGTTAGTGTTAGCAACACTATTTACAAACTTAAACGCTAAATGTCAATTACCCTACTAATGTAACAACATTAAATGTTAATTTAAACACTATACTGTCAATTTTTGTAACTTATGCCCTTGTTACAGTTTAAGATATTGACATTTAGTGTTGGTTATGTAACAATTCATTGCAAGTCACCCAAATCTCGCCACATGTCAAAAGCAAACCTTCCATGTTGGGCTGATTTTTTGAAGGTTGGTTTTTCATTGATGATTTCGGGGGCAATTTTTGTCCAATTTGAGAGTTTTTGGTGCCTATCTAAACTGATTTGAATAGACGCTTCCAATGACACCTTACCCATCTTCAAACTCGTCTTAAATAAATAGTTGTAGCGAATATTTTTGGGCAAATTTCTTGAGTTTTGGTTGAAAGTTTGAGAAGGCATATCTTTATTGATTTCGCACCAATTCTATCTATTATGACTCATAGAGAATATTTAGGATATTCAAGTGGTATCAAAAAGCTTAAGAGTCCGAATAATACTTAAAGATCCTACATTTAGAAAGTCTGTACAAAACCGCCAATGGTACCAAAAACTGCCATTATTACTAATAGACATGTTTGACTAATATATTAGGATTATTTGATGAGATGATGTGGTAATCTAAATTCAATGAGATGATGTGGTAAAAATATTATGAATTTTGACTATACGGATAGAAAGATAATTGCCGTCAAAGTGAAAATAATTGTCCCAAAAGGCACACTTGGATAACCTATTTTTTTATTTCCCTCTTTTTCTTTAAAATCTCAGTTAAATGATATAAAATTCTCATGTGTAGTATCAAACTTAAATATAGTGCAGTTGCTTGTGTTTGAAATTATCTTGGCCGCAAGAAATAGTTTAGTAACTTTCAGAGAGAAAAGAAAAATACAAGTCACTAGAATTCACGCTGCAGTACTGAGAGAAAAGGAAAATCTACGTATAAAGAGAAAAATCCACGAATGAAATGTAAAGTCTACGCATGAAAAGTCTACTCATGAAAACTATACGTTCACAGAACATCGTCTGGACATAAGAGAAGTCTACGTTCACGAAGTCATCTACGAAGACGGCACATTTCGCCTCCGTCTTCGTCTTCACATTTCTTTGTCGTCTTCGTCTTCTTCGTCGTCGAACGACGACGAAGAAGAAGACCGAGACGACGAAGAAATGAGGTTTACGAGGCGAAACCGCGTCGCAGACGACATCTCCTCCGAAGCATTTTCAACAGACAGCGATCGATCGCAGGTGCCGCAATCCATTGCATTGCCGTTGTTGCGGCAATTGTCGATCCCAGCGATCTTTCCATCAGGTATGGAGCGAGGAGAGTGAGGATTGGTTTTCAATCTCCCCATTGCGGTGTCAGCCAATGGAGCGGGGCGGCATGGAGCAGATCATGACGGCCATGGCCGCCAGCGTCCTGCACAGTGCCTCCGGGATGAGCAAGTGGGGCATGGCGGACTTGACGCTGGGCCTGTACAAGCTCTCCGGCCGCCATGTGCTCGAGGGCGCCGTGGATACCATCGGCGGAGTGCCCGTCGTCCTCAGGTAACCACATAACTTGCAGGAAGAGTAAGAGTTTGGAAGATGAATGTCAATGCAATTGTAAGAGAGCAGTATCTGTGCCAATTGTAGTTTTAGCTCTGGTGAAGGAATTTGATGGCATAGGGTTTGTGGGGAGAAGATGACTGTGGTGAAGGAATGTGAGGTGTGATTTGCGTGACTAAGAGGAGAAGGTTGCATTGGCTATTGGGAATTTGGATTTTCAATATTTTTGCTGATGCATGTGGAGGTTTGGAGTGCAGGGGTGAGTTGGAGGAGATTTTGGAGTGGTTGCAATGGGCCAAGGCTGCGTACAAGAGGGACGAGCAGTCGCTTGCTGCAGCAATGCAGGTGTGAGAGGGTTATTATTGCAGGTGTTGATGTTCCAGTGTGTTTGTTTTGCACTTCAATCTAAGAATTGCGGTGGTTTAGGTTGAGGAGAAGGATGTGGTGAAGCTGGTGGGGGTTTCTGATGTGATGAAGCCGGCTTTCTACATCGTTGTTTATCGGCGGAGGCGGTGTGTGGTGATGGGTATCCGGGGCACAAGCGCTGCTCATGACGTGCTCACGGACTTGAATCCGCACAGTGAGCCGTTTGAGGGAGGGTGAGTTGTGGTCTCTTCTTATCCAAATGCAAGCTACCTTAAGTTTATCATTCTCCTACTTCGTGGAATGCATGACAATGTGTCACTCTCTTCTTCAACCTCAAGAGAAGTGCTATTACACCTTCTAAAACTTCGATTCCCTACGAGTACAGGCGAGAGTGACATATCCTGAAGTATTAGGAGGATGGTAACTCTCACTTTAGATGTGGTAACTTTCTCATAAAACACATTCTCGAAGAGTATGGATGTTGTGACTCCCACATGTTTTAGGGTTTGTTTTGAGGGCTCAAGAAGTTTTATGAGTATTGGGGTATTTCTTAGGGTAGTCTTGTTCATATTGATCTTCTTCTAAGCAAGCTTAGGATTTCAGTTGTGTTACATGAGACTGACGTGAAAATATGTTTTCAGGCGTGCACACTCAGGAATGTTGGCCTCCGCGAAGTGGTTGCTGGAAACTGAAGGCCAAACTTTGCACCATGTTCTTCATGAGAATCCTGTAAGTTCTTCATGAGTTTGATTGTACTGGTCGTTGGTTTTGGAGGAGCATTGTATTTGAGGAAACCATCATGGCAAAATTAGCCCTAGAATTCGTACATGATCCTGACCCGTAGAAAAATGCCTCAAACTTGATGCGTGGGACATAGCATTCTAGAACTGGTGCTAGGGAGGCCTTTATATGCAGGAACCTTTGAGGAGAAGGAGATTTGGAATTTGATATTTTAGCCGATATGACTAATGAAGGAATGTTGGACAGGGTTTTCGTTTGGTGCTTGCGGGCCATTCATTGGGGGCTGGTGCAGCTTCTCTTTTAGGTCTCATGCTCCGAGAAACGTCTCCTGCTCTAGACGGAAACATATCCGAAGTCTTGAATCTCCCTGTGGAGATGATCACATGCTGGGGGTTCGGTTGCCCACCTTGTGTCAACCTCGACCTTGCCATGGCATCATCATCGTTCATAATCAACGTCGTCCTCCAGGTCTTGTGTCCTTACCGCTTCTGAAAAAAAAAAAACACTTTTCTCTTGGTTCTACTGATCTATTCACCTCCCTTGTAACAATTTCTGGTGTGCAGGATGATGTTGTATCTAGAGTCAGTCCAGCTGCGTTGGAGGACTTGCGAGCAGAGATTTCACGAACAGAATGGTGAGATCCATTTCCAAAGAGCCTTGAAAGTTGTTGGATGTCATTCATGAAGCAAGCAGATTCACAAATTCTTTTTTGTTAATACAAATAGCGAAGTGTCTCTTTATTTAATCCTAGCTTCATGAACCCACCCTCCTCTGTGTTGTCTCGTTAGAGTTATTTGAAAAGTCAACCAAAGTTTCAATAAGATACCCCCTCCCTTTTCTTTTTACTATAAATCGTGATTAGATCAATAGAAGAGCTTGCCGATCTTATCCTATAATCAGGACGGAAGAGCTTGGTGGTCATTATACTCAAGTCAAAGTAGTTTTCGCCGTCGTTGATAGCAAAGAGAGAGTTTGCACTAGAATTTTAGCCGCTTCTCTGTCCTTTCGACCGATTTTAGAATGTAAGAAGAGGGGCATCTCGTTCAAACTCCAGGTGATTTCACAGACAACCCTCTCACTACACGGATTATCTTGAGAACCACTGTTTGTCCAACCTTCTATCAGAGTTAAGTCTACGAGTTATCTCAACTTCGTTCTAGTCCCAGCAGTAGTCCAAGTTTTTTTGCTATGATTTGTGAAGATGTAAAATGAGCTCATTAATTTACCATGTTTTCCCACAAAAACCAGGAGTCAAGCCTTCAAGGATGGGACGACACAGAGGCAATTTGTGGACATGGTCCAGGAAACGGCGCAGCGGGTGAGTGCGCTGCCGGTGACTCCGCAAGCACTGGCGGTCTTCAACGTGGCCAAGAAGGAGGGGTTGAGCAAGCTTCTGAGCGCTGGAAATGCCGTCGTCTCGCAAGTGACCAAGTCCAAGTCGTCAAAGGCGGGTGCTTGGCTCTCGTTAGGGGCTGCGGCTGCTGGCACTCTTCTCAAGGCTGCCCACGAAAGAGGTGTGGGTGCCACTTCCAAGTGTTTTTCCATATCTTGTCTTCTGTCCACCTGTTGGCTTTTTTCCTCACATGGAGTGACACTTCAACTCCAACTTACCTGTACACCTGTTAGCTTTTCTCTCCGATTCAGTGTTTTTCCATATCTTGTCTCCCGAGCTCTTGAATTCTTGATAACACGAACCCCTAAACCTAAACCCCGACTGGTGTGACCTTGATTCTCGCCTTCCTAAACCCTAACCTACTGTGACCTTGATTTTGGCCTAGAACCTAAAACCTCGATCGGTGTGACATAGATTCCGCCCTTCCTAAACCCCAACCAGTGTGGCCTTGACTTTGATCTTGAGTTCGCCTCTAAGCCCTAAACCGTAGCTGGTGTGACACCGACACTGACCTTGATTTCGATGGCTGTTCAGTTTCACACGGCGTGAACAAGAAATGCCAAGAAATGGAGGAAAAAGCTCGGCAATCGGACCAACAGGTGGCAGCAGCCGCACTGGTGACGCACGCAGCAGCCAGCACCTCTCGAAACAAGGACAAAGACGTCCTGCTGCAACGCCGGCTATACGTGCCCGGAATGCTGTTCCACATCCTCCGCCAACCCCTGCCACCAGGTTCAAACCCAGGTAAACCGAACTTCACTCATGTAGTGATGAAAGGCGTTGATCCAACCGTCAGGTTCAGCCGCATCGTGTTGTCCAACACCATGCTCTCCGACCACAGCTGCCCTGCTTACGTCGATGCTGTGGTGGATTCCTTGCGCTCTCTGGCCATTCTAGGTGAGCAGTCTTAAGTCACCTTCATTCTTTTTTATTCATCCCTGGGGACATTCCCCTCTTCATATCCATCTTTTTTGCAGTTGAAAGGCTACCTACATTCTCACGTCCATTGGCCAAGTAGAGACCGCTCCATGGTTGTAAATAAGCACCGGTTATGTCATGTATCTGTTCTCTTTCGACATCCAGTGAGGAATCCTAAATTTATTTGTGCAATTCTAAATGTCATGTATATCGGTGTCTTGCTGTTATGACTTCTCGGAGAACTCTTACATGCTTAATGAAGTGTGTGTTTGTTTTCTCTTTAGGATATGTTGAGTAGAAAAAAACTCATTAATTGACCAAAGAGGTAGAACTACCAAAAGACAACAAATATGCAAATGGAGTGCTATGAGATCGTGCACAATTTCTTTAGGTTCATTAAAAGGGATTCTTATATGGTAGGTATATTTGATTCCCTTTGATTTTTTTTATCATTTTGATTATTTTTAACTAATCATAACTATGTATAGAGTGTAACTTTAATAGTATCACACCCTCTGTTTCACTATAATGTGTGCTATAAACAAGGTGTGACATATTTTATAATGTCACATTCAGAGGATTTATATATAATGTGATATTATTAAATATGTCACATATATTCTCTAAATGCATAGAGAATTAGACGTGGAAATAGCAATAAAGGTAGAAATTCACGGCAAGGGTTCACGACGGGCTATGTTTATGGCAAGTATTCACTATGGATTCATGTCAAGAGTTTACGGAGGGATTCACCACGAGTTCAACGAGGGACAACAAGAGGGCGGGTCCACTTGGCAACGGGGATGGTT
This sequence comes from Bryoerythrophyllum caledonicum, assembly GCA_963971425.1. Classification (NCBI taxonomy): domain Eukaryota; kingdom Viridiplantae; phylum Streptophyta; class Bryopsida; order Pottiales; family Pottiaceae; genus Bryoerythrophyllum; species Bryoerythrophyllum caledonicum. The sequence goes on along the minus strand of OZ020525.1, from coordinate 13,197,509 downwards.
CAGATAGGCCAAGGTTTTGGAGGGGGTTTGGCGAGGGCCACGGTTTGGAGGCAAGAAGTTGTTGATGCAAGTGTTGACAACCTGCTCTCATCTTAACTGATGATCCACCACTTTTGTAGGTTGGTAGTGCCTTTGAAGTTGTAGGTTGTCCACCGGTTGATTAGTGGAGGGAACTACCATCATTGTTAACTTGATTTGCTCCAAGATGATTGTCTATAATTTTTGTTGCAAAATCTAACCATTTTGTGAAATCGTTACTTGTAACTCTGCAACGAAGCAAACACCTCAGTCTTACACGTATTCATCCGTCCATCTTGTTATTGTTACATTTACACTATAGTTTTTGAAGAAAAAAAATACAATCAATTAGAGATTTTTGAACTAATATAATCTTTGGTAGAAATAGAAATAAATCCTTTGAATTTTTGGTTTCCGTTTTGCACTTGAACAGACAATTTTGAAGTTTAGTTGGTGGGAATTAGCCTATTCTCTTCATTATATTATTAAAAAAATTATAACTTGCATTCCCCATATTTAAATTACATACACAAGGCACTTATGGTCAAGATATTGACAAATGAATGAGAAAGATTGGTGGACCATTCATGGATGACATTCATCCGTTTTCCTACCATTCTAGGCTTGGAGGAAGTCCCAAATGACAAGGATAGAGGTGGCCAGAGGTTCCATTCTCCATTCTCACTTTTTTTTTTAAAGTTGGCACATGAGATTAAAAAGGAGATAGTTTTAGAAGGTGGGAATTTTATTTTATTTTGTTTTATTTTTTGCAGACTGAAGTTGCGGCGGTCCCGCAAATTTTCAGCCGTATAGTAAACTTTGTGGCCTCCTCACTTGAGCTTGGAAAAGGCAAAATACGTCGAGTCTGATGGCAACTTGGAGAATGTGGTCCATATTCTATGACATAGCCATGCCCGAGAAGAAGTTTAGTCAGGCCCACCAAGATGTTGTCGTACAAGCAGAGCCTTCTTGTTGCAGTTTGATGATCATGTGAAGACAGATTCACTTGCAGTTGCCTTGATATTGTGGTCACCAAAGCACCCCATCCCCGACATTGTGAATCATTCTCGGAGGATAAGCATACGAGTTGGAAACCACACCACACCCCTGTCATCCACTATCCCGCATCAAATCTTGTGCAGTAAGTTAACCCATCATCTTGGACACATTGACGAGCTTTGATCATCACAACTTTAAATTTTGAAATTCAGACCCATAGAAGGACTGTGTTATTGAATTTTAACACCTAAAGGACAATTTGTACCTACCGGGTGCAAATTGATTTTGAAGATAACTTCTTGAAATTTTCATAGAGAATAGGAGTACATGTTATCTTTGCGGGGATATCTTCTTTCTTTTTTTGGACTTACAGGGGGAAATTATGGTGCTTCAAACATTAAAAGCTCGACTCTTTTGGCAACTGGGTAGGATACTATAGAGGTGAATAGTGCTACTGTAGAGTTGGCAATTGCACTTTTTTGAGGCAAGTAGTAGAGAAGGAAAGTTCTTGGCAACCTCCATTGTTTTCACTTAAAAACGCATAGAAAGTAAGGATTTTACCTTTTAGAAAAAATATTTTTTTTGATTGTTGGAAGAAGTCATAATAATTGTATTGACCATGTGGATTTTAGATCCAACAACTATTTCTCTATTCAAAAAATAAAATTGCTTTCACAAGTAAAGGGCCACTTTCTATACTCCTAGTGGTTGCAGGTTCGTTTTCCTTATCGTAAACACCTCCATTACTTGTGCTTTTTGGCATGCAATGACCTAACACAGGGTAAAACATAGATCCATTAAGTTTATGCAATGTGTAGTCGAAACATATGCCATTATCTTGAGTCAAAGTACATTGGCTTTGTCTAGGCATAGTGGCAAAAAACAATTTTGCACTCTTCAAATGCATATATCTTCAATCTGTACGGTCAAAGTTTACGAAAATTTTAGGGTGTCTTCTTGTAGTACAGTCTAACCTCTTTAATACGACAATCCAATATACAACAAACACAATAATACGAAACATTTTCGTGCGACCAAACTTTTTAGTCTAAACTTCCTCCATAATACGACTATGACTTACAACAATGCGACACTTTGAGATCCACACTTTGTCATATTATAGAGGGAAATAAATGCATTGGAAACATGTTATCATGTTGGGAACAAGATATCAAGGTTGGGAACAAGCTATCAAGGCCCATGATTTTGACCTCAGCTTCAATTTGGGTGATGCAGATGATCAACCTCCACCTATTGTGGGGTTATCTAATGCACAGTATTATACTCAAATGCACTCTCATTTCATCATGGACAATTCTAGAAATTTTGATCTTCATACCGTTATAGAACATGAAAAGGTAATGGGGAGGCTAAGGAAGATTATTGTAGTCAATCGTGGTAAACAACATGAGAGAACTTTAGACACCTTTTTCGTGCCTAATTTGTAAACTTGTTACTTGAGGATTTTTTATGTGATATTTTCAATGCTATGAAGTTTCTATAAGCTATTTCCAATATGTTTCTTGTGCTTTTTTTCTCGTAGATATTTTTTGCAAAACTTTAGGCATCTATTTTTGTGTATTTTACTAAAACCTCAATAATGAGACATTTAGGCCCAAAATGTCATATTATTGATTATATGACAATTCTCTAATACGACACTTTTCTTGTTTCCAAAACCTATGATTTTAAAGAGGTTAGATTGTAGTTAGCTTCAAAATTCAACAGTTGCAATTGTAAAGATTGTCTAAAAAAGTCTAATGATATCTCATCTCAAAGTGGCAAGTTTTGGGGTGGTTTTGGCGAAGCACAAGGCCCAATCCTACAGGGGTCAACTCGTAAACATCAGTCATAAACTATATATACATGGGCGTATTTTACTCTATAAAATACAAAAAATGTACTAAATTTTAGCAAGACTTACACCTGTGGATTGAAAATTCTTCAACTAACATCTCTCATTTGGAGGTCATTTCAATATCTCAACCTTATCGTGTTCAAATACAACATCATACATGTAGAATATTGTGGCCACCAGAAGCACCTTCTGACTTTAAGGGTTAACTCAAGTCAATCTGATTCTTATACATTATCACAAAAGGAACTCAGAAAACTTCTTCCAATCCACATAAATGTAGAGATTTTAATTTTTATTATTTTTTTCTACTACAACATATACACTAAATTTCATGTTTAGTGTAGTAGTACTTTATGATTTGAAAACGCTACATCTTGTTCCTTTTGATGAATTTTTATTATTGAGTACAACTATCTATACTACTTAAAGAGGGTGATCATTGTCAACATGGTTGGTAAATATTTTCATTGAGAGTAAAAATTATAGCATTAATATATCATAGAGTTTGGCTATACTAAACATAAAATTGAGAGTAATCTTAAGCTTTATATTGATTATTTGGAATCTCATCCAAATTACATCAAACTCATAGAAAAATGAATACATGCAATTTTTGATCTTGTACTCCTTGCACGATTTGTTTGAATATGCTTTCTTTTGTGAGAATGTGTTAATCCCTAAAGACTCATTTAATCCTAAGGAGACGTTTTTCATTTTGGACAGGTTCCTAAAATTCAAAAAAAATCTTTTCTTTTTGAAAATTTAAACCACATTGTCCCTAATAAGATCTTTGTGGAAATAGTTTTGGAAAAATTGGATTCATAATATGAAAGTTATTAGCCTTCAGAGTCAAATTGAGGATTCTGGGCAACTCCAATTTTTATGCTAGAAGTTTCTATTGACATTGAGGTTTCTCACACACATAGAGAATATTACCTTCTTCCAGGATGTCAAGAAAGAATAATTCTTGTATTTAGTGTAAATTTTTTTTTAAACCCAAGTCAAACTTTTTCACACATTGTAACATATTGTCACACATTGTCGGGCAAGGTACCAAAAATATTCTTCTTTACTACATTAAACCTAGAGATCCTTATATTTTTTTACTTTTTATATCTTTGGCAACAACATGTGGTGAAAGCCTTTTTATTGACCATTTGGATCATCATTTTTAAACATATTATGTTCACAATAAAATAAAACGTGAATTGGCAACTTTTGAACCTCCACGTCTTGCACACTTGTTTTGAATATGTTACACCCTTTCTCTACCTTCAAAAATTGGTGTATAAGGAACCAACATCATGCTTAACAAAATGGTGAAGAATTTAGACCCTCTGTAGTGCAAAAAATTGACACCAAGTGAAGTCAAAGTCTGTTGATTCACTCAACGGAGGGAAGGAGATGAACCATTTTCTTGACTTCAAACGCTATAATTATCATATCTGTGTGGTGGATTGTAGCAAAAAAAAGATGGTAGGTTTATAAAGAACTATGTTTTAAGATCTTACAATTAAAAGTCCAAAATTGTTCTTCAAAATTAGATTTTCTTGCCACTTGTTTAAAGTCAAAGTTTTGGAGTGTTTCTTGAGGGAAAAAAGGCTCTCAGGGGTTAAAATCAATTAAATTAGGATATTAAGTGTTGGCAACACTAAGGGGCACTTTACACTATGGACCACAGAGATTGACCCTCTAAAATCTATGACTAGCCGCAGAAGTAATCCCAGTCTGAGTTTGCTCTACACTACCTTGAAAATAGAAGATTGAGCCACAAAGTTTGAGGTTACCAAAGTATGTTATTTTCTGCCGAGTGGATAATGTTTCTTGGTCCAACGGGTTTTCCGTCGGGTCGAGGCAACGAGGTCAACTTGACAGAAATCAAGGGGGCCATTGGATTGAAAATTAGTGATTGACTAAAATTCATCTTATTTATTATTTTTTAAAAAAAAATCCCCCGAAATATACATTAAAAAAAAATCAGCCCACATTTGTCCCGATCCAAATCCACTTTACACTACGAGAACTGACCAAGACACTCCAAAAACAATTTTTGATTTTTCATGGTCACCACTCTAAACCAAGAGCTGTGACCATGAAAGCAAATGATTTCTTGTGGTCAATCCCGGTGGTCCATAGTGTGAACCGCTCCTTAGTGTTGGAAACACTAACTTCTTGCAAAAAAAAATTTGGCTGGGGCTGCAGTCTACTGTGATCAATTGATTTGCAACATTCCTAATTTGCACACCTCAAAATTAACCACAAAACCATTAAAATAAACCCAAATTGGGCCTCGGTCACCAATGCCCACGGACCCACTCACCGCCACCCACCGTCCCAACTCGGCGCCCACTACCCCCAAACCCGTCCCACCACGTGAATCTACCCTTCTCGTACATCCTCTCCCAGAAAGTTGCCATTCGTAGATAACGGGTTCTTATCCCTCCGAGGAATCTGCTGATTTCGTAGATGGTGTCGGGTTTTGCGACATCGTGATGGTTTTGGGATCCCCTCCTTCGTTTTTTTCTTCGCCTCCAAAAGGCTTGTCTGCCTTCTTCCTCTGTCGCCCACTTTGCTACCTTCTCCACACACACACCGTCCATCTATCTCTCCAATTACTCGCCGATCTGCAGCGATGGCCAAGGATCCAGTGCGCGTGTTGGTCACCGGAGCCGCTGGTACGTGTTCAAATCTGGAATGGGTTGCTCATGATTTTGGGTTTCTGTGATGTTCTCAAATGAATTTCTAGTTCGGTAACTTGGTCTGATTTTCCGTTTCGGTCTCTTTGAAGACGGGTTCAGTGTGGGATCTGTGGAGAGGGGTGGGTTTCTAGACGTTTGAAGAGTTCGTTTGTGAGGGTTGATCGTTTTTTGGTTGATGGATTGAGCCTGGAGGACACCGGAATGAGGTTCATCGTCTGTCTGGGCAGTCAGAATTTGGCTTATGTTCATTATTATTTGTGTTGGTTTTAGCTGGAGTTTTTGTGTTGGTTTTAGCTGGAGTTTTTGTGTGATTAGATCGTAGGTGGTTTTTTTTTTTTTTTTTTTTGGTACTACTCTAGTTTTATTTTTGACGAGTGTGCGTTTTTTTTGGTTTCAGGTCAAATTGGGTATGCTTTGGTGCCCATGGTCGCCAGAGGAATCATGCTGGGCGCAGACCAGCCCGTCATCCTCCACATGCTGGACATTCCGCCCGCTGCCGAGGCTCTCAACGGTGTGAAGATGGAGCTCATTGACGCCGCATTTCCGCTCCTGAAAGGTAATAGTAATAATACCCAAGCCACTCACTTGAAAGTGATTCTGTTTGTTCCGATTACTGCAACTTCTTGACTTTTTTTTTCAATATGTGATCAGGTATTGTGGCCACAACCGACGTTGCCGAGGCCTGTAAGGACGTGAACATCGCAGTCATGGTGGGCGGCTTCCCTCGCAAGGAGGGCATGGAGCGCAAGGACGTCATGTCGAAGAACGTGTCCATCTACAAGGCGCAGGCCTCCGCTCTTGAGCAACACGCAGCCAAGGATGTCAAGGTATGCTAATGCTTCTTGGTATGATATGTCGCATGTGACATGTTTTTGTAGCCCTCTCGTGACATGTTTTTTGCATCTTTATGTGACATGTTTTTGCACCCTCGTGTGATTTGTTTTTGTAGCCTCACGTGACGTGTTTTTGTACCTTCATGTGACATGGTTCAGTACGTGGATGTGAGCTGTTATTGTAGGCCAGGTTGTGTGTGACATGGTTTTTTGCGCCCCTCGTGTGACATGTTTCTGCATCTTCTATGTGACATGTTTTTTTTTTTTTTTTTCTGACATAATTTTTGGTGGCACAGGTTTTGGTGGTGGCCAACCCTGCGAACACGAACGCCCTGATCCTGAAGGAGTTCGCGCCCTCCATTCCGGAGAAGAACATTTCCTGCCTCACCCGTCTGGACCACAACCGTGCGCTTGGGCAGATCGCTGATCGCTTGAGCGTGCCCGTGTCGACTGTGAAGAACGTGATCATCTGGGGCAACCACTCGTCTTCCCAGTACCCGGATGTCAACCATGCTGTCGTTGGTGGCAAGCCTGTGCGTGAGGCTGTCCAAGATGATGCCTGGTATACTACTCTCTTTTTCCTGTTCATGCCAACTGTGGATGAGCCTCACAATTTTTTCTGTGTCTACCTGCTTAGTTCTCAATGCAGTTACCTTGCACTTGATTTTGGAATTGTGTTCTCTACTTCAGTGACATTCGGGACCATTATTACTTTCTTTCGTACCGTGAACAGGATCTGTTTTGAGAATGGAAAGTCTTTTGGGTTGCTGTAGGTTGGACGGAGAGTTCATCAAGGTCGTGCAACAGCGTGGTGCTGCCATTATCAAGGCTCGCAAGCTGTCGAGTGCGCTCTCTGCCGCCAGCTCCGCTTGTGACCACATCCGTGACTGGGTTCTGGGCACTCCTGAGGTGCCCACTTTTCTCACACAACTTCGGCCCTGAAAAAGAAGAGTTCTTTGTAAAGTCATAAGAGTCATTTCTAAACAGTTCTCGATTAGTCTAAAACCACATGAAACGAGGAGAAGGCGGCTAATGTTCTCATGCAAACACTTTCTTTACTCTCAATAAACGAAAACCCACGTTGTTTTGAGTTTAGAGACGACCAGACTCTTCCATTGTCTGAGTTGACCACTGATCTATAACTATTTAGAGTGAGATTTGATGGGGGGGGGAAAAAAGGGGTTATCTGATTGAAACTTCAGGTTACATCACAAATAAATGGTACCATATTTTAGGCTAATGGTTTTTAATTTTTGGTTTCCAGGGCTCATACGTGTCGATGGGAGTGTACTCTGATGGATCTTACAACACGCCTTCTGGCATCATCTACTCCTTCCCTGTGACCTGTGCCCATGGAGAGTGGACCATTGTGCAAGGTAAGTTGATAGCATTTATCACTTCCTTTTTCCTCACCTACTATGGGATTAGAACTGATGTTTTTAAAAATTTGGTTTGCAGGACTTCCCATTGACGAGAACTCGAGGGCCAAGATGGACGCCACGGCTGAGGAGCTTGTCGAGGAGAAGGCCCTGGCTTACGCGTGCATCAGCGAGTAGATAAGAGTAACGATCAGCTGTAGACGCATCATCCTCTTCAAGGATGTGTGGAAACTATTCTTGCAACACACTGCACCTGAGTAAGGTGGAAACAATTTTTGTCAACAATGTAACTGAATAAATTACACATGTAGAGAAAAGAACTTGTCCATCATGAGGCTGCTTTTACATTAGTTTAGATCGGGATTAGTATCAGTTGGCAATTTGTGATCGCTGGGCTCGAGTGAAGCATCATGATGAGCAGGTGCACGATCAACAGCGGCGTCGTGTGAGGCATGCAACCCCACCAAGGCGTAGTAGACCACCACCATGGCCGTGAACACGCCGAACCTGATGAACGAGTCGCGGTCCATGGAGCCTACCAGGAAGCAGTTGGTGCCGATCGACGCCGCTGGAATCCATGGAATCCACGGCACTCCCCATACCTTCGGCGTTCTCACTATTGGTAGCAAGTACCAGAGACACCACGTTGCTCCCAACCAAACTCCCCCGAAGATCACCTGCATGCATCAGGATCTCACATCGTGAGTACTGCACTAATTTCACAACGATAGCTTCGCAAGCAAAGCTAGCAATGCCTCCTTTTCTAGATGAGTGAAAGCAAACTCCAGTACCATTTGAAGTTCCTTTGACACCATTTCTGTATTTTAAAGACGCAGCAGGACATGCTAGATTTATCACATGAGGAAAGAAAACAACACTAATTGGTCAAATTGAGCGAGCGAAACTGGCAATGTGGAAACGGTTGTTATAACGAACATAGAAGGCTTTCTATGTTGGTCATGTTGGTGGATTCGACATTGCCAATTGTGTTGTCTCGATTTGACCAATTAGTGTTGTTTTCTATGCTCATGTGGTGAATCTAACATGTCCTTCTGCGTCTACACAATTGAGTTCACTTCGACTACAGAAATGGTGTCAAAAGGGGCTTCAAACGGTACTGCGAGTGAGCGAGTAATTCATGCGTCTAGATATGGTTCAGTCACTTACATGGCCCACCCAGCCATCGCTCATCGCCCAGTAGACTGCGATTCCCACCGACGCTCCGAAAATTGCCATCACCAGCACCACGAGCAACCACTTTTGGTTCGCTGTCGTCTCCCCCGGCATATAATACCGCCGCACCAGTAAAGCCACGGCAACCAACATGAAGATCCCGAGCGTGCTAATCGACACCAGATTCGCCAGAACGCGCAAACTTGTGAAGAACGCCACCACGCTCGTAAGCACCAGCGACACGACCGTCGCACGCACGGGCGTGCCCGTGCGCGCATTGATGCGCGCCAGCCACGGCGGCAGCATGTGCGTCCGCGCGATGTGCGTCACGTAACGCGCCTGGCTCACGGTGCCAACCAGCAGTACCGTGGTCATGCCCTTGAGCGCGCCCAGCGCGATCAGGTACTTGGCCCACCGCCACCCAATCGCCTGGAACGCAAACGAGAACGGGGCATTCGGATCGATCGCCGCGTACTTCTGCATCATGCAAAGCGTGAGCGCCATGAGGCAGTAGATCACGGTCACCATCACCATCGACCCCACCAACCCGATGGGTATGTCGCGCTCCGGGCGCTTCGTCTCCTCCGCGAGCGTCGCGACCGCGTCGAAACCCAGATATGCGAAGTACACCACCGCGGACGCGGAGAACACGCCGCGGATGCCGAACGGCATGAAGGGCTCGTAGTTTCTCACGTCTGCATGGGCCAGACCCGCACAGATGATGAAGGCAATCAGGGCCATGTTGACCACGGACGCGACCCAGTTGAGCGTGGACATGGCTTTCGTGGAGGCGGCAGCGATCAGGCCCGTGATCCATATGACGACAACGGCGATGGGGTCGAGAGAGTTGAAATTCTCCGCGAGGCCGGGCGCGTGGATGCGGAGCGAGTCGGGAGTCTTATCGATGAGCGTGGCGAAGTAGGACGTCCAGGCGCGCGCGACGGCGCCCGTCCCCACTGCATACTCCATGACGACATTCGCTGCGCCGATGAATGCGATGAAGTCGCCAAGCTCCACTCTTAAAAACGCAAACGACCCTCCTGTGAAAGACATTATCATGTCAGAATGCCCAATAAGGTTCGTTTTCTCGCAGCGAACATCACTTGCCTGCAGATGGAACTTCGAGGGCGAACTCGGTGTAGATGAAGACGGAGAGCATGGACGAGAATCCGGCCGCGACATAGGAAAGGAGGATGGCGGGGCCTGCGCCTTCGCGCGCTTGAATGCCGGTGATCACAAAAATCCCTGCGCCTATCACTGCACCTGAATACCACCACATGTCAGATCGCAATGCGACACCACCTCTTTGTGATTCCGAACATCAAAGTTCGCACACTCAGACAATAACCTACAGTGTCTTGAACGAACTTTCATGAATCAAACCATGACTGAGAAAACTCCAAGTGCTGAATCTCACTTACCAACGGAGAACCACATCAAGTCCCACCAGTTGAGCGTCCGTTTCATCAAATTCTGACTCCGTTGCACCATCTCACCTGTCTCCAACTGTTTCACCAACCATCCACATGATTCAGCGGCCGTATTCAATTGCCACTAACCTTTCTAACTGTAATTATTCAAGTTGTTTGTGATGTCGCCGATCACAAAAAAACCGCCGATCAAAAACGAACGCACACTTTTTCAACATTTGAGGCGAAGTCACACAAGGTCATCAGAAAATGTACCCTAAAATCAGGTTGCTCTTTCGGTTAACCTAGTATCAATCTCTTAGTTGACCTAGAATCAATCGCTTCCGCAATAGGTACTTTTCCGGTTAACCCAGTATCAATCACCGCTGCTAGGATTTCTAGGAGATGGGGGTCGATGCTATGTACTACTTGCCTCGGGAGTGGTGCGCGCGAACACCCGGCGCCGGAAGCGAGGGAACGTCTGCCATAGCGCGCCTCGGTACGCCTGCCAGCTCCGGAACGACGCCTCCGGCAGCAACGCCTCGCGCAAACCCCCCATCTTCGACCTCAACTACAGCAACAAGTCGCACCAATGGTCTCCAGGCTCACAACCACTACCACCATCGATCAAACCTCAGCACCTACCACTACTGCAGAGAGTAAGAGCAGCCGGCCGGACTCGTACCAGCAGCAGACAAAGTGCAGTGTGAAATGGGTATGGTAAGGTGTAATTTCGTAATAAAAAGGAGAGATTTGCGACTGCAGCAGCAGCTGGTGTTCATGACGACATGATTGTAGTGCAGCTGTTCCATATTGTCAGATGTGGGTACCGAGCGGGCAATGTCGGGCACTTCCTGGGCATCACGAGTCGTGGAAACGCAGGTGGTATCGACGGATTTGCGGGGAGCGAGTTTTGCGAGTGAGTTAGGCGTGCATGTCGCGAGCCTGGTGCGTTCCGCGCGCGCGGCGCTCGCTTCATTCACAGCCACAAGCTGGGCCATGACAACAGACAGCAGCAGCTGCCGCAAGCTAGGGTCTTGTTCCTTCTAAAAACACTCTAATCATACCCTTAAAATCATAATCTGCGCACTGAACCACGCAATGGTCAACCACGCAGTCAACCGTGCAGTCAACTTCAGAAACACTGCAGTCAACCGTGCAGTCAACCGTCCAGTGAAACTACATTTACATGGTTGGACTATTGCGTTGCAAAGCAAGTGCCATTTGATAGTCTACTCTATCTTCTTAAGAGCAAGGCCGGTGGGGGAAACCTCCAATATCTTGGTGATTCCCTCTTCTCTAAGAAGTTGGCATGTGGCATTTACTTTGAAACTCTTTTTTTATACACGAGGGTAACTTGGGTATCTAAAGTAAACAACAAATATACGTTTACTTTATTGGAGATTGTCCTTGACCTCTTGGGGACAACGAGGGGCTAATTAATCAAATATATATTGAAAGAGGCGGAGCCGATACCCAGTCGGTACTCAAGCAATTCGTTGCGCCACATGGTGATACCTCGCCTTTAAACCTCAATATTGGCCCTCCTTGACACGTGGCAATAGCTAGGTGAAAGAGGGAGGGACATATCCAAGGCTGGAAACTGGAGATACCTAGGTGATACCCGCCATAGGAGGCGGCAACATGTGACATTTGCTTTTATTTTTACTTTTACTAGCACATTATTGGGTTTTACATAACATTCAAATTAATGGACAAGGTTATTTTTGTTAAAAAAAAATTTTAAATTGGCACACACTAGTTGCTATATTGGCAACTTGTGGCAATCCGGTCAAGTGGAGTGAAGATTTTACTACCAGGGATTGAACCCGCAATCATTCACTTAGAGATACATTGAGACTTTGGATATTAGTGATCACCTACTTTCACCCAAGTAGTTAAGGGTCATCCTGGACTGTTATTTTGCATAATCAAACACTGTTTGTACATTCACCTAATTTAGTACACTCATCTTCTACATAAAATATGATTTACTAAGTTATAATTCCCGCTAACTTATAACCTTTGTGGATGTGGATGAAGGTGTTGGTCATGCTAAAGGTACCAAGTCTTACTTTAAGTTTTCATTTTTACTAAGTTATAACTAGATCCATCTTTGGCGCTACGTTTATAAATAAATGATACGAGGGAAGAGTATAGTCAAGGCAATGTCAACATCTATAACTTTGATGGTTTTTGGATAATAAAAGAGGTATTGTATTTGACTCATATGACCAAACCATTTGCTTTCACCATCTAACTCCAAAACTTAAACCCCTACATTTCCTAGATAATTTCTCTACAAAATAGTCCAAAGATGCCATCGCCCAAAAAGGGCCAAAAGATTGATTTATTAAGTAATATTTGGACTTTAAACTCTAAGATCTTTAAACACACATCTATATAAACAAGCAAATATCTTTTTGGTTGCAATCCACAGCATGAATACATTTGAAGTAAAGTGTTTTCTTCATCTTTTGCCTGCTGGGGTCAACCCTCTTTTGACTTCGTATATTTTACACTAGAGAGTGTTCAAATCCTTTACCATTATGACCCATATGACATGGGAAAACTTAGCTATTTGTAGCTAAATTTTCACACACCATGATGGGTCATGATGTAGCTATTTGTAGAAAGATTTTTAGGCTTAATTTAGAAGTGGAATGTGTTGAGACAAATAGATTTGTGCATACAATTCATTGGTGATGTTTGTTACATACAAGTCTTTGAGAATGTCACTAATTCCCTATCTGGTGGGCTTGGTCTTAGTAGTGAAACAAACAGGCACTTTATTCACACCGGCGTCCTTCGGAGACCGGCGTTCTTCTTCTTTGAGAATCTGAACACGTTCAAACTTTTGGATATGTTCAAATACTCAAGCAAGGGAACACATGTATTAAGATCTACTTTGTGTATTGTACCTCTACATGTTGTACTCCAGTTGTGGCTGACGGCAGATTTATTGCTAACTCTCTCCTTTGTGGCTTCTCTCTGCCTCACTCAATCATGTATTTGGGCGTATTTGTAATACATGGAGTACAGCTAAATACATGTAATCATATTCGGAATACAAATACATGTAATCCATGCTTGGTAATCTTGCTTGACCCTGTACACAAAATCAGAGAAGGTGAAAAATATCTCGTATGGCGCAGAACTTAATTGCCAAAGATAAAAGGGGTTTTGAAAAGGCTTTGATTGATTCTTTAAGTGAATCGAGATGATAGTTCAAAGTTCCAGAAAGATTTCCTTGAGACACTGCAAGGGAGGTGAGTATTCTACTCCGGTATCAGGAAAGAACATTTTCTTCTTATCAAGTTGAGATAAGTCAAATTTTAAGCAACATATATTGTACTACTAAAATCATAATCTACGCAGGGATCCGTGCAATGAACTATAGAAACGTTGCAGTCAACCATGTAGTTAATTGTGCAGTCAACAGTGAAGTGAATCATGTTACATTTTTCTTTTTATAGTTTGTAATATAAAAACTACATTAAAGTGGTTAAACTAATGAGTTGCAAAGCAAGCGCCAATTGCTAGTTTATTTTTTTAATTCTTGTATTTGACACTACATGACCCTACTTATGGGTCATTTTTTGTAATAATTAATTCATAATGGAGAATGTCCGGAAATTTGGAAACTTCAAGAGATTTGTCTACTAGGTGATAAATGTGTGATGACTAGGTGATATTTGTGTAATGCCTAGGTGATATCCGTGTGATGTCTAGGTGATACCCACTGTACCAAATGTCTGCGTCAGGCAGAATACTTATTTGAGCACTTAGGTGCCAAAACTGACCCCTAGTTACGGAATCTTGTCAATTGTAAATTGTAATTATCTTGTCTATGAGATTTCTTTGTTGGACCTTTGTATCTTTTACAAAAAATATTACAATTATATAAGTCTTTCCACTGCAGAAATTCCATTATCTTTGATTGAGGAAATCTAGTAAAATATATATTTGAGCGCTTGATATTAAGTAGTCATTGTATGGAGTCCCAAAGGCCAAGGTTTAATTGAGGATTTGAAAAGTTAAAATCAAATATAGAGAAAATAAAATTAAACAAAAAGGGTGTATAAACTATTGAAAGTCTTCTAAATTCCTTGTTGTAATGGATTTGTTATCACAAAAGAGTCTTTGGCCATTTAAAACCATTATTTTCTAGTCGAACAAAATTTATGCAATGAATAATTGAAGGATCAATAACCTTCATAAAGCCCTAAATCCCTATGGTTGATTAATTTTTATTATCAAGATTTCAAATAATGTATTCAAAAACATTCTTTTATTGTATATTATACTTTTTGTTTGTGAAATTTTCCTTATCAATATGTTAGAAGGCAATAGTTTTGTGGAAATACAACATTTTTCTTACCAAATGTATAAAACATTTATTATACAATGCCACTCTAAGTGGTTTTTAGATTTTCATTTTGCTTTGCTTACCTCTAAAGAACCATGGTCACTATTTTTCACCCAAACCACCCCAAAAACTGCTACTTTTAACCCCTAAAGTCGAAATCGACCAGAATGTGGTCGATCTGACTCTGGTCAGGCTCTCAGTTACTAAATTTATATCGTATGAAGTTATTGCCGTTGAAGATTGTAGAGTTTTCCCAGACCTTTAAAATGACACCATTCATGCTTCAAAATTCCTCATACTTTAGGAGATATTCACGGTCAAAGTTTGAAAACACTGTTAGGGCATGCTGAAATCTGCCCAGAACTGCGGTATATGCTCAATTATTCTCAAAATCTGCCCAAAATCAATTAGATCGCAGTAACTTCAAAAATTCACCAAAAATTGAGATTTTATTTTTTTCCAAATTTTGTTTTTCGTACATGTAAAAGAGGTAGTAAAGCATGATCTCACCGTTTGGATTTTCAATCAGATAATTTTTTACATGCCTTTTTAATTGTTGAAAATGGGCATTTGTATTTGTATTTCAGCATACCTCCATGTGAAAAATGAAGCATTTCTTTAGGTTTTATAGGTCCTATGAGGGTAAAAATTATATGGACATATTCCTTACTCACATAGGAACAAGAATTTGAAGAGCCTCATGTCAAATTTCCTTTCAAAATTGGTTTTTTTGGCCCCCAAAACATTAGTTTTCGATTCTACAACAAGGAAAAAATCTTTTTTTTCAACTTTGAACATTATGATCTCCCAAATGGAGAGGAATTTGAATCTAAGATTCGGTATACATGTACATGTACAAGTTAGGTACTAGATCTCACGGTTACATACTCGAAAATTTGTCAAAAGTTAAAAATTTTCACCTTGCATTGAAAGAGGGCAGTTTTGAGGGTTTTTGGCAGTTTTGAGGGCTTTCGACTTTAGGGGTTAATGCAAAGAGTGGAAATGAAAAGTATAGTTCTTACAGTTTTTTACATCTCCAACCATATGAACTTAATCTATACTAATAAAACCACATCCTCATAAATATTTATAATCTTTGACCATATGAATTTTTTTGAAAATCAAGTTTGAAGTGAAAAAAAAATCTTTTTTCTTTTGTTTTAAGGATCAACAAACTTTAACTTCAATTGGTAAAAAAAGAAAATCCATTTATTTCCAATTAAAAAAATGCAACCTTTGTGTATATTGAAATATTTTTAAAATAAGGAGCTAACATCATGTATACTATAATGGTAAACCATGTGTAGTGGTTAAAGTTGATACAAAAAAAAACATAATCTAGTGGTCCTCTTTATGTAGCAAAATTATTCATCTTGACTACAAAGGCTATGACCAAGTTACAATCTATGCAGTGAGCTTCATAAAAAATTTAACTCTATAAGGACAACAACGTATATGTGCGTAGCGTATACACTCTTCCTTGAGAGCGTTGATGGTCCAATGTGGGATCCCTTTGTTGGGTCGCAAAAACACATCCACACATATCACATGCGGATGGCCCTTGTGCGAAAGTGAACAATCACTAATAAGGAAAGCCCTTTCTACGTGGAAATACTATTTAGCCGCATCAAATTTCTTTTCATGCAAATCCGTTAGTCTGTTGCTCAGTGGTCTCACTGCATTTGTTGGAAGGGCAGAGATCCATGCAAGTTTCCGCAATTCAGGGGGCATGCAACAAGGAACTATCAATATTGCCATTGGCAAATTGCTTCAAAAGTGACCACCTATGGCCCTATCGTCTGTAATCCCTAAATGAAAAAAATCCTATGGTAGGTGATTGCAAATCTTGGGCAAGTTCCTATGGTTGCAGTTTATATTGCAACTCTTGAATTGTATAGAGATTCAAAAAAACAAGAGGTACATTGGATTTTATTTTTTATTCTCATCAAACTTATAGAAAAAAAGTCATGTCATCTCAAGGAAAAAACTATCAAGTGCAGGCACATCAAGCAACTCCAAAAAATTTTGCTAGGACACTCTATTGAATGTGAGATTTTGTATACTAGCAAGAAATATTATTTCCTTTGATATTGTCAGAAAACATTTTTTGTTTGTAGTGAAAGAATGAATTTTATCCCAAGTCAAGATTTTCACACATTGCCACACATTGTCGAGTAAGGACCCAAAAAGTTTTCTTCTTTTCCACATAAATTTTACAGATCTTCACGTTTTTTACTTTATATATTTTCTACTACAAAGATGTGGTGTAAACCTCTTATTGACCATTCGGATCATCAATCTAAAACATGATAAGTTCACAAAAAAACAAAACGTGAATTGGCACTTTTTGAACCTCCACTTCTTGCACAATTGTATTGAATATGCTACGCCCCTTTCCTACCTCTAAAAATTAGTGTACAAAGAGCTAGTATCATGATCAACATGATGGTATAAAATCTAGACCTTGTGTGGTGCAAAAATTTGATACCAAGAGAAGTCAAAGTCCGTTGATCCCCTTATGGCAAGAAAGAAAATGAATCGTTTCCTCTACTTCAAACACTATAGTCTTCTAATTCGTGCAGTCAAAGTTAATGGAATTTTGCGAGTATGTTACTTATGAGTTTTTATTCAGATCCAACGGTCAAATCTAGACGTAAAACTTTTTACTTCCTTCTAGAATCGACAGTTTTGAAGTGTTTTTGGTGTGAAATTGTCAAGGAAATTTAGGGGTTAAAAGGTTTTAAGAATGATATTTTGGAAGTCCAGACCAAGGGTAGACAATCAGAAATTGATAAATTTTGTTTGTGCAACGAGTACCTTAGCGTAAAATTTGAGGTATTTATGGTAAGAAATAGTGAAGGAATTTGAGACTTCAAAATGTAAAATGAGGCGTGCACCGTGTAACCAACCTTTTTGTCCAAGATCTTTGTCTGGCTCTTAGGTAGTCTTAGATTTTCATTCTCATGTGATCAACGTTGGAATTGAAAAAGCTCTTTCTAGAATGCCTACTTTGGTCTCCAAGAAAAGAAAGAAAACCATCGTCAACAACAAAGATACTTTCCCAGAATCCCACAATTTGGTGGCAAACTCCCATTGCAACTGAGAAACCACCAACAAACCTTCAGTCCTACAAAAGTGTATGAAATCATTATCTTAACCCTTTAACGCCGCAAGATTTCTGGAGACAGTGTTGTAGAGGCCCATTTTGGGCCTCTTCGGCTTTGCAGGGTTAATATATTAAGGTAGAGCGCACTATACACGTTGGTTTGACCCTTAAACGTCAGTCGGGAACTATATATACAAGCACGTAGTTTACGCTCTAGAATGCAAAAAAAAATATCAAAGTTTAGCAAGATTTACACCTTTGGATTGAAGATTCTTTAACAAACATCTTTCATTTGGAGGTTATTTCAATATCTAAACCTTATCATGTTCAAATACAACACCATACATGTAGAATAGTGTGGCCACTAGGGACGAGTAAGGTTTAAGCCATGCAACATACTTGGAATAGGGCTTATCACAAAATCTTATGAATTATTGATTGTCCCCTCCACGGCCCGCATTAGCCATGTAGCGGGTTCTAGACTACCATGGTTTGGTCCAATGAGCAAGTTTCAGCAAATTGGTCCACTTCTAAGGGCGAAACCCCATGTAATTCCCGACCCGAATTATCATTGTAGCTTCCCTAGTTGCAGAATGTAGGGAAGAAAATGTAGGGCCACTTCCATGCGTTACACCCGACCTGACACTTCAACCTAAAATGAAGTAGGGGGGTAAACTTGAAGCGATCTTTATGTGTAAAGTAACTTTGATACAATCCATGACACTCTGATTAGTATGTTGGGAAGAAGGGGAGGTTGACGGGCTTGAAAAGTGGCTCCACCATCCTCGAGATAATCAGCTACATCCAACCTTGTTTTTTTGGGTAGGGTGAGAAGCTGGCTACATGGAAGTGACCCAACCCCGTCAAAGATGACGGGTCGGGCATTTCATAAAACCAGGCTCTTAATGGTGAGGGGTCCCATAAAGCTCACTTTTTTGGCCCTTTTTGTTGGATAATCTATGGGTTTTAAAACAACAATTAAAATGGTAACGGGGAGTTTTATTTTTAAAATCCCCCCCCCACCAGATGTAGAAATAGGAGACATATTTTTTCCACAATCCCTTAAGAAACGACTAGATCCATTGCACGGCCATGTGTGGAGTGGGGAAGGAAGATTCTCGGAGCTGCCTAGGAGCACATCAACCCCTAGAATCTACAAGATAATTCAAAACCTATGAGCGATCCGATAAGCTCTCTTCTACATGCAGTCTAGATTCTAGGGAGGAAATGTAGCATCTTTATACATGGCTTATGCATTGGTCAATGAATTTACAAGTGACTAGTATATTGACCCGTTGTCTCCAACAAGTAGTGTAAGTTTAAATAAGATAACTAAAATCATAAAATCAAAAGAAAATTAAATATAATAAAAGTAAATGCCACATACCACCGCATCCTACCTAGGTGATTATATTGAGGGATTGCCATATGTCAAGGAAGGCCAATATTGGGGTAGATTGGATATTGCCACGTGGCACAACGTTTTGCATGAGTCGATTGGGTATTGGCCTTCCCTCTTTTATTATATGTAGTAGACTAGTACAGTCTAACCTTGATAATATCACACTTGTTAATATAACACCTTGATATTGTCACCCAAAACCTTGAAACAAATTTTCTTAGTGTAAAACTACCTTGTTAATATCACTATCACCCTTGATAATATCACATTTTTTTTTCAAAATGTATAGTGTAAGTGTGACAATATCAAAAATGGATGGATGAACAAGTGTGGATGATGACATATCTCGTTGGAATATTTTACTGTATTTACGATTGGGGGTGATTCCTGAATAAAAAATGTGCGCAAATCATAGATATTGGTGAAGACGAGGGTTCTAGGAAAAGCGAGGGTTCTGAGCTCCAAAAGCATTGAGACTTGGGAGAGAACAAGGGTTTGCTTGCACTTGGTTTCTTTACAGATTTAGTATAGTACATGTCGATGGGGTGTAAGTTCATTGCTGGAATGGCGATTAATTAATGATACTATATGTGTAATGTGAACGAGTTACACCTTGTCATGTGTTATTTTTCAATGTCCATTTGACATGAGGTGAGATAAATCATATGTTAGGTTTCAATGGATTTACTAATTTGTTAAGTCTCAATATGAGATTTCACTAATTCATTTATTTGATTTTGGTGATTTATAACATCTGATGGTGATTGATTCAGGTTGGAAAATCAAGTGTATGATAGATTGTAATTTGATTTAATTTTCTGATTTAATTTAATTTTATTATTTTATTATTTTTTTGGCCTTCTTTTTTGATAATATCACATTTTGCCTAAAATTGCCAAACATGATATTATCAAAATTGTCACATCTTGATAATATCGCATTTTTGGGTGAAACGGAGGGTGTGATATTATCAAGGTTAGACTGTAGACCATCCGTTGTCTCCAGTAGGCAAATGACAAACCCCAATTAGGTGAACGTATGCCCATTTTTTTACTTTAGATACCTCAATTGCTTAGGTATATAAAGTAAAACATTTAAAAGTATTAAAGTAGATGCCAAGTGTTGACTTCCTAGAGAAGAGGGTATTGCATAGGTATCGCCGGTTTCCACTACCAGGTATTGCCCTTGCTCTTTTATATATAGTAGTAGATATACTAGCCTACCAACCCATTGTCCTCGATGGGTAGTATAAGTTTGCGAAAGATATCTAAAATTGTAAAATTAAAAGTAAATGCCACGTGTTGCTCCGTCCTGTATCATGAGACCTAGGTGATACCGATAGGCCTTTTATCGTATAGAGGGATATATCGACGAGTTGTCCTCGACTGATAATGTAAGTTTAGGTAAGGTAACTAAAATTCTAAAAGTAAAAGTAAACGTAAAATCCCCATCCTAAGTTAAGTTTCCATCATCCTTCTTGGAAATATCTCCCAACTATCTCCCTATTAAGTAGCGGGCATCACCATGGTATTAATGATATCCGTTAGCACCCGCTTATATCATTCTAATTGACCCCCCGTTGTCACCCTATGAGCCAAGGGCAATTGCCAATAAAGTAAATGTATATATGTTATTTACTTTAGGAACCTCAGTTGCCTAGTTATATAAAGTAAAGTATTAAAGTAAATGCCACATGTCAAATTCTTAGAGAAGAGGGTGTCACCTAGATATTGAAGGTATTCACCACTGGGTATTGGCCTTGCTCTTTTATAATAGTACTAGTGGACCGCCCATTGTCTCCAACGGGCCAATGATTTTCCTCAATAAAGTAAACATATGCCCATTATTTAGATACCCGGGTTTCCTACGTATGTAAAGTAAAATTGACCTAGGTATCGCCAGGTGGCACAATAGATTGCTTGGGTACCGACCAGGTATTAGCCCTTGGCCATTTATTATATGTAGTAGACTAGTGCGCTACCCGTCGTCCCCAACGGGCCAATGATATTAATCCTCAATAAAGTAAAAGGCCTATTTTGGGATGCCTAGGTATCCGTCCAGTTATTGACCTTGCTCATTTATAATTAAGAGTAGATGTGATGTTCGGCTACATTTACTCCCTAGTATATAGGAAGTATATAGAAGGGAGCAGTATGGAGTTGCCAATCGGCTATTAGTTGTCCCACCTTTGTAGTAAGAACTCCGATCATGATTAGCCCTTATAGGTCAGTGGGGGACCATACATATGGTCACATATTTTACTCTTAAAATACAAAAATGTATTAAAATTTTGCAAGACATACACCTTTGGATTCAAGATTCTTCAACTATCATATTTGATTTATCATATTTTGAGGTCATTTCAATATCTCAACCCTATCATGCTCAAATACGACATAATACATGACCATTTTGAAACTTCTCAAGCATGTAGTAGGTGCAATAATGATATAAATCAGAATTGTCATGTCATTAGATTGTACTCAACACAAATACAAACTCTTGAAACTATTATATACATCAATCCCCACACCTTGTATGTCAAATACATATTAGAAAACATCATGTTGCAACCCAAATGTGGCTTCTCAGACCTACATGGGTTAGAGTAACTGTTCATTCGCATCACTAAGAGTGCGCACATGCTTCATAACCAAGTGTGCTTGGTCAAAGATGAAGTGGTGGCACGCCCCCACCGAAACGGGTTCCAACAGAGCATTCTCCAAAAGATTTGCATATGCAACCAAACCGGACGTGCTAGCTACCTAGTCCCGCACGTAAGGACCTTTCAGGACCCAACCCATGCCCATCAGACTCTTTTCCAGACTGAACCAGCTCCGTTTTGAAGCATGTGTGTGGTCATACTGTACAATTGTCCAAACTTGTAGGACAACAGTAACCACAACCTTGCAAATCCCACAAATCCTAGTGCAACAGATGGGCTTTTATCACAGCGCATGCTGGTGCTATTTAAGTAACAGAAAATTATCCCAGCCGGTGCTTTCTGTCCCGCTACCCGAGTCCAGTGCTCCTACTGCCACCAACTGAAGTTTCTTTAGGAATGTTATAGTATTTTACACAAGGGTAAGTGTGTTCACCACGTGTGTTCATGTATAAGTTCTTTCCAAATATTCAACAGTCAGGCCTTTCTGAAGGCGGCTCTAAGCAGACGCACATGTGTGCGGATGAAGGCCGGTTCGCACTAGCACTTGCGGTCGACTTGCGTTCCGCGTTAGGGTAATTTGAGAAAATATTTTCTTATTCAAAAACATTGTAGACTCTTGTCTCATACCAACTCAAGTCACTGTTGCATGGGGTTGCCGCACGCAAGCCAAGATGAGTCATAAATTTGGGTTAGTAAGTACTGTTCAAGTGGCCGCAAGTACTATTCACTTTTGGATTTGGTTCATTAATTCTCTAAATTTTTTTTTACATGTTACCCTTCTGACGCAGATTCTTGCAGCACTTGCGGTGATCATGCCTTCTTCTGCCTAGTGCGAACGGGCCTTGAGCCTTTGTTGCCAAGCTTCAACAATTGGTGATGGGCCCCACTAAACAAAAGGTAATTTTGGATAAAATTTTAAATATGTAAATTGGTTCCCAGGTGTAAACGCATTGGGAACTCTTTAGGAACATGGAGAACGCTTGGGAACACGGGGAACTTTGGAGAACAACATGGGAACTCATCTGGAAGGCAATGGGAAAGTTGTGGTAATAATATGGTTTAAAAGGTAAATCAGAAGAAGGTAACCAAATGGTTTGGTTTGGAAACACATCGGATTTTATTGAGAAATTGGTGTAGGCATGAGGAGCCCAACCCGGACTTTTAGGGACCATATATGGGAGATGAAGCCCCATTTGGTCGTCATGTGCGTCTGCTTTCTGTCACGACATCATTATTCTGTTTCCAAGACACAATTTAGTTAAACTTGAGTACCAAAAGAAAAAGGTGATTTGATGAAGTCCTAGATTCACTGTGGTTCTTGTAGAGCCCATATCTTTCTTCTCCTTTTTTTAATTTTGTTACTTTGCTTCCTTATGAACAATGAACAATGAAATGCTTTGCAATGAACCCTTCGGAAAGGGTACCCTAAACCCTAAACCCTAAACATCATGAACAATGAAATGCTTTGCAATCAATGTTTTTGGGCCCTACCCCATTCAAGCTATAGCTCCCCCATAGTACCCTGAGTTCTCAAAGGGTTGACCAATAGTTCCGCCAAACCTTTCCCAAGCCAAGACTCCATGTGCATGTGGTCCCAGTTATTAACATAAGACCCTAAGATTCAGGGTACCTATCTAGTGTATTTTGGTGACTTTCAGGAAAACTCCAATAACCACAACTAATAGAGTTATCGTGAAATTAATGGATCTTCCACCTCGAATCTTAGGGTCTGATGTTAGTAATTGGGTCCACATGCACATGGTGACTTGGCTTGGAAAATGTGTGGAAGGACCACCAGTTAACTTTTGAGAACTTGGGATACTACGAGGGAGCTTTAGCTTGCATGAGGCAGGGCCCAAGAGCATTGATTGCCATGCATCTCATTGGTGCAAGAGAAAAGAATATGAGATTTTTTTGAAGCATGTTTGAGAGTGGAGCGGGCAGGGAGGCGACCCGGTCCTTTTGACCTGCCCTTAGTGGCGAGGGCTAGCCACCCACTAAACATGGCTGCACATTTTGAAAAATCATAACTAACTCAATTTTCATCGGAAAATATGAAATCACTTGGTTTGAAATTGTAATTCTATTGGCTATCACTAAAAAACAAAAGTATAATTATCTCCTTCCTCCATATATGCACACTCCTTAACTTGTCGGTTTTAGGAGGGCTTACCTTACATTCTACAGTATGTTGTTTAGGGAAGTGGACCATAGAATTACACTCGTCCCTTAGTTACAAGCAAATCTAGTGTCGGACCTGCAGATGGATGGAGGTGGTAAGAAATTAGAGTTTTCCTCAAAGTGCTTTTCAAAGGGGAAAGTCAGTAGGAATATGGTGCCAAATATTCTTTGTAGTTTTAATCAAAGGAGTAGAAATTCCTCTAAAATGCCTTGGTCCTATATGGGCTAGCAATTAAACAAATACTTATGTATTACAGAGGTTTATAAATAAAGAAAGGAAACTTCAATAACGTCATTCAAATGTATAATCGTTCCACATGACAAATGTAAATAAATGTAATACTTGGTGGAGGTGTGGGAGGAACTAAACTCCCTACTAGAGGCGGTAGTACTTTGAGTCCCTACTAGAGGCGGTAGTACTTTGAGTCCCTATTGGACCCTCCGACGGGCGAAGGCCGCGGCTGAGACCCGATTAGAGAAGGTGGGTATAGGGCAAGGAGCATGTACCGAGGAGGGAAGGAGCAGGTATCGAACAAGAGCGGAGGGCCTGCTGCGGGCAGGAGAGTGGGGCGGGACCCCCCCTTTCGAACCGCCCTTAGTGGCGAGGGTGGCCAACAATAGGTACCCCCACAACCAACGACCAAAAGTAAGGGTCTTGAAAAATAGCAAACCTCCATTTGGGGCTGAGTTGATGGTAATGAGGTGGTAGAGAATTGGATATAGTTCTGCCTTTTTTTTTTTATTGGTTCCTCGGTTTCTTTGCAATTAAAAATTCGTTTTGTTTTTGTGCCAAAAAAAGAAAAGAGAGTTGGATATACCCCAATTTTATAGGCGTCGGCTATGGGTTTTGGTTGGTTATGGGGGTGGCTTGCCTTATATCCTGGATTTATGTATCCAGCCAAGTTCGGTCGTCATCACCATCCACAGTTGATGGGAGCTACATCACGAAAATCCGAGTGGATGGGAACCATGTTGTTTTTATATTCAATTTATATACTTAAAATCTAGTTCTAGGCGACCAGCGTTTCCCACGCTGCAGGTGCGTGAGTCCTCCAACTGAGCGGCACCCAGCCAACTTTGGTACTTCTGCATCAATTTCGACGCCACCACGACGCAATTACCACGCGCTCCCACTCTTCCTTGAATCTCCCCGCTGCTCAATCGCTAGCTTCAGGTGCTGCTCTGTTGGTTCCAGAATACAGTACTGTGAGTCTGGAAAGACTTACAGTTGCATCTCCTACTGTTGCAACACTCGACGCTGTCTCCGAGAGCCTGATCGAGCACTCTCTGGAGCTGTTAACTTGTGGCTGGTTAGAGTTCGCGAACGTGACGGAGAGCGAGAGTTACGGAAACTGTTGCTAGATTCAATTTAGCTCTGCTGCAGATTCACAGCTTCTCCGAGAGCACGTTATCCTGTGGCTGTGACAAAGAGATGATTTACAGTTACAACTGATGATAGATTCAAAGCTGTCTCAGATTCTCAAGTCTCCGAGAATGTGATTGGATTGGTAGTGCTAGGCATTTTGCGGAGAGAGAGTTACAGTTTCATCGACAGTTGGCCACTCTCTGGATTGGTAGCTACAATTCTCTCCGAAGTTGCGGTCAGGTGACATGGATGTAGAGTGAGGGGAATCTGAATGAGCTCAGAGCTTGGATTCCGGAGAGGACGAATATGCTAGTCTTCATCTCGAGGAGTGCGAATTTAGGCGTTGGACTGCAGCGGAACCTTCAAGGCTTGAGGATAGTGCGACGTTGGGGCATTCTTCGGCGTTGCAGTGGATTGTTCGAGCAGCCGGCTGACCGATGACCATGGAGTCGGGCCGCAGCCCGGCCGCAATGGTACGCACCACGATTCCCCGCAAGGATGAGTAGTATGCGTCACTGGGTGAGGTTTGTCTGACGGAGCTTGAGGTTTTTTTTTATGTCGGATCCTTGAGGAGTCGGGGGCTTGGTGATGCAGTACAAAGAGAAGGCGTCTCTGGCGGCGGTTCTGACGTTGGCGTACCAGAGCTTCGGCTTGGTGTACGGCGACCTGAGCGTGTCCCTGCTCTACGTGTACCGCGCCACGTTCGCGCGCATTCTCGAAGTCGACCCCATCGAAGAGTTCGAGGTCTACGGCGTGCTCAGCTTCGTGTTCTGGACGTTCACGTTGATTTCCGTCTTCAAGTACGCTCTCATCGTCCTCAACGCCCAAGACAACGGAGAAGGTCGGTCCAACAAAATCCTCGCATCCCCCAAAATTAGTGGACCAGGGTTCAGGGTTTTGAGCTCCAGTGCTGATTGTTTGTGGGTTTGTTGTTGGCCAGGGGGAACATTTGCGCTCTACGCTTTGCTCTGCCGCCACCTGAAGCTCAGCATTGTGTTGAACCACCAGACGGCGGACGAGGAGCTGTCGGCGTACACGGTGGAGCGACATCCCTCCTGTGTGGACTCGGAGTCCTCGCGGCGAGGAGCGCGCTTGCGGCAGCTGTTTGAAAAGCACAAGGTGCTACAAAACGGCCTCTTCATCTTCGTGCTGCTCGGCACTTGCATGGTCATCGGCGACGGTGCCCTCACTCCAGCTCTTTCAGGTCCAAACCTGCAACCCTAAACCTATGTTATATCGGCCGACGTGCTATCTGCCCCTGAAAATCTCTCTGAAAGTTATACTGAAATTGTAGCTGCTGTTCTGAAACTGCTGCAGTCTTAGCAGCCATCGATGGAATCCGAGTTGCGGCTCCCAACCTCCACAGCGGTAAGAACTTCTCAGGGAAAACAACAACGATGTGATTGTATTTATAGTTGCAATGTCTGACGTTTGTTCCACGGTTTTGCAGATGTGGTGGTGGTGGTCTCGTGCGTCACTTTGGTGTTCCTGTTCGGGATTCAGCACATGGGCACACGCCGCGTCTCGTTTCTGTTTGCGCCTGTCATCCTGGCGTGGTTGGTTTGCAGTGCGGCCATCGGCGTGTACAACTTGGTGGTATGGAATCCGAGTATTGTGAAGGCCATCAACCCGTATTACATGTACTACTTCTTCAACCAGGATGGAAGAGAAGGCTGGATCGCTCTCGGCGGAGTGCTGCTCTGCATCACAGGTACTAGGAAGCCTTCCCTACCTTTCTGATTGCTGCAATCACAACCTTTCTGATAGATTTCTGTGTGAGCAGGGTTGGAGGCGATGTATGCAGATCTGGGTCACTTCTCACCAACCTCTATCAAGGTGAGCAAGAGTTTGAAGCATTAACACACACTTTCCGCCAGGGTTTAGGGTTTGATACTTCACGTTTGCAGGTTGCGTTTACTGGCGTTGTGTACCCTCTCCTGATGCTTGGATACATCGGACAAGCTGCCTACCTGTCGAAGAATCTTGACGATGCCGAGCATGCCTTCTTCAGCTCTGTTCCAGGTTAGTGAAATGATGCAACGTTTGGTTTCTTCCTTGATTAGTTCACCCAATTTATCCCTGATTTGTTCACGTTCTTGTTGCAGAGCCTGTGTTCTGGCCTGTGTTTGTGATAGCCACATTGGCGTCAATTGTGGGGAGCCAAGCGGTGATATCTGCCACGTTCTCCATCATAAATCAATGCATGGCGCTGGGATGCTTCCCTCGCGTCAAGGTGGTGCACACGTCCAAGGACATCCACGGCCAGATCTACATCCCGGAGATCAACTGGATGATGCTGCTCCTCTGCCTGGCTGTCACCATCGGTTTCCGGGACGTCGTTGGCATCAGCAACGCCTACGGTACTGCACTCTTACACCTTAGGATTGTCTTCTATTCTACCTTTTGGTACTAATCCGGATTTGCTGCTGCAGGAGTGGCCGTGATCACCGTGATGCTGGTGACCACCTGTCTGATGACGCTGGTGATCATCTACGTCTGGCAGCGCAGCCTGCTCCTGGCGTTCGGGTTCCTGTTCGTGTTCGGCTCCGTGGAGGTGCTCTACCTGTCCACGGCCTACTACAAGGTGCCGCAGGGTGGGTGGGTGCCGCTGGTGATCTCCGGCGTGTTCATGACCGTCATGTACGTGTGGAACTTCGGCACCACCAGAAAGTACGAGTTCGACTTCCAGAACAAGCTCTCCATGAAGTGGCTGCTCGACCTGGGCAACAACCTCGGCATCGTGCGCGTGCCCGGGATCGGACTCATCTACACCGACCTCGTAAGCGGAGTGCCTCCGATCTTCTCGCATTTCATCACTAATCTGCCGGCTTTCCACGAAGTCCTCGTGTTTGTGTGCATGAAATCCGCGCCCGTTCCCTACGTCGCAAACCACGAACGCTACTTGATTGGCCGCATTGGCCCACGAGAGTACCACATGTACAGGTAACTCATACTACTTTCTCCTCACTCTTGATAGCTATGAGATGAGCTCGGTGTTGTCTCAACTAGAATCCTGCAGTTAAGTCATTGGAAGAGCTTGGTGGTCTCTAAACTCAAGTTACAACTAGTTTCAGCCGACCTCTTCAGTTACAGGAGAGGTCATGTTGTACCATGAATCTTCGCCGCCTTTTCTGAGCTGATTATAGAAATCTAGAGCTATTTCGAAAGTCTTGCCTGACCTTGCAAACAACTCTATGTGTCGCCTTCTTTTTCTTGGATTTGAGAGTCATAAGTTCCTGGTTTGTTGGCCTTCAGGTGTGTGGTGCGGTACGGTTACAAAGATGTGCGCGGAGACGAGAATGACTTCGAGAATCAGTTGATAGCCAACCTTGCGGAGTTTATCCAAACGGATGAGACCAGTTTCGGCTACGATCAACAGTCGTCCTCTTACGAAGGGCACTTGACCGTCATGGGGACGACTCCGGAGCTGCTGCAGAGAGCGGACATGGACGACGAAGAGAGCATCAGATCCATGGCCATGTCACACGGTGGAGATAGCTTGCAGGTAGGAATCGCCACTCTTCATTCACATCTGTCCGTGAAATTATATATCTGACGTGATCGAGGTTGGAGGTTGTTGCAGTCCAGGGAGTGGTTGTCACCTCAGACTGCAATCCCCCGGAGACGAGTGCACTTCGACATCCTCTCCAGCGACACTGACGAAGAGGGACGCGACCTCTCCGAAATCCGGAGAGAGCTTACAGTGCTCTCCAAAGCAAGAAACGCCGGCGTGGCGTATATGGTGAGCCACTCCTACATCAAGGCCAAAAAATCCTCCTCGGTCTTCACGAGGTGCGCCATCAACTACGCCTACACGTTTCTGCGGAAGAACAGCCGCGACCCGGCCATCGCCTACAACATCCCGCACACCAGCCTGATCGAGGTGGGCATGTTTTACTATGTATAGAGCACTGATTTGTATATTAGTCATGAGCAAGAGGTTTTTTCAGAGCGAGGTGTGTAACTATAGATTTTTTTCATTACTAGTGACATACATCATGATGGAGTAGTAGTGTTTTGTTGAGATCCTCGTCAGTCTCTGATTTATGTCGGTTTCATGTTGGCATTACCTTTTTTACCGTAATCACAGGCTCATTCTGTACTTCTGATTTTTCTTCCTTGAATTATGTGAGTTCACATAGTTTGGTAGGAAAGTGAAGAGAAATTGAAGAGATGTTTTCACATAACATTCTACAGGTCTTGCTATTCAGTCTTTCCAATGCATTGTTCGCATTCCGACACTGAAACATCTAGTTCTTCCCTTTGATGGTCATTTGTTTCATTATCATTAGCCTCTTTCAATTTGGTTCTATTGGCTTTGATGAAATTTAAGAATCATTACTAAATGGGAGGTTGACGTAGCATTGGTTCTAGAATAATATGAGTGCTGAGACATTTTGGACATGTTTTTGTAGCCAGCTTCTCTAAACGTGAAATATCATTGGGTGTGTAACATTTCTTTTGACATAATTTTTTTTTGAGGAGTTGAATTCCACCTCTGAACCCGTAAAGGACATTTTGTACCTGCAGGGGTACATTTTGAGTGTGGCCAAGTTTCTAAGATCTAATTTTGAAGATTAATTTATTGATTGGGAACTTTTTGTTAGCTTCGCGTCGACATAGTTTTTGATTATTTTTTTAAAATTTAAATTTTTTTGTCGAAATTCCACTTATGGTTCAAAATCTACAAACAACTTTTGGTGACATGACAAATTCTGAAATAAAACTCTGAAATTTATAGAAATTAGCGTTTTTCTCAAATTTTTAAGTTTTATTTCCCTCTTGGAAAGGGAGAAGAAATCTTTGCATCCATTGAGGAGATTCGGGTTTCTTTATAAATTTATAAGAATGATATGCTTTATGCAAACTTTGTTACTGTATTGTTAATTTTGGCACATATGGTAGTTGCATTGCAGGAATTTAAGGGACATCTTCTAACCCTCTTCTATTTCTAGAATATGGTGTGCATGTGCCTAAGATGATTTTTGTTCATTGAATTTACAAAATCACAATCCATAGTATAAAAATTTGCAACATAAGGTGGTGACAGTTGTTTAGTTTGACCTCAAAAAAGTTCCATGTCTCACTCAAAGCCTATTGTCTTTCAATTCGTGCGGTCAAACTCACCAAAATGTTCACCACACTCTCGTACAATCCTAGTATAAT
Organism: Bryoerythrophyllum caledonicum; assembly: GCA_963971425.1. Lineage (NCBI taxonomy): Eukaryota > Viridiplantae > Streptophyta > Bryopsida > Pottiales > Pottiaceae > Bryoerythrophyllum > Bryoerythrophyllum caledonicum. Next base: position 13,166,886 of record OZ020525.1, on the reverse strand, counting down.
ACTACAATTCGATATCTAGAAAGTGTTTTTTTTTTTTTTTTTGGTTGAATGCATTGAAAATGGCAGTTTTCAATGATTTTGGGTGTGAAATTGTCAATGATTCTTCATCTTTTACATACGGTGATTATTTAGTAGTGTTCAACATAGAAACTTCATCTTGTACACATGGTGATTGTTTGGCATAGATTGTTTGAAGATTGTACAGGAGTAATCTATGATGCATTATGAAGTATGCAATGAAATTTCATCATCATACTTTTAACCCTTAAAGGTCTAAAAAGTCACATCTGGGTTGCTACATGATGCTTTTTATGTATTTGACACACAAGGTGCAAGAATTGATGTACACAATAATTACAAGAAGCTTGTACTTATGTTGAGTCCAATCCAATGACACATGACATTTCAAATGTAGATCATTATTGCACCTACTACATGCTTGAGAAGTTGGAAAATGGTCACGTATTCTACATGTATGGTGTCGTATTTGAACCTGACAAGGTTCAGGTATTGAAAATTTTCACTCCAAAAGTTGTATGTCTTGCTAAACTTTAATTCATTTTGGTATTCTAAGCGTAAAATACATGACAATATCTATTAAATATATAAAATATAGGTATGACCATATCTAACCATACATGTATTTCTAAGCATAATTCCAAGCGTAAAATATTTCTGAGCATAATTCTAAGCGTAAAATACATGACCAAATCTAAAGGTTTGTGGAGGATCATATACATGGGTATGTATTTTACTCTTAGAATACAAAAATTGTATTAAAGTTTAGCAAGACATACACCTCTACGTTGAAGATTCTTCAACCCACATCTTTCATTTGGAGGTCATTTCAATCAATCTGAACCTTGTCATGTTCAAGTACGACACCATACATGTAGAAAACCGTGGCCACCAATGGCACCTTCTGACGTTTAAGGGTTAAGTAGAGAAATACTATCAATGGGACAAGATGAAAACCATCAGCGAGAAAATACCCGTACCCTCGTAATTTGTAGTGCCCATCACACAAAAGAGGAAGAAGAACTCTAGTCCCGAAAGGCCGGCGTGAATGAAGTGTATGTTCGTTCCACCACTAAGTCCATGTGCACGCCCATCACACACATCCATCCGCCGCAAACAATGGCCATCAACAAGCATGGATGAGGCAGAGATCCCAACAGCACCTTCCTTTCAACATCACAAATTCCAGTGGATGTCCCATCCCAACCGCCGCACGAGTACCACAGCAGTATCACCAGGGTATCACCAGGGCATCGATCAGGATCCCCACCACGTTCCCATCGCGTTCCCACGAGGCTCCTGAACACTAATCCCAGCGACTAAAACCCAGGAGCGCATTCCTTGTCCTCAATAAAAGAGGCGGGTGCAGTTTTGTACATAAAAGTGGGGGTTGCCTGCCACGCCCAGAAAGGCCCTTTCCCAAATAATACAATAGTGAGGGCATAATGCTGTCCTATCATCATCATGGTCGTAATAACTTGCACTACCTTACTACTACTTTCTTTTTTATCTATTATTTTCCCTCCCCTCCTTTTTTTCTCTTCAGAATAACGCCATCCATGTGAGATTATCCCACCTCACTTCCATCATCAACCCTCACTTGCTCCCTCTCCTCTTTTGTGTGCGCAGGTAGGGTTTCTGCGGTGGTTGGGGTTTCCTCGCAAGGGTTCCGCTTCTTTCCCCCTCTCGATGAGTTTCTGTGGGTGGGTTCAAGTCTAGGGTTTTCTGGAGGGTTTTTTTTTTTTTTTTTGGTTGTTTCAGGTTTTGGTCGTCTTCTGGATTTGGGTTTGTTGCGTTTGGAGCTGGGTTGAGTGAATTTGGTGTTTTTTTCTTCTAGTGTTTGGATGATCCGATGGGCATGGTTGTTGGAGTCAGCTCCATGATGTTAGATTTGGGAAAAGAGCTGACCTTTTTGTTTACCCATTTGGCAGGGGTGGGTAGCGCTGTGTGGGCGTCGTAATTAAGGTGAGTTTCAGCATCCAGAGTTGATGGTTACGAGTAGGGTATGATAAAACCTACAGAAGTTGAGGAGGCAATTGACGTACACATGCAGCGTTGTGGTTCAGAGGATGAGGGTTTAGGGTTTTTGCTGCACACAGCAGAGTATCATGGCAATGTAGCTGATTTGCATGAGAACTGATTGCACCTCAGGACACAAGCTCGTTGATGGTGTGAGGCCAGCCCTGTGAATGTAACGGTTTCTCCGGATCCAGGGCTCTGTCCCGCCACCGCTGAGAAGGCTGTTTGAGAAGGCTTTTTTCCATGGCTCAGGAGGAGGGCTTCGCTGATGAGCCTGCAAATGAGGGCGGGGAAGGCGATGAGGTATGTCATGTGTGTCGATACATGCCATCAATGTGTGTCGTTTCTTTAGTGATCTCATGTTCCTGGATTGTCCTGTTGTGTGTTTTTTCAGGAGTACAGCCTCCTCACGGAGCGGTTAAGGCAGAGGACTAAAAGGAGACCTGTGTATGTGGACGATGAGGAAGAGTTCATGGAAGAGGAAGAGTGGGAGTATGAGGTCGAAGAGGTGGGAGAAGAGGATGAAGAGAAAGAGGTTCTCAAAATGGAGCAGGTATGAGTTGAGATCACCAGTTTGTGATTACGCCATGTTCGTTGGTTTTTGTGCAATCAATGACAGACTTTTGTCACCATGGAATGCAGAGTGAGGACTTCTGCAGCATTTGTCACACCGGTGGAGATTTGTTGTGTTGTGATACATGTACTGCAGTGTTTCATCTCGGCTGTTTGGACCCACCCATGAAGATTGTTCCGCGTGGGAAGTGGAGCTGCCCAAAATGTGTACGTTCTCAAACCTTGCTGTGTAATAGATAGTGGTAATCTTGGCTAAGAAGCTGACCAATTCTGTTGTTTCACAGGCGGACCCACTTGGTGAAGTGGAGAAGTTCATTGATATGCAGATGAGACCAATCAAAGTGCCCGGCAAAGCGGCTGCTGCGGCGGCTGCTGCGGCTGCTGCCACTACCACTACTACTACTACTACTACTACCACTACTACCACTACCACTACTACAGAGGACAAGCCGTCAGAGGAGCAACCACTGAAGCTGGTAAAACAATATTTGGTTAAGTGGAAGTCAAGATCTTATTTGCACTGCTCATGGTATGACCCTATCTTTGTGATTGCTTTTCCAGGTCTGTTTGGTATTCTTTTTTTTTAACCTAGTTCTAGTTTACCATCTCTTCCATGTCAGAGGTTTGTATTAACTTCATTTGCAATGACTTTCCCTCAGGGTTACTGCGGAGAATCTAGAGAGGGGTATGAAGACCTTCGCAGGGCTTCGAATGAAACTGAATCATTTCCACAAGCTGATCGATGGAGCCAAGAACTGGAACACAGCAGAGGAGGATCGCATGCCAATCAGACCAGAGTGGACGACTGTTGACAGAGTCCTTGACATGAGGTTCGGCACTTGATCCTTTTTTTCCCTTTCTGGTATGCATTCTGAGGGATCTTCAATCTAGAGCTCATTGTTGTGTGCTTCTGTTGCAGGTTCAACGGTGATATCACAGAATACTTGGTCAAGTGGAAGGAGCTTGGCTATGATGAGGCGACCTGGGAAGTTGAGGAGGATGTTGCAGCTTTCCAGGCCGAGGTAGACAAATTCAAGGAGATTATGAGCCGCCAGGCACTCAGGAAGCGAAAAGGCTCAGCGCTTGACAACAAGGACCTCAAGCGGCGGAGAAGAGACTTCAAACCTTTCAAGAAGACGCCCAAGTTTTTGGTTGGAGGTAAATTCTAGCTTCCTCTGATTCATTGTGTGCAGTTTTCTCTCTACAGAAGATGAGTAACTGGTCGTTTCCATGGCGCAGGTTCGCTGCATCCGTATCAGTTGGAGGGCCTAAACTTTCTGCGGTTTGCATGGGAGCAGAACAAGCATGTGATTTTAGCTGATGAGATGGGCTTGGGTATGAATATTCACCATGTCAGGGTTATATAAGCCTGATCTTGAATCTCTGATCTTGTTATTATCTTCTACTAGTATGTTAGGCTAAGCATGTTTTGTGTTATGTGCAGGGAAAACCATTCAAAGTATTTCACTATTGGGGTCGTTAATAGAGGAGAACGTGGGGTTGCCGCATCTAGTCGTAGCTCCTCTCTCAACTTTACGGAACTGGGAACGAGAATTTGCCACTTGGTGTCCTCAAATGAATGTGGTCTGTGCTCTCATTTCATACTCTGAAAAACGCTTGTTTTGGAATTTTTTTTTCTGTATGCTAAGCCTGTTCTTTTTACTCAGGTCATGTACGTTGGATCGGCTCAAGCGCGGGCCATCCTTCGTCAGTATGAGTTTTTTTTCCCACAAAAGAGTGCGAAGAAATCGAAGGACAAAGGCAAGAGGAAGATGCTCGGAGAGAGCAAGCAAGACCGAGTCAAGTTTGACGTGTTACTGACTTCGTATGAGATGATAAATCTTGACACTGCGATTCTCAAAGCTCTTAAGTGGGAGTGTCTGGTATGATCCTGATTGCAGATGCAACTCTTATCTTTCTTTTTTTGGCATGACGTTCTCTTACTATCATTTGTGATTTCAGATTGTGGATGAGGGTCATCGTTTGAAGAACAAGGACTCTAAACTATTCCAAACTCTTACAACGTTCTCTACACGGCACCGGGTCCTACTCACAGGAACACCTTTACAGGTATGTTGGTGGTGTTGGGCAAACATGTTGGGCTCTTTGTGAGCATATTTTTAATGAAGCCTGTTGTTTCCCTGCAGAACAATCTCGATGAGCTCTTCATGCTGATGCACTTTCTGGATGCTGGCAAGGTAAATCATTATCACACTATCTCTCAATATGTGCAAATCGGGAGGTTTTTTTAGGTTAATTCACGCTACATCTTGCTGTGCAGTTCGCAAGTTTAGAGGAGTTTCAGCAAGAGTTTCAAGACATCAATCAGGAGGAGCAAGTTGGGCGGCTACACAAGATGTTGGCACCCCACTTGTTACGCAGTAAGCCATTAAGTTGGCCACATATTTATGGTGAGGTCTGACACTGTAGTTGCATATTTAATACTTTTCGTGGTTGCAGGAGTGAAGAAGGATGTCTTGAAGGAGATGCCACCTAAGAAAGAACTCATCTTGAGAGTTGAGCTGAGTGGCCTTCAGAAAGAGTTCTACAAGGCAATCTTGACGAAAAACTATCAGATTTTGACTCGTCAGGGTGGTCCTCAGGTGCAGAAAAGAAACTCTTTCGTTTTGTCTCGAAGAGATCAGCCTGGTAAAAACGCGTTTGATTATGAATATTCGTCATCTTAATTTTAATCATCTGCTTTGCAGGTCTCACTTACCAATGTGGTCATGGAACTTCGCAAATTGTGCGGGCATCCTTACTTGCTAGAAGGGGTTGAACCCAGCGTGAGAAATCAGGTTGAGGCCAACAGGTAGGCTTGTTTTTATTTTAATTTTGCGTCAGGTTATCACGCTCTATTTTGACTCCCATTTCATGAAAGTTTTTGTCTAACTTTGGGATATGTGTTGGCTTTCAGGCAGTTGCTGGAGAACTCAGGGAAGCTTTTACTTCTGGATAAGATGATGGCAAAGTTACATGCTCAAGGTCACCGAGTTCTCATCTACTCTCAGTTCACTCGCATGCTGGATATTCTGGAAGATTGGCTACATTTGAAGGTCCATGCTCTTACTTGTCATGTTCAAATTAGTTTGTCATGCCTTTGAAGAGACATATATTCTGACGAGGTGTTGTCTGTTGCAGAAATGGGGCTATGAGCGAATTGACGGTAAAATTAGCGGAGCTGAACGTCAAATCCGGATTGACCGATATAATGCACCCAACTCCACGAAGTTCTGCTTCTTGTTGTCCACTCGAGCTGGAGGCTTGGGTATCAACTTAGCCACAGCCGACACTGTTATCATATATGATAGGTAACTAATCTCAACATGGGGCTTATTGATGTATGTTACTCCTAGTAACGAGAGTAACGTAACCTAGTTGCTAACTTTGAAGACTTCTTTGACAGTGATTGGAACCCACATGCTGATCTTCAAGCTATGGCTCGAGCTCATCGTCTTGGCCAACAAAATAAGGTAACTTGCTTTTCTCTACAATCAGCCATTTACATAACCCTTCTTCTAGAACCTGAGGAAACATTGGTCTAGCCCTAACCACAAAGTCCTCTGTGTGCAGGTGATGATTTTCCGCCTTGTCACTCGTGGAACTATTGAGGAAAGAATGATGCAGATGACGAAGAAGAAAATGGTCCTAGAGCATCTGGTTGTGGGCCGCATGAAGAAAGAAAATTTAAATCAGGTACGCATCTTCTCAGCCTTTATTGACCTGATTTTTGATATTTTCTCAGTCCTCCTCTAGTATCTCATATTTGCAACTCAGTTAAATATAGAGGTAGGTGCTATTTTCTGTTGGAAGCAGGTGTACCTAAACTCAAAATATAACGTTGGTTATGTACTGCTCTTTTTTCTTCAGGAAGAGCTGGATGACATCTTGCGGTATGGTGCAATGGAGCTGTTTAGTGAAGAGGGTGAAGATGGAAAAACTCGTCAAATCCACTACGACGACGCTGCCATTGATAGGTATGTCCTCTGAAATGTGCTCAGTTCTCTTCTCTTCTTTATATTGTGTTTCTTGCGTTAACTAGTAAATTCCTGCAGGCTTTTGGACCGAGCCCAAGTCATGGATGAGGAGGTGAAAGCGGAGGACGAAGAAGACAACGACCTGTTGAAAGCCTTCAAGGTGTGTACCGAGTTTCGTTTTTGCACTTGGTTTGGGCACCATGTTGTGTATATTTTTTTTACTAATATTGTTTCTGCCACAGGTTGCAAATTTTGATTACATTAATGAAGAAGATGCAGCGGCGGCGGCAGAGGAGGCTGAGCGAGAGGCACGGGCGAAGCTGGAGGCTGAAACTGAGGGGCAACGGGGGGCACATTTCTGGGCTGCTCTCTTGAAGGATCGAGCTGTGGAGCTCCCAGTGGAGGAGCTTGAAGAGCTTGGGAAAGGCAAGCGAAGCCGGAAGCAGGTATAGTTGTAGCCATGGACCTTATCTAATGCTGAATATCTAGAGCTATTTGTAAATTCAGATAAATCTACAGGAGTTTTGACCTCTTCTTTCATTTTTAATTATTAAAATCAGCCCTGATTAGCTCCAAATTTTTCTACTATCTGTGCAAAGAGGAAAAAGACTGCTAAGCTTCATGGTATTACACGACCTCTCCCTCTTCCTTCTCATAGACAGCTAAAACTAGTTTGCACTGGAGTTTAGAGGCCACAAGCTCTTCCATTGATCTAATAGCCATCAAGAGTAAGGAAAGAGAAATATTATAATAAAAAGAAGGGGTATCTTAATGATACTTTGGGTGGCTCAACAAATAACTCTACTGACCAAAGTGGTTTGGTTGTTCACAGGTTCATAGGATTGGGCTGTACTCTCAGGAGGATGATCTTGCAGGCATGGCTGAGATGAACTCTGACGATGCTCAGGAGCCTGATTGGGCGCCCACTGCTGAAGCTGACTCTCCGGAATCTTATGGAGAGCCTGGTGAAGTCGTGGGAAGTAGTAAGAAGTTGCAGCCTTCAAAGAAAAGAGTCAGAGGTACGCTCCAATTCCTTTGAAGTTGTTTGTAAAGTAGGGCAAAGTTACCATGAGTTTGACCTCCTATTAAAAGCACCTATAATTACCATCTATAATCAACTCAAAGAGGAGAAAGGCGCCTACAATTCATGACCTCTCCATTGTTCTCAAGGGTGGCTAACACTATTTCTAACTTGAGTTTAGAGACCACCAAGCTCTTCCATTGAAGAATTCTAGTTGAGACACCAAGCTCATTAATTAGCTATTAAGAGTGAGGAAAAAACGGTATTATAACGCAAAAGAAGGGATTTCTTTGGGTGATTTTACAAATACCTCAATTGTATAAAGCATTTAGGTCTGCTTTTCTGAGGGTACTACATGAAGCAAATCAAGGTGGTGAGAGTTTTCTTATAAATTTACGGATAGAGCTTGAGAGGTACAAGTTTATCTATGTGCAGAACGTGCCAGCACAGGCGAACCAGCACCGTTGATGGAAGGAGAAGGCCGAGACTTCAGAGTCCTGGGCTTCAACCACAGGCAACGCTCGGTATTTGTGAATGTCTTAATGAGGTGAGCTTAATTTCTTCAACGTACTGTTTACCGAGAATGAATTGTCCTTTAGTAGATGTCTAACATCTTTTATTGTGCGCAGGTTCGGGTTAGGTGACTTCAGCTGGTTTGAGTTTATCCCTCGTCTGAAGCCAAAAACCCCTGAGGAGATCAAAGAGTAAGAGCTTATTTATTTCCCTGGTTTGTTGGTTTCATGCACATGGTCTTTGACGGCAACCTCCTCTAACCAATTTGGGCTTTGGCAGATATGGAACCTTGTTCTTAAGTCACATTGCAGAGGACATCAACGAGTCTCCCTTTTTCTCTGGTAAGTTCGTCAAAATATTACATGCTTATGTGAGTACCAAAAGTATTTCGAAATGCTCATACATTGGGTTTGCTGCAGATGGTGTCCCAAAGGAAGGTCTTCGTATTCAGGATGTCTTGGTTCGACTGGCAATTTTGCACCTGATTCGTGACAAGGTTACCATCTCTCTTTGCCTGGTGTAAAGTTATTTCTGCTGTTGTGCACTCTGCTCATGCTTGAGTTCTTCTACAGGTTAAAGCGCTCACTGAAGACCCAGCAATGCCCCTCTTTTCTCAAGGGGCGCACATGTACCGTTATTATTCTTTGCGCAACACTAAGGTTTGGAAGGAGGAGCACGACCGCAAGCTGTTGTATGCCATTTGCTCGTAAGAACTTCTTATCCTTCAACAATCTCCTTTCGTGTACTAGGCAAGATCTGAGTTCATTGTGAAGTCACCCAAATTTTCAATATGATACCCCGCTTTTTTTGTTTTATAATACTACTTTTTCCTCACTCTTAGTAGCAGGAGCTTGGTGGTCTCTAAGCTAAAGTTAGAACTAGTTTTAGCCGTCTTTGAGAAGAAAGAAGGAGAGGTCATGACTCTTGGCCGCGTTTTTTCCTTTCTGAGCTGATAACTTAAAGCTGATGAAAAAAGAGAGAAAAGAAGTCAAAACTCATGGTCTCTTCGCCAATGTCCTGCATGTGTATCTCACATGATGATGTTTTAATGCCACAGGAGACACGGCTATGGGAGATGGTTGGCAATCGTAGAAGATCCACAGTTGGGACTGGGCCCTGTCATCCGTGGTGAGCTCCTTCTCCGAGGTGTGAATGACACCGCCGGACCTTCTAAAAATGGTGACGCCCGCCCTGGTGAAGGTCAGTAATTTTCCATTCACTAATCTCTACCTTGGTTCATTCGATTTTCCTTGTCTCACATTGAGCTGTCTGTGTGAAGGTGAAGCGCCTGCAGATGAAGAAGGGCAACTTGGATTACCTTTAGGGGCAGACAAAGAGGAGAGAGAAGCGTATCTTCAGAAACGAATGGTGGACTTCGTCAAGAGAAGGGTTCTAGTTCTAGAGAAGGTTCTGAACGCGGAGTATCACTACACGGTATGCAAAAAAATTGCTTGTAAAGTCACCCAAAGTTTCAATAAGATACCTTCTCTTTTGATTTTCATACTACTATTCGTCCACTCTTAATAGCTATTAGATATGCAAAAGAGCTCGGGGGGTCTCGACGAGAGTCCTTCAGTTAAGTCAATGGAAGAGCTTGGTGGTCTCTAACCTAAAGCCGCCTTTGAGAAGGAAGAAGTCATGTTTTACCATGAATCTCCGCCGCCTTTTTCGCCTTTGAGCTGGTTATAGAGCTATTGATTTCAATGATGGAAAGAGGTCAAATTTCATGGTATCTATGTCTCATGTTACAAATAACTCTATCGTGCCCTCAGTAGATGTCTCTCTATTTTGGACTGAACAATCTTTGCTGCTTTTTAAATTTCTGATTGACTAGGTGTAAGATTGATTTTTTCACCTGTTTTTTCAGGGCGGAGACCAGGGACAAGTGGAGGAACCACCTTCACAACAAGTGGTCGTGTATGAGCCTGTAGCAAGGGGCTACCACACGAACGGCTCCCAGCAGATGGTGATGGCTGATCCTAATGTGCGTGGCTACCAAGCGCAGCATGTGGTGGTACACGAGCAGCAGGGCGTCATGTACCATCACCTCTCCCCTCAAATGCATGACATGGGGGTGGTGCGAGCTCAGCAGCAGCAGCAGCAGCCACCGCCGCCGCAGTACCAAAGGCGGGCCGTTGTGCAGGAGCGGGCCCCTCCTGTGTCAAGACACCCTGTTCCCATTTGTAAGTCATGGCGCACCCTTCACCTTTGTCTCTCATACCTTGCTAGACTGTAGTATTTTGCTGTTATCAGGTAGTTTGAGTCAGTGGGCAATGTGTTTGAACCTGCTTAGTTAGCCTGTTTCTGACTTCCAATATTTTTGTCGCTGTTTTCTTGATTGTGTCGTATTTGAGCCTGCAGCATAAACCTGATTCTGACTTCCACCTTTTTGTGATTTGAGGTTCAGTCTTGGTTTGAGTCTTTGTTTATCACTCAGATATGGGCAATGTTTTTGATTGTGATGAACCTGCATCATAGCCTTGTTTCTGATTTCGATGTTTTATGACTCCAGCGCCTGAAGAACTTGCAGCACATGCCATGGACAGTGACGAGGGTCGATTGAAAGTTGCCCAAATTTACAACTCGGTATGCAGACCTATCCTGAGTGGATAATTTTCATTTCCGTACTTTGGTCCATCGTAACTTTGATTTAATATCCAGGGTACCATCATAATCAGGGTTCAAGTTCTAGATACCGAGCTAACTGTATTTGGTAGATTTTGGTCCCAGTTAACGATTGGAAGCATCAGTCAGTTCCAGGGTAAATAACATTGCGGTTATCACAGTTCTAGATATCGATCTCAGTTGACTATCATAATGTACGATAATGCCGAAATATTTGCTAAAATACATAGGTACCAACATAGGTACCTATGAGTATTAACCCGGGTAAATATCAACATAGGTACCTATGATATCAACATAGGTACCTATGAGTATTAACCCGGGTAAATAATATTCCAGTTGCTCCAGTTGCAAGTCCTAGACATCGATTTAACCACATTTGATTTCGCTTCCTGTTAAACATCATAGTTTCCGATAATCCTGACATATGATACAAACACGGGTAAGTAATATTTCCGGTATTACAATTGCAAGTTCTAGACATGGATCTAACTGTATAGTTCATAAGAATGTTGATTTACACACTAAAATCATCCTACTCCAGTTACTCTAGACATCGATCTACCTGCACCTGATTTTGATCCGAGTTCACTAGCATAGTTCCTCGCCTAACCGATAAATAACATTGAATTCCAGTTATTTAAGTTCGATCCAACTGCATAATTGATAATAATCTTGACATAGAGACAAGAATCGTCAATTACCAAGTTGCAAGTTCTAGACACCGAATCTCACACCACTTAATTCCGATCGAACAGCAATTTGCTTCGGGTCCTAGTTTCTGAGAATACGTAAATAATATTCCAGTTCCTCTAGTTAAAAGTCCTAGACATCGATCCAACTGCACAGTGCATAACAAGCTTCACTTAGACATGGGAATCAGTCAGTTCCAGTTTATTGTAGACACGGAACTTGAGTTCTAGACAGCGATCCAAGTGTGTTGGTGGTGTTTGTTCAGATCTGCGCCACCGTGAACGAGAACGAGGGCGACGCCATCCAAGCGTACGGGGGCAACAAGTCGGCGGGCCTGCGCGTACGCAAGGCGCTGCGCGAGATCGAGATCCTGTGCATCGACATGCGCAACGCGCTCTTCGACCAGCCGCTCCGCAAGAACGCCGCCGCAGCTCGCAAGCAAAAGAAGGCCGAAGAGGGGGGCAGCGCCGGAGACCATCCCATCCCACCTGACGAAGGAGAAGGAGCAGACCATCCCCCACCCGGCGAGGAGGAAGGAGGGCCCCCATCCGAGGACGAGGAGTATGAGGAGCGCGACGGCGCCGACTCGGACGTGGACTGCGACGCACCGCCGAATGGAGTGCACGAGTATCAGTTTCTCAAGCTGGACTTGAATGGACAGAGCGGTGGCGGTGGCGGTGGCGGTGTCGGTGGCGGGGAGTGGGCGGCAGCGGCGACGGCGACGCCTGCTGCTGCTCCCGTTGTACACTTGGATAGAGATTGAGGTGCCATTATTATTCTTGAGGAAAGAGCGAGAGAGAGGTGAATTCTCCAGCCTTTGTACATAACATTTGCTTACATTGCTGGATTTTTATCAATTTTGTATGATTTTTTCTGCTTTCTTGTCATTGTTTGGTGTGAGACTGGTTTGCTTGAGAGAGAGAGAGAGAGAGAGAGAGAGAGAGAGAGAGAGAGAGAGAGAGAGAGAGAGAGAGAGAGAGAGAGAGAGAGAGAGAGAGAGAGAGAGAGAGAGAGAGAGAGAGAGAGAGAGAGAGAGAGAGAGAGAGAGAGAGAGAGAGAGAGAGAGAGAGAGAGAGAGAGAGAGAGAGAGAGAGAGAGAGAGAGAGAGAGAGAGAGAGAGAGAGAGAGAGAGAGAGAGAGAGAGAGAGAGAGAGAGAGAGAGTTGTGTTGATAGTAGTGAAAAAGAAAATAATGAGGAATTGTATATATATATGTGTAAGTATGTCTACCTTTAATTGATAGAGGGGAAGTAGTTCCATATTACTAATCCTTGTCCAATGGACATTGGTTTAGTGGTGAAACAAACAATCAGTTTATTCATGTTGGCTTCCATGGAGACTCAGTATAGTGGACATTGGTTTAGTGGTGAAACAATCAATCTATTCACGTTGGCTTCCATTGAGATTGGATACCATGCCCAATGGTCACTTTTGGCACCTCTATTAAAAGAATTATTCTTTTTTGATGTAATGATTCGGATGCAATGGATATCACCTAAGTAGTACATGGGTACCACCTAGGTATTATATGGATAGCACCTTGACTTTACATGGAAAATCAAGTAGTAAAAATTACAATTTTCAAAATTTTGGACAACTCTCTGTTATGTATTAATTATGTAAAAAAACGACCACAGCGTGGAGTATCTTCAATTTGCCTGGATATGTTAATTTCACTTTGCTTCTACTTTTTACTTAACTTTGTTTTATTCTATTAATTTTATTTGAATTTAGTTGATTTTATATTATTTTACTATATACATAGTTTCAAATTGTAATTATTGTAAATGATAAAATGATAGTGAATATGGAAGACTCCGTTCGATTCTAGTTTGGTACTTTAGAGCACCAAATACCCGTTTGTTCTTGAGGTGCTCATGTTGTAATTGACCAGAAAAAACAATGATGTAAACATGGGAAAGCAGATTGAGAGCAGATTTAGTGGCGATGTTCATGTCACAATTTGAAAATGTGTTGGCCATGTAAGCGGCGCCAGGGGAGGGGGATTGCAGGTTGCACTTGAGAGGGATTTGGAGTGCATACAAGATGTTCATGTTCTCATCGTCCACAAATATCGAGCTCAATTGCACCTTACACCTGCACAACTCGGGCGTGGCCGCTCTCAAATACACTTGCACTTCTTAATTTAAAACACCAACAAAGTTTGTCATTCTTCCTTGAAAACACCTAAAAGTCAAGGAGGGTTGCATTGCTATACACCAAAACTCTAAGCACACACAAAGTTAATTAGCAAAATGCTAAGTAACTACCACTTCAAAGTGGTGAAGCACATGATGCCATACACCGTGACAAATTACTAAATTATAGTTATTGGTTCAAAAGTTTCTATTCTTAAAAGGGAGAAGTAATTCACTACAACTAACCTATGTCATCTAGACATAACCTCATTAAAGGAACAAACAAACAATTTGTTCATAATGGTTTCTTTAAAAAATCAAAGATCTTTTTTCTTTAAACTTAATTTCTTATATAGTCTTCATGTAACTACTAAATGTAAACAATTTTTTTTTGGAAAGATTCATATTTATATCTAGACATGTGGAAAGAAAAAGGTTTTCTTGGCATAGTTTATGGAAAACTTGCTAGAACAAAGTATTTTTGTTATAAATAGACTTCTCTATATAATCTCAAAGAAGGTTACTTTGGTCACTAAAATTCAAATTCTTAAAGGTCATAGGGAAGCATAGCATGACTCCCTAGGCTACTTGCTTTCAAGAATAACACATGTCAAAGGATATATCTTTTTTTCATATGATTGGTACAAATGAATATTATATGCCATTAACTCTACCTTTTAAAAATTCTAAAATGAATCACATTCAAAATTGAAATTGTAGTAATCTACCCAAACTCTCAAAACATCCTTTGGCAAACACTTCTTACTGTGTTGATTGATGGAATATGATTGAAAAGTCACCAAATCCTTTCTTTGATAGAAAAACTAAATAGAGTGAATAAAAAGTATAAGGAAAAAAAATGGGTAACTTAATAAAACTTAACACATGATCACCAATTCTCTCATTTTACTAAATCACACTTTTTAAGTGATGAATAGGTATGGTAATCATGGGCGATTTTCTTTTTCTTTTTCAAATGAAATATAGGCAACCTTTGATATCTCTTCCAATCAACATAACCTCACACTCAAGTTAGAGCTTGCAAAATATCATGTCAAGATGGAAAAAATGTGGACATTCAAATCTTCATGATACAATGTTTGCTTCAATGCAAAATACTATTTTACATGAATCTACTTCTCATAGTCAAAATGCCACAAAAATTGTACTCAATGGAGTTGATGTTGTCAATGAGTTTCCATAATTTACAATAGAATATGAACAATCAAAAGGTTAATCATCATCACTGCGTGCAAATTATGATACAAATTACAGTACAATGTAACCGATATTTAACAAAATTTGGAAAAAAATAATCATTTGTGGATAAATTAGATAACTAAAACTTAAAATTGTTATTGGCAGCCAGTAAATAGACCTTATCCTCATTTGAAGCTTTCAAATGATGGTAACTCACTCAAATTTTGTCCAAATCAAAAAAGACATTTAGACATCTAAATTTTCCGTAGATATAAAAAAAAGACCTCATATGGCCAATTTGCATAGTAATTGAGTGAGTTATACTCTTCAAAATATTGTTGATACAATACATTGGTAGCTCTTGACGGACGGTTGACTATTATTTATCGACTTTTTTTTCCACATTTAGTTAAAAATCTGTTATGTGCATTTTCTTTCCAATGCACTTTTAATGAAAATAGTGGTTTAAGGTACAGGTATTTTAAAGAACCACTCTCTTATCAAAGATGGGAGTTGTTGGAGGCATCCTTGGGTTTCCTTTCTTCATTTTGGGCTGTGTGGCGTGGCTCTTTGGAGTACTAATTTTCATTTTGTTGTAAGTTTTTTTGCTAGCATTTTTTTACACAATAAAATGGCACATGTTCATTACATATATAGACCATGTTGCATGCTTTTTACATAGAGACTATGTTGCATGATTCTACGTGTAGACAATGGAGCATGTTCTTTTATTTGTTGACAATGTTGCATTTTAGGAAAAATACAAACAATGCTGTGGATTTTATGGAGTTTGCAAATAATTTAACCGTGTGCTTTGAGTGCAGTAAGCCGTTTGTGCTTGTTTGCCCCTGTGGAGGTTGTTGTGAAGCCATCATCCAATCTGCAATGTGGCTCATGCAATTGCCAATTCAAATCTTAAATTGTTTTATAGCATGCATACCTTGTTGATGGTACATTTTATATAAGAGTATCAATATTTACTTGGAACAATTACATTGAGAACTTACAATTTGGAGGCCTATTCTATGATTATTGTTGTTCTATGATTATTGTATTGACATGTGTATCACTATCATTTGCTTTTGTGAATCTTCTGATTTTGAACAAATTAATACCATGTGCACGATGAAAGAGGTTTTGATATTTATTTTATAAAAAATTATTGAATTAATTCCCTTCTTAAAAGCAGTTCTTAATTTTGATTTATTGCATTCCAATTCTATTTAAATGAAGTAAATTGAATCAAGATTGGTTTGGTTTAATTCAAAATAATTGATTTCATTTTCATACATTAGTAATATGATCTATTATATAAAGAATATTGAACATAGTAAAGTTTCATTTTTATAGTCATAAAAATTGACATCTTCTACATACCATACTCATGTTATTTGGGTTTGTATTGCCCATATAAACTTTGAAATATTGTGTTTTCTGAAACATCTAAAAATATATATTATACAATGCAAGTGTAGGTCCTCAACAGGGCAGGTTTATATGGATGGTAACTCAATAGTAAATAAATTTTACTTTTGAAATGAAAAGAAAAAGGAAAACATTATAAATTATATTTCAATATCTTGTCCCAGTGCAAGACACTATCCTAGCAAGTCTAGGCCACTAGATAAACATCTCATTATTTTCTTTTGTACAAAGAAATCTCAAAATAATTTTACATTTAGATTCTAGAATAGTTCAATTGTTGTGTATTTCCATTCTTAAATGAGTATGGTATGTAGAAGATCTCAATTCTTATGAAGAATAGTTCATCCTTGGCACAAATCCTTGTCTCACCACATCATTGGGACTAAAGAATAAAACAATAAATGTTATTGTTTAGAGACCAAATATTAAAAAAATTCCAATGCGTATATCATGTGAATAGAGTGTTTTCATTTTTAGAACATATTTACGTTGAAAAAAAAACCTAGAATTTAAAATTAGGTTAATTATACATTTTCTACATAAATACCATATCATGGTCATATAAATTAAGTAGTAAAAAATCCGTGAATTAGAATAAATATACAATAAATAAGTTTGGTTAAAATTTCTATTTCAATCCATTTGAGACTATTTTCAATGATTATTTTTTTGAAATAATAATTTTTATTGAACTGAAGGATACAATTGTTTTTTAAGATAGAATAAACATTTGTTTGAAGATGAACAACCTTGGTATGGTTGATATTATAGTATTTAATAAAATATTGAATGAACTATTGAAACTTATAATAGCTCAAATAATGATTTATAACCAAACAAGTGTAGTCCACTTCCAATTTTGGAAGTGTTGAGAGTCTCAATGATGTGGCCAGACAAGGACTTGCGTCGGAATAGAGACTAGTGCCACTCCATGGCCTGTGCATAATCCAACGATGGGTACATACATGGGCCAAGTCCCTTAAGTTTCTACTTCCTTCAAGTCCCCCAAGTCCTCCAATTCCTCACTTCCTTCTAGTCCCTTAAAACCCCACTTTCTCTAAACATAAGTCGCACTTATAAGTATATTTGCGTAGATGAAGAAAATAAACCCACACAAATTTTTCATATTGTTTTTGCAACATAATTTTGTTCACTTCAGCTGCAAATATCTTTCAATCTATATGGTCAAAGTTTATAAATTTTCTACCACATCATCTCATATAAATATAGATCATTTCATATAAGTATAAATCATCTTATATAATTATAGAAGAAATCCTATGGATATATTCTCAAAAAGTGAATCTTGGCACTCTTTAATCAATAAGATAGAAAATCCCCTAAAATACATGGGTCCTTTAGGGATTAACCCTTAATCGTCAGAAGGTGCCACTTATGGCCATAGTATTCTACAAGTACAATGTGGTATTTGAACATGATGAGATTCAAATATTGAAATGACCTTCAAATAAAAGATGTTAGTTGAGGAATTCTCCTCCGACCAAGGTGCCACAATTGTTTGCTTTTATGGTATGGGTGCTAAAATTAGGGACCAAAAGTAGGAAGGTGATGGCCATCTCGTTGTCCTCTACATAATATGCCCAAGGGTGGTCCTGTCCATTAGGTCCCATGTCTTGCATAGAGGTGTTGCATCTGCCTTGCCGGTGAGAGCCCTCTTCTATACATTGGCCATTGTAGTGATTTGACTTGTAAAAGCTTTTGCGAGTGTGAGAATCTTTTTTTCCATAAATCTAAATCCCTTTAGCACAACATTAGAAAGAAACAACGAGTGTCTACTAAGATACAAAAAAACGAGCAGTGCCTACTATGAAACAAAGTAATGGTGGCACCTAGATGTGAGTGATTCGACTTACTAGCAGATGAGCGACAACCACTATAAGGGCTCATTCCACAACCTCTACTCATGGGATTGCCCAACGTGAGCCTCGTGCAAGAAGCTGGGACTTTCTAGTGCAACACCTAGATGGCGCGACGCAACCCCCTCTTGAATGCATGTGTTGGACCAAGAATGAACCAATTGAGTGTGGTGGAGAAATTTTGAGCCTTTCGCATCTCAATCTCCCAAGCCTTATGAGGTCGTTCCAAAAGGGATCATTTAAACGACCTTCGAAGCTCTGGAGATTGAGATGTGGCATGCTAAGAAGTGGCACAATTGGAGGAGTTGAGTGTGGAGAAGTTCCGAGCCTTCTACATCTCAATCTCCCTAGACTATTGAGGTCGTTCCAGTGACCCCTCCTTTTTTGTGGACGACTTCTTCACACATGGTTGGTTTGAGAGCAGGGATAGGCTTAGAGCATCCGCACCTGGTCCTCCAAGCACCACCCCAAATGTCCAAAAGTGTTGTGGCAACTTGCCGAACCAATCTAGTCCCCACCGCAGTCCAAAGGTCACGCCATGCTTTGGCTTCCCTCCAAGTAATCACAAATTCACGGGGAAATAGCATCACTAGAGCTCACACGCCAAATATATGGTCAATGTGATAAGTGGTCACAATTGAATAAGCTGTCAAAATTTAGCAAATGGTAACTCAAAACAAAAATTTTGACGGATCACTTAGTGGAGGCGCGGTGGGAAAATTGAGCAGAAGTGCTTTGCTAGCCTTCTAACCGGCACTCAACCGCATTTTAAGCTAGGCTCTGCACCATGAGGAGTGGTGAGGATGCTCTTAAGACAACAAGCACGTGGAGTGATGGTGTGGCAACTTGCCGAGAGGAAACAAGGAGGCGTCGCAAACTATAGAGCAAACTATGGAGCTTTTATTGAAAATCTCACATTCAATAGATTGTTCTAGTAAAAGTTTTTGGAGTTGCCTAACGTGCCGAGTCTCTCCATTTGAAATTAAAAACCCTATAACTTTTTTATAAAATGTTGGATTTAGGAAAAAATTAGACTCACACAAAGCTTTTAGCAATGTCCATCTACATTTGAAATTTCAAAAAGGAATGTTATAAATTGACACCATAAGAACCTGCCCAAATCTTCAAGAGTACCTCGAGGAGACTCTTGGGCCTTTAGGGGTTAAATGCTATAAGTTTTCACGCCCCGTCTTGAGCGGCGGACCAACCTTTTGGAAGCCGTTCCACATCCAGGGTTGTTCGGCCGTCCGTTCGTCCGGTACAGTCCATTCCTCTGGTAGTATCAGTCCGTCCGTCCGGATGTCTGTCCGATAAGGGTCAACCTTGGTTTGACCATGACTCGAGGTAAATCAATTTATCCACTGCCACAAAGGCGACTACGTGGCTGACACGTTGACAACATAGTCGTGCGCGAGTAGACAGGGGGCGAGCGCGTGAAGGGGGCGGGCGCGTACGGAGATGGGTCGGGCACATACAGAGAGGGACCGGACGCGTATTTAAGGGGCCGGGCGCATACAGGGAGGGACTGGGCGCATACAGGGAGGGACTGGGCGCGTACATAAGGGGCCGGGCGCATACAGGAGAGGGCCGGGCGCATACCGTAAGGGGCCGGACGCATACAGGGGAGGACCGCGCACGTACCGTGAGGGGCCGGGCCCATACAGGGAGGGATCGGGCGCATACCGCAAAGGGCCGGGCGCACGCGGTGAAGGCCGGGCGCATACCTGGACGGGCTGGCGCGTCCGACCAAGGTCGTGCGCGCGACCTGAGGGTTGGATGCGTTCGTAGAGGGGGTTGGGCTGGGCTGGGCACGTGGCGTCTGGGGGCGCGCGCGTACGGGTTTGGAATTGAGGGGTTACGCGCCCTCACTACTTTACATGCATGAGCTTCATATCGCAATGTGAATGAAAAATGATAATCTTTTATTTATCACGAGATGGGCAAAACACACCGTTTCATCACAATGCTAGTACATATTGCAAAATGATCAACATTTTGCCTTCACTATCAAAACGCTAAGCCAAAATTACTATATCTCATAGCGGAAGCAAGCGTCCGGAACTTCAAAGTTGAATGGTTTAGCCATTAGCTCGTCAACTACTTTGGAGAGTGTTGGACGTTTGATTGGATCTCGCTCCAGTAACTTGTCGATCTTCACTTAAAAAGCTGCGTGGTTCATGGTTGATTTGAAGAATGCTAAGTCAGATTCTTTCTCTCAAATCGCTCTAGCCATCCATCCAACGGAGTACGAATCGGCGAGCTGGGTGTATTGGTGTCGCTTCTGCATCACATCCAATGCCGTTTCTGAATCTTGACACTTGTAGGCCGAATTTGTAAAACAATTCTGGAGCTACCCAATGTCGTCTACGACGTTGATTGTCAAGCTCCGTCTCAGTCCGGAATCCATATTTTGATGGCTCTTCGTGTGATACTCAGCTCGCAATTCCCCACTCACAAACGCCAATGAAGACGGACCCTGGTTTCTCTGGAGGAAAGAGGAGAAGCACGTTTGTGGGAGCGATGTCATTGTGAATGACATTTTCCTTGTGGACTTGGGCCATGGTGCACATCAAAGCCCAAGTAAGTCTTGCTCTACTCTTCCGAAAGGCTAAGATTTGTACAATATCTTTAGCCGAAATGTATGGAGCTGAGAGGATTGAGTTGCTCGAAGCCTCCGGATTTGCCTTTGAATCGACGGTTTTAAAATGGGCCCAGCTACCACCATTCCACCACAACCTGTACGCCTCCATATTCTTCGTATTCACCGCCCAAAACTTTATCACTCCTGGGTGTGCACTGTGCAATATGACATATCATGGCGTCGTGAGACCGTTGTCTAAATTTCTCCTTTGAATGAGACGCCCTTGGCATTTTCCCGGCAAACTCCATGTATGCCGAAATGGCTCTCACACCAATGATGCGGACCTTCCGAACTTTTCCGTATCCACTAACGGCGTCATATCTGGAAAGTCCATAAACTCCGATATCTTCTGGAAAGAATTGCACGCTATGCAACATATGCGCCTCCATGGCCAACTTCATTGCTTGATCATTCCAAGGCATGCCTCTCGTACGAGAACTACAAAACTTGCCGATGGTGGTCTTCACACCTTTGAGGAACTTGCAGAGTTCCAAGTCTCAAGGCTGATGCTAGCCCCCGCGAGGTTTTTTCACCTCACAATCGAATACATGCAATGCATTACTCGTGCATTGAGTGATTACTCTCTCCATGAATGAGGCATAGTGGTACATGCCGTATGCATCCTTGAACGATTCAGAACTCTTCAAAGCGCGCTCAAATTTTGATCGGAGGTCAGCATGTAGGCATATGATTCCTGGCTCTCCCTTCTCCAAATAAACTTGGCGGAATCGCACGACGTCAGTTTCACACCATCGACGGTAATATTGTATTGCCACACCTCGAAGAAATGCGGTATACTCCTTTGGTGGATAACCCGCATCCTTCTCGTGTGCAGACATTTTTTGCTTTGCCCTCTTTGACGGTGCCTTCGATTCATCGGAAGGATTGCGGCTCGACTCTGCAACGCTAGTAGGTGGAAGCTCAGATGCATCTAAAGCATCTAAATCAACATACGCGGGGCGCTTTTCAGTACTACGATTAGTGGCCATTGCAATAATCACAACCCTACACAAAGTAGAATTTTTAAAAAAATCAAGAATTCCCTCAGACCCAATGTGTGGTGACCCCCCTCTTAGTTCCTAGCAAAGTACGAATAGTACTAGGACAAAGAGCCACTTGAGAGGAGCCTATGTGATTTCAGATTAGAATCTGTCCCATTTATAGTGAAATGATAAACTAGGGCCTCGCATGCACATCGACATGCGCCTGACCCAGACGCCACGCGCCCGGCCCATTCCCGCTCACGCCCAACCTGTTTCTCGCACGCGCCCAATCCATTCCTGCTCGCGCTCGGCCTGTTTACCACACGCGCCTGGCCTGTTCCCGCACGCACCCGGCCCCAGATTCCACGCGCTCGACCCCAGATTGTACGCGCTCGGCCCCTAATCCTACGTTCGAGACTCCGAATCGTACGCGCGGGACCCCAACGTACGCGCCTGGTCCCCATACGGCATGCGCCCAATCCCCATGCCGCGTGCACGCCCGCCCGCATGTATAAATGGCCGTGCGCGCCTAGCCCATCTCACAAACTCCAATTGGAAATCGTGGCCTTCAACTATCTTTTTAAGGTGGCTGATTGCGTGATCTTTGATTAGAGCTCCAGATTTGCACACATTACTACAACGTATTGCATCAGCTTTATTCACGGTTTGAATTAATTAACATCACTACCTTGGATTATTTTGAAATCCAAGGTGGTAATTTTCGTTTGTTTTTTTTTAGATAGAGCTTAGCGTAGTTAACGGATATTTTGGTAGATTTTTTTAGAGTGTTCCGCTATAGAAAGTGAGAGTGAGCTGGAAGCCCAACAGCAACCACCAATGTCTATTGTGTAGAGGAAGAGGGAGAAAGACAAGGACAGGGCGAGGCACGGGAAGCTCCAAAGAAACGGATGGGAGGATGCACGTGTTCAACAATCCAGGGAAATTGCATTCGTGGGTTGGCAAGATGAGCCATCGCCATGGTCTCTCCTCACTTGCGAGGATTACATCGAGTGGTGCCACTTGTCAAAGATGTTTCCTCCTAACCGTCATTTGATAAATCGTCACACAAACAAGGCAAACTTGAAGTATTGCATCAACGAGCAGTTCAAACTCATGCCCTCCAAGCGCACCAATACTTATACGAGCTCAAATTCCTGCCCCGCAATGATTGTCCCCTCTATCTCGCTCGCATGGTATATACGGAGGTCATTCTCAATAAGCGAATGGATTGGAGGGCTGTGCAGAAAACTCCAAAAATGCCGAGGATGTGGATGCATGCTGATGTGCCTAGGGAGTAGCATCCAGTGTTTCATTTTATGGCACTAGGGCCATAGAAAACGGATGGCCTAGAAGAAGTACCTCCAATAGAGTCAGATTCATCACCTGATTCGGACTCCGATGGACGTGTAGATCGACGTTCATCGAGTTCTGCAGTGGCGCGTGCTTCACGAAAAAAACGGCAACTAGTGAAGCTCCATCAAACAGGATTTTTGATCATTCAAGGAGGTGGCCAAGTAGATTTACCAATCGTAAATCCTGTTGGCAATGATGAACCCATAGCTAGTCTTAGGGGTGTTGGAGATGAAGAAGCCATCCATATTATGGATGAAATGTCAATGATGGATGTCATAGTCACTACTTCCAAGACCAGGCATGTAGCATCAGGGACTAGGGTCCGGAAGCTTGAAGGATGAGATGATTCAACGTCTCCAAGAAGAGATTCAAAACCTCAAGCTGCAATCCAGTGAAAAGGGTGATATTATCACAAAGGAAGTAGTCGAGATAGAAGAGTTGCGTCGAGAATGTGTTGCGAGCTAGGCTTATATTGGCGGTGTTGCTCGAGGTGTGGACGACACAATTCTCGACAATCTGGTTGGTAATATTACTAGCTGCTTCTTAGAGACCCCGACGAGATCACCACGTCAACGCTTCGCTAGTCGTCCGTCGGTTTTTCTATCGCGGCTGACTGTAGCAGCGCAACCATTCGTAGATTCCATCGGCACCAAGGATTCTCTATCGTTTTCTCTACCCAATCCAAGTACAGAACTAGTTCAGCTTTGCACCGCAAACAAAATCCTTCGAAAAAAGATTATATCCATGGGCGAGCAATACTATCAATGGAAGGTGGCATGCATCTTGAATGTTGACTATGCGAGGCAAATGGCAATAGAGGTCCAGAAGATTGACAATGAATATCTGACGGCAAATACGTGCCGTGACTTTGGACTCACATCTTGGGCACACATCAATGAGATGTTTCCAACTAAATTGCCAATGCGTGATGGTAAATCTATTGACTGGGCAAAGTTGGGGTGGGACCACGCAGAGGCTATGTCTTCTCATGGCCTTCGACTAAGCGGAAACGTGGAAGCACGCAAGTTATGGCTAAGACCAGCAAGCTTAACGCAAAATGAAGCTGCTTGCCCGGTTTGTTTAAATCCTTTCGGGCCACAAGGTGCATATGCTCATTGCTCTTGGCACGTGCCGGTGTTTATACCATCCAATGTGACTCCTAGGTGGTCTCTTGACACGTAGGTTTTGCGCTAAGTGTACAGCACCATTTCATAAGCGCTTGAATGATTTTTTTGGCCTCACCACCTACATGCCACCTAGTTGGGAGTTGAACCCGGAGACCGCACCTGAGGACGCCTATGCTCAAAAGTGGGGAGAAGATTTGGTGTGGAATTGGCGTGCAGGGTGCCACCAACTACATAGGTCCAGTATAAGCTTGCAATTTGGTTGGGAAAATGACCACGAAGAAATTGTACGAGTGGCCAAGAAGCTCATATCGGGAACCGCGGCGGATGTTGGTAAACAGAACTTCTTCTACCAAGTCATGGGTGGATTTTGGGATGCTAGATGCAAGCTATTCCAATTCGGGCGACATCTAGATGGGAAACTGTGGAATCACCAGAGACGTGTGGTATCAGAATTGGGAGAGGCCACTGATCTTGACCTTTGCAATGCGTTGCAATGGGAAGAATCGCAGTAGAAGGAAACTTGGAAGGAGGAAGCTATTGCCTTCCTTCTTGAGGAACATAGTCCGGCGACTATGAAGACTCTCAAATCACTTCGAAACTCCAAAATGTTACGTGCTCTGATAAACTCGGATGGGCCTCACTGGAGGACGCAAGCGGCTCGTAAATTGCTTGATGATGGAGCTGGAGGAAGTGGTGAACCAAGTGGAGCTGATGCGTGATGAAGTGGAGTATAGGCAAATAGAATGCAAGATGAAAGCGTAGCATTTATAACCAATTTGTATGTTGCGGCATTTGCATAGGCAATATAAGGACATCTTTGAAGCATTGACCCATTTCCGGCGGCTCCTTTGAAACATAGAAATGATTTTGTAACATTTAACTCCCTCAATTTGCAAGAACTAAACTTTTCATGGCCCCTGTTCGCGCGCGCCCGGCCACTGCTTGCGCGTGCCTGGCCTCAAAGTTCACGCGCCAGGTCCAAAGCGCGCGCGCTCGGCCCCTATTCGCACGCGCCCGACCACAATGTTCGTACGTGCCCGATCATTATTGGGAAGTGTTTTACGCTAAGCACTATTAGGAAGTGTTTTACGCTAAACACTATTAGGAAGTGTTTTACGCTAAACACTACTAGGAAGTGTTTAACGATGTCTATTGACACCCTTTTACTCCCGGTGCCCCTTCACGCTAGTTTCAAGCATGGATTCAAGTGGCCCTTATGAGATTTGGGATTGCGAGAAGAAAATGAAGAAACGACAGCGTGATGCGGGACGAGTACGCAACCACAAGCAGAAGAAACGCATTCACATATTCATCGATGGTGAACTGAAGGCATTTCGAGGCTGGAGAGATGTACCAAGTCCGTGGACATTTACAGAGTGTGCAAAGTACATTGCCTGGTGTCATTTGAAATGAATGTGGCCGCATATGCGGTATTCGCAACTTCGGCGGTACGACAAGGGTAATTTAAAAGACTGCACCATTTAATTATTCAAATAACGGTGCATCCAAGCGTACCATCACATCTACAACACGGCAAAGGTTCACCGGAACGAGGTGAATCTATCTATTTTACGTATGGTGTACGCAGAAATTATACTCGGAGTAGTAGTCGATTGGAGAACGATGGAAATACAGCCAAACTCTAAGATGACACTAGTATCCACGGCGACACTATCAATAGAGCGCAAGTTTCCGGGCGAAGCTCTAGGAAAAAAGGCGAAGGAGGTTGAAGTTCCAAACGAGGAAGTCGTGTGGTCTGACACTTCCAGTGACGACTCAGACATTGGATGCGACTCATCTATTTGCAAGGAGATTAAAGGCTTTATTAAATGCCATTGGCTAGATTCTGCCCTCCAAGAAACACCGACAATTGGAGAAGATTTCGGCAAGGAAGAAGATACGATTGAGATGGACGCGGTTGCATACAAGAACATCATTGAAAACCTAGAGTCTTTTGATGATGTTCCAATTGGCCGCGAGGTTCATCTTCAACTTCTTGCTAAATATAAGCATAGTTTATAGGAAAACAAGAATCTAGTAGAAGAAGCCAGCCACAACAAAGAAGAACTTAAAAATTACGCGCACTACTCCAAGAAAAGGACGATCAAATCCATGAATATGTGAAGTTGGTGTTTACTTTAAAGTCGTAGAATTTGATAGCAATGAAAGTAGTGCCATGAATGATAAATGGGCAATTTTGTAACATTTTGAAATCATACACCTTGTCAATTTTGTAAATTGCACTTCATTTGTAAATGGCTTTAGTTGAAAACAATGTTGTTTATCTCTCACGTTAATCAAGTTTGTATAGTTCAACATGTTTTTGAATTTGTACAATATAATAAAGTGAATGTTCTGTAAACTCTTGTATACGTTTAAATTAAATATTTGATGACTGTATTATAATCTTCCATGATTGTACAACTTCATGGGCTCCAATCAATAAATTAAATTCACTTTTGTCTAATATTTGAAAACCCACTACAGTAGTCCGTAGAATCATCGAAAATTTATTTGTAGTGGAATTTATATCATGTGTTGAAGAATAAAACTTAAACTTTTGTGTCAAACATGTAAATCAGAAGACTAAACAAAAAAAATCATGTTACTTACTTGCATAATAAATGATTTGTGATGTAACAAATTCCCTAATATTAATGCAATATTATTATTCTTCGTTGAGTATTATATTATATGTATCTAATTGCGACGGCTTTCAAATGATAAGTGATGGCATTCCACCATACAAATTATCCATCTTATATCTTAATATGAGTATAAATTTGCCATATAAATCATTTCCCATGCTAATTGAAGGTACTAACTCTCGAAAAAAAATCATTAAGTAAGTATGAGTATTGTGTTAATAACATTTTTAGAAGATGTTTTTAAAACATTATAGTGTTTGACTACTTTCCTTGAACATTTCAAAAATATTGGATTGTTTATGTTTTTTTGTACGTAAATCAAATTTTCAGTATATGCTCATAGATTTCTGGAAGATAGAAGTCTAATCATTTGAGCCAACCAAAGAAATTCACTAAATTGTAATAGTGCCAAAATTATTATAATATATTGTAACAGAGATAAAAATTGCCATATACAAACCCAATCTACCCACTTTTTGCAATTTTTACTTTTATAGAATTCATGGATATTGCAAATTAGTAATTATATTTAGATGACCCGTCATGTAAACTTGATTGAAGTTGACATTGGCATTTCTACATTTCGGAAATGGAATTTTTGAAACTAGTTTATGTCAAGTTCTCTCCACTAGGTAGGTGCTTGATCCAGAAATGTGCGCGCCTGACTCTACTCGAACGCGCCCGACTGGCCCCGTCTCGTACGCACGCAACCCTCTCCCGTACGTAGGCAGCCCTCTCGCGTGTGCACGCAGCCCTCTCGCGTGTGCACGTAGCCCTCTCGCGTACGTGCGCATCCCCTCGTATACGCGCGCCTCTCAGTCGTATGCGCCCGCCGTAGGTCACTGCTTTTCTATAAATATTGGATTTCCAAGTTTTGGGCCCCACTTCCTAGGCGCTTTGGCTTGCAACTGCCACGTGGCGGCTGCTTGCTTGGCACTTTTGGAAAGTTTTTTACGGTGTCTATTGACACCTTTGTATTTCTCCACCTTCGTATTTCTCCACCTCGTCACGTCAATTCGAACCATGGATTCTGGACAACCATCTACCACTGGCAGTTCCCACGGAAAATGACAATGTGATAAACATCACGCACGCAAAAAGCAGAAGAAGCGCCTTCACGTGTTGATGGATGAAAAGATAAAGGCATTTTCTGGTTGGGAGGCAATTCCAAATCCGGGGACATTTGTACAATGTGCAAAATACATTGGATGGTGTCATTTGGGGCACCTGTGGCCATACTCGCAATATTCACTAATGCGACGTACAAAATGGGCCAACTTGGAGTACTGCACCAATGAGATCTTCAAGGAGCGTTGCATCCAAGCGTACCAGCACATTTATGACAAGGCAAAAGTGCACCGCAGCTCGCTCAATTATTCCATTTTACGGATGGTTTACGAGGAGGTGGTACTTGGCGTACCGGTTGATTAGAGGACAATGGAAATCGTAGGCAACAAGAATTTTCCTTCAAATCGGGCTTAAACAATGAGCCGTCGATTCCACAAGAAGAAGGGGATGCCATGAAGACGGATGTGGTACCTGAGGAGGGCGTGGATAATAAAAAAAAATCTACGGAGGGTGACTGGGTGAGTCGTGACGATTATCTTTGAATTTTGAATCGACTAGAGGAAAGCTTGAAGATAATCGAGGATCTAGGAGAAGAAGTTGACGAGAAGGAAAATGAAGTTGCGGAATGCCACAAAAAAATTGAAGAATTGAAAGAACAAGTTCGGGATATAGACCAACTTCTTGCAATTCTGACTGGCTATAGTGGAGTTTAGAACTACAATAGTGCTCAAAATGTACATAGAGCAATGTTGAAACGTTTTGGAACAAGAGCTTTCGGCAATTTTGTAACTACCATTAAATATTGAGTGAAATTTTGTATATTTAATAAAACCTTGTATATTGAGTGGCATCATGTATATTTAGTGGAATTTGTTCACGATTTTTTATATATCAAAATGTTAAGTGTTACAATGTTTCAATATATCGATGAACTAGGACAAAGCTTGAAGTATTTTGGAAGACTCTAAACCGCGCGCGCCCTACCTTTAGAGTACACGTCCAACTACACAATGCGCGCCCCTGGCCCCAAATCGTGCGCGCCCGGCCACACATTGAATACGCCCGGCCCCAAAGCGTGCGCGCCCGGCCACACAAAAGATGCGCCCGACCCAAAGCGTGCCCGCCCGGCCACATAAAGTACCCGCATGCCCCAACATTGTGTGCGCCCGGCCCTAGAGTGTACGCGCACACCCCCACATTGTGCGCGCCCGGCCCTAGAGTGTACGCGCACGCCTCCACATTATGCGCGCTCTGCCCCACAACGTGCGCGCTTGGCCACATAGAGTACGCGCGCATTCCCCCTTGTGCACGCCCGACGCAAGATGCTCCTGCTCCAGCACTATATAAGAACCATATGCAATGTGCTTGACTCACGTCACATCCTTGGCTTCGTGTCCTGGAACTCCTTATTGGGCTCCTTGCATGAATCTACAAGTTTGTGAGTGACCTTTAGATCCACATTTTCTATGCACACACAATTTCCTATTACTTTTGGTGAATTCTCTTTGGCACAATATAGCGTGCCGATTTTATTGTGATGTTGTCCCAACAAAGGGCTCAAACAAAGGAGTGGGCCCCATGGTTCACATTTAATACTGTGGGTATCCACAATGGTCAAAGACTTCATGCACTAAGGCCCCAGCAGTTGTTAAGGCCCGTTTTAAAAGATGCGGGAATATTATTCCTACTAGGATGACCGAGGCGGAGATTGTTGGCCTTCCTAGCGCACCAACAACATGTTCCACTGAACCTTGTTCAAGTGAATCGATCCAACAAGGTAGTTTCTTGGAAACTCGAAATGAAGAGAACACGTAATCCACAAATCCTCTAAGCCAAACAACATCATCAACACTAAGATCTGTACGACAACGGAGCTTCCCAAAGGCTTACCAAATAGAAAAACGAAAAGAGTTGGACGAATTATGGGCACAATTTTTTATGAAACAAACATTGCATTCAACATGGTTAGACATCCGGCCTTCATCAAGCCACACTCGCAACGTCAAAGGTGGGTTTCGATTATACACCATCATCGTACAATGCCATGATGACGACAGACATTGAGCCTCTAAAAAAAAGTGAAAGACCTTGTGGACAAGAAGACCGGCGTAGATATTGCCAAGTATGGGGCAACAATATGCTCGGACGGGTGGGACATTATTACACATCGCCCTCTCATGAATATCATGCTCGTATGTCCAATGGGTGATATCTTCTTGGGGTCTACAGACACCACGGGTATGAAGAAATCTACGGCATATATAAGGGACCAATTGAAAAGTTTTATCCATAAAATTGGACGATTGAATGTGGTCCAAGTGTGCACTGATAATGCTTCAAACATGTTGGGGGCAATGAAGAAGGTCAACGAGGAGTACCTCACATATATACTCAAGGGTGTTGACAGATGTGCACATATTTTGGACCTCTTCCTTGAGGACTGGGGGAAGAAAGACATATTTGCAGACCTCGTCCAGAAGGCTAAACAAATTGCATTGTATATCCGGAACCACCACGTGCCCATGGCTCTTTTTCGTCGATTTTTGCCAAAATTGTCTCTGTTGTGGCCAGCAGCAACAAGGTTTACATGCAATTACATAATGATCCATCGACTCTTGGAAGTGAAGAATGCCCTGGAGATGGTTGTGATAGATCCAACATGGATATCCTATGTATCCTCTCTTTTCAATAGGCAGAACGAGCACCGTGCCCATGCAAAGGCATCGCAGGTGCGGGCCACTGTTCTAGACAAGACTTTCTGGCATCGGTGCACTAACTTTGATTTTGTAGTGTCACCATTACTAAAGGCATTGCCGACTTTTGATGGTGACACTCCGACAATGGGAATTGTTTGGGTAACCATGAACAAGCTAAAAGAGCACATGTTCAAGCTACGCAATGAGCTGTTCAACATGCCTGCCGAAATTGCAACTCGCCTGGAAAGATCATTCCTTACCCGTTGGGAGATGATGACGATAGATCTTCATTATACAGGGGCTTTATTGAATCCTTATATAGCCAATAATTTGCAAATTCAAAACAATGGTGAAGCCAAAAGGGTCCTAAACAGGGTTGTTATGACGCTCTGTGCTCCACTCGGAGTGTCTTTTTCGGAAGTAATGATCGAAATCACAGAGTATGAAGAATTGTGAGGCCCATATTCACCATTGGAAGCTAGGGAGATTGAAAACAACAATCTCTTGCCTCACCAATGGTGGAACCGCGTGGGTGGGCAATCATTGCCTATCATTGCGAAGCGTATACTAGCACAAACCTGCTCGGCCTCATCATATGAACGTAATTGGAGCATGTATTCGTTCGTGCAAAGTAAGAGCCGAAATCGCTTGGGAGTGAAGAAAGCGGAAGATTTTGTTTACATCTATACAAATAGTCGATTGCTCCGAGAACGTGCTCGACCGGACCCAGTTCGATGGTATGAGGAGAATGTGCATTTGAAAGAGTTTGATCTAGATGAGGGACTTCCTTCAAACACAGAAGACGAGGGCTTGGAGTCGGATGATGGGGGTTATAACTAGATGGGTGGCAATTGGGAAGACCTTGCCGGTGACAACAACCCTGTGTCTGATCATAGCCCACCTAAGGACAACTCTACAAAAAACGAGCACGATGGAGATGCACTACATGACCATTTTCACAATGTCCACGGCGACCCAGTGGATCCTTTTACGTTTGATGATGTCAACGCAGAAGCAGTCGATAATATAGTAGAATTATCGGGTGAAGATTGTGCCGAAGAAGCTAGGGTAGAAGAAGATGGGTCGGCATTGAGGGACAATCTTGATGGAGATGACAACATTTCGGAGAATCAGTCTTCCAACTCAAACGGCTCTAGCGCCTCAGGCCCTTCAACTGACGATGGCCCTGATCTCGACGGTCATGGCATTGGCATTGTGGCGCACAATGCAATTCCTCACGATGGAAACGAAGTGAGTAGTGGTGGAAACAATATTGAATCCCATGAGCCAATGGCCACCGCGGGATCCATTGAAGTTGTGAGGAGCACTCAGGTTTTGCCTCAAACAATAAACCGGACTCAGAGGAAGAAATGTCACTCCAAGATTTGTTTCAGCGGCCACGTCCTCAAAGTACCGCGTCGATCGGAATAACTCTTTTACGTATACAAAAAAAGACCTCGTCAACCATAGTTCGGCCACCCGTCCACCGTAGTATACTTGGCCCAAATGGTGGTGTGGAGCGTGCAATACTAACCCCACAACTTCCCTCCGCGAGGGTTGGGTCCTCTACTATGAGCAGCCATTTAGGGACATGGAGGGGCGAGAACAATGGTACTTTGCCTTTCTTCACGACACTTTGGCGAAGCGGAACCTCAGAGAGAGTCATTGGGGCCAAAGTCAACCGCTCTAAAAACATGGACGCAGTAAAAGACAAAAGGAAGAATATCCGCGTAAAATGACTTGTGAACGCCGCATCAACTATTGGAGCCGAGCTACAATTACGAAACTTGGCCTCGGAGATTAAGGAGTACATGGCACCAGTCTTGGAAAATTCAGCGGAGAACTTCTCATCATCGGGCGATGATGCAGACAATGAGGATTGCGATGAGGTACCTGGCGACAATACAGTGGTGCTTTGCGGGCTCTCTATTCCCCAAAATGTTCGCCGATCAAATCGGAAGAGGAAACACAATGAAGAATCAGAGAACTCAAATGATTAAAAGATGACGGACATGAGGGATCTACAAGTTAAAACTACATTTAGTGGTGTGGTGATTGCATGGTACAATAGTATCGTGGCTTGAAATATGTACTTGGAGTTGAGAGTGCCCATTCATGAAAGCACCACATTGAAATAAACAATTTTAAGGTTAGACCAACCTTGTATTGTACTCTTTCAAATTCTTTCTACCTCAGCCCTTTTGAGTCGCAAACGCTCCCCACAAGCGCGCGCGGACGGCCTTCATAAGCGCGTCCGACCCCTAACCGCGCGCGCCCGGCCCCTTGCGGTACGCGCCCGATCCCTCCTTGTATGCGCCCGGCCTCTCACGGTACGCACCCAGTCCCTCACGGTACGCGTTCGGTCCTCCCCTATATGCGCCCGGCCCCTCACGGTATGCGCCCGGCCCCTCACGGTAAGCGCCCGGTCCTCCTCTGTATGCGCCCGGTCCTCCCCTGTATGCGCTATTATATATTGCATAAATTTCTCAAGCAAGTTGTATATTGCATAAATTTCTCAAGCAAGTTGTATATTGCATAAATTTCTCAAGCAAGTTGTATATTGCATAAATTTCTCAAGCAATTATCCAAGTTCAAATTTCGATTCACACATCCCTATCAATTTTCATATCACAATTTATATAAGGGGTACAATTGATTTGGTAGTAGTACAAGGATTGCTATCTTGTGAGCGGTAAATGGTGAGCAGTGAGCATTAAGCAATCAAATTTAGGGTTAAGGGTTAAGGGTTTAGGGTTAATATATTAAGTTTTACGATGTAGTAATAAGTGGCACTTCCATACTTTTTGAAGAAAAGAACAAAATAATTATTTTTTCTCTTATTTTGTTTTTACTTACCGCTCATTGTCCACCGCTCACAAAATAGCATCGCTATTTTGAAAACCCTAAACCCTAAACCCCAATTCCAAACCTTGCCCTTCTTTCTCCTATATCCTCTTGTCTATTAAGGCCTTTTAGAAAAAAACTAGTGTATGTGCCAATCTCTTCTGAAGTGTCCATTGTTTTTTGGTGTATCAAAGAATTGGTTATGTATTTGCAGATTTATAAAAAAAATCAATATCACATGCATTGGAAACCATCTCAGTCTACAAAACCTTCTCTACTTATCAGTGCCATTAGTGATTCACAACACTAGACGCTGGCAAACCCTAACACGGGAAAACATCAACCACCACCACAAAGTTTTCGAGAACAGCCGAGAGGCAGTTTTGTGATATAAGGAGAGACTATTACAGTTATCAAAATGTCTATCAGCTGTATTCCTACTTGCCAGGCAAACTGAAGATAGGAGATATACAATTTGATCAAATGGCCTTCGCAAATGATAGACACCATCCGTATAGTATGCAGCCTATGCATGTCATCACCAAACATATTTTGTGAGATGAGAAGGTGACAACCATACCATTCACGGAGAATGGCAAACCCTTCTTTGATAGCATATGTATGGCCTGACTTTGGATCTCAGTACCTTCAGAGGCGCACATGTGAAATCAGTTCACAACCATAATAAACTCCATCCAAGCTAAACGTGTAGGAAGAATCATTTACACAAAATTAAAAAGAAAATGTCATTTGAAAGGGTGTGCACCAAGAAACACTCATTATTAGTAAACATGGGTAGCTTATCATAAGACGGTAAGCTTGAACTCTCACTAAGAATCCGTACATACAAGACAATAGATGAATTCTGACATTCTCTCTTGGTTTCCTAGGATAAAAAGGCTTTGCTTACTTGGCAGATAATCTAGTCACAACACAGATTGGTTGTTTTGGATCTACACAAAATGTAACACCCAGAGGTCAATTTAACATGTATAGAAACATGAATTAATAACGGAAGGGAAATATTTCAGAAGAAAGAGTGAAAGGGATGTTTCGGAAAAAAAGAGACATAGATAGTAGCGCCTTCGCACTTATCACCTCTGGAATCTCGCCATTTTGACAAACTCTAGAATGTTCACACCTGCCATCACAAACATAATCCCAATTAACATATTAAATTCCTAAAC
The DNA here is from genome assembly GCA_963971425.1 of Bryoerythrophyllum caledonicum. Classification (NCBI taxonomy): domain Eukaryota; kingdom Viridiplantae; phylum Streptophyta; class Bryopsida; order Pottiales; family Pottiaceae; genus Bryoerythrophyllum; species Bryoerythrophyllum caledonicum. The sequence goes on along the minus strand of OZ020525.1, from coordinate 13,132,261 downwards.
CACAAAAGATGTCGTGGCTAAGATTCATGGTGCAACAACATGACCTCTCCTTCCTTCTCAAAGGCGACTAAACTAGCTCTAATCTAAGTTTAGAGACCACCAAGCTCTTCCATTGATCTAATAGCTACTATGAGTGAGGAAAGATTAGTACTATAGATTAAAAAAGACATGCATCTTATTAAAACTTTGGGTGGTAGAAATGAATCTACCTACTTAGAACACATACCTCCATTGGAGTAAAATCTAACAAGCGGTCCGCTATAAACTTCCTTGTTGATTATCGCCTTCCGCTTCACCTCTTCTTCACGTGCCAATAACGTCTCTAAAGACCGACGGTTCTGAATCTCTGCAAGAAAAAAAGGAAAAATAATCTTATTACGAATCAATACCGAACAGCATTGCACAATCGTCTCCAAAATGGACATACGGAATGGATTGGTAACGAGAAGAAAGTTGCGTCCGTACAGCAGGAAATAGGCACTTGCAAACAACAGGGAGCATGTTGTCGTCCGCCACTCTTGGATGCTGCAACCTCAACACCCAATTTACATATGACAACAGGATTGAAGGAAGAAAACCACAGCCTCATCACACGTTCTTCATATAAAAGAAGGTGCAGGTGCTAAACGAGATGAAGGAAGATGCCTTGAACAGCCGCAAGCAGCTCCTTCCAAATGAGCTCCAGCTGTTCCGGTACAGATTCTCCAACAGCTCCTGGGTCCATAAAATAACACACAAACCAAAAAGACAATGCATGGCTCCAATGCAGGAAATAAGGAAACGTCCACGGTTGGCGGAGAGGCAGGAGGACTACCTAGCAAGGCTTGATCATGGTTTGAGGGCCCATCACCACATTCAGCGTTTCAGCTCAGACGCGCCGCAAGGTCACAAGGTCGCTATTCCGGATCGCAGTCTTGAAACCCGGGACGAGTTCGAGCCATGATATCCCATTCGCAGAGTCCTTGTCTGCCACAAAACGAAACGGCAAACACATCCACGGAAATCACCATGGAATTGTCATACACTCGAGAAGAATTTGTTCGGGGATGATACGACACGTACAACTTAGGCCCGAATCTTGACAACGAGACCCGCCACGCGCAGGACCACTTCCACAACCTCGTTCCGGAACTCCAACCTATGATCGTCCCATCCGTCCAATTCTACTTCACCACATTCTTCATATAGGTCGCTGCAGCAAAGCAACTCTCTGCCCCTTCTTCACACCTCCTGCACCACCCCCACACATGTTTAAACCATGCCCTATAATGATGGACGATAAGATCCACATCGTACACGTCAACACATCCTTGAATTCTAGGAGCATGCAAAACGGATACTCATGATTCTTTGCTTGACAACATCGATCCAACATCGGTGAGAGAAGACACACCGGCGAAGAGCTTGAGGAGGAAGACCTCGGACTCCAGTGTGCACCCATTCACCCGTCGCATCAAAAAAGCAAAGCAGTCAACTCAAAGACCGTGCCAGCCCTAAAATGATCAGACTTGATCAGAGAAATCGAACCCGCTGGCAGCAATGGTGAGACGCACCTGCGAGTGGAGATGGGATGCGGTTTCAAGGGCACCAGAAATGCGATAATCGAGTGCCGCGGCGAGGATGGGAACGAGGAGAGTGAGGATGATCGCGGACTGCCGGAAGAAGCGGAGGCCGGGTCCAGTGCGGGTGACGACGACGAGGAGCGCGGGTGAACGCGGGAAACTGTCGCAGCTCTGCAACCGGCGATGGCCATGATGTCTGACTGTTTCGAAGGTGCGTTACAGTGCGCCTTCTCCGTCGGGTATAAGTGTGCGCGCTTGGTGTCCCTGAGAGCTCACTCGCTGGAGAGGGTTAGCGGCGTCGTAGTCGAGAGCTTGAGTGTTTGAAGTGAGGGGTGAGCCTGGCTGTTTTGTGTGAAGTGAGACGTGAGGATTCTTGTGACTAGGGTTTCCGTGGAGCTCTCGTTTGTGCTCTTTTTGTGTCGGTCAGCTCTCTTTGCTGTGTGTGGGCGAGGCGCTGTCTTGATTCGTAGCTTTCGTGCGTCTCCAGCTTGTTGTGGAAAGGACGCTGTTCTTGCGACTACCTTTCGTGCTTGTCCATCTTGTCGTGGTCATCTTGCTTTTTAGTTGTGGACTTTGGCTGGCTGGCTGTGGGCAGAAGTATATCTGCCACCGGATAGTGAGTTTTGAGGAGGAGTGGGTTGTGCTGCGCCTTCGGACAGCGAGATCTGGGACTTACGGTGGACTTGGTGAGGAGAGTATTTTCGAGATCTCGGCGATGGGGCAGTGTTGGCACAAGGCTCGGGCGGAGGGGAGCTTGGAGGGTACCACATCTGTTGAGAGCTTGACTCTGTCCGCCACAGCAGAAGGACCTCAACGTTGTGGTGGTGAGGGTGCACCTGGTTTTGCGGCGTCGTCTTCCAACCCTGCACAGTGTTCGGAGTACTTCTCGGCTCGCATCCAAGAGATGATTGAGAGGAGGGGTGAGTATGCGACGGCTGTGGATGCGGAGATCAAAGCGTCGGAGGTGCATTGGAGTGAGCTGCCGGAGATGGCAGAGAGCGACAAACAGCGTTCCGTGGAGGCAGACAAAGCCTTCTTTGAGAGCCTTCGACAACAATATGATCAGGGTACTAGAAGCAGGAATTTCTTTGATTACTTGTCTAAGAAAGGTTGGGAATTGGGAGAGAAGATTGCAGAGGGAGCTCAAGGTGCAATCTATGGAGTGAAGCGTAAGGATGAAGTGGTTGTGAAAGTGTTTAAAGCGGAGGCAGGGAGTCTGGAAACTCTCCATAAGCAATGGCCCCCGGGGATGCTCAAGGCTATACATAATGAGGGATACTATCGATGTTTTTCTTCGTATGGGTCGTGTACATTATACCAAGGGGTGATGTTGGATGATGGAAGGTTTGGGTTTACGATGAGGAAATATTGGGGTGATTTGCGGAAGATGATTGATGGGCGAATGATGCACAATGGCAACCAAGCATCGCCCTTTGGTGTGGTCGAGCAAATTGAAATCATTTTTCAAATTGCATTGGGAATGAGGGGGTTGCATAGGAAAGGTATTGTCCATCGGGACCTTAAGGCCTCCAATGTGCTCATTCAACCTACAGGACAACATTACCCATCCAGTTCCAGGGATCTGTTTGATCCATTTCATGGTCCATTTGATAGTTTGGTTGCTGATTTTGAGTCTTCAGCTATGATTGTTGGAACTACATTTTGGCGAGCCCCGGAGATATTGAATGCAGTGAAGAATCGTTCTTTTGAGCCAAACATATGTACTGAAAAGTCAGATGTGTACAGTTTTGGTATGACATGCTATGAAATAATGACGGGCAAGATACCTTTCGAGGGGGTGCCCTCAAATAACTATGATATAGTACTTGAAGGTAAAAGACCGAAGCTGCCAAGTGACACACATCCGTGGATTCAAAGCATAATAGATAGCTGTTGGCAACATGTGCCATGTGAGAGGCCCTCGTTTCATGATATAGTGGTGAAATTTGATGACATTAGGATTCGGAGGTGAGGTTATGGTGAAATTTTAGAATGGTTAAAGAAGAGAGTTTTTGGTTTAAATGAAGAAGTTGAGTAAAAGTAGGTGTATGATAAAAATGCGTGAGAGTATGTTGATCACAAGATATTCTATAGTTACTTCTATTCCCACCATTTAGCGCTCTAAATGATGTTTTAATGTAGCCTATGATGTAGAATTCAAATATGATCAAATTTCTTATGTAAAATATGAATTAGAATAGTGAGAGTGTAAAAGATGGTAGAATATTGAGACATGTTCTAATGCAGAATGATGAAGTGTATTGTATGGTCTCATTTACAATATAGAATATCTTATTGTGACATTCTATTATGTAATAAACAAACTATCATAAACATGATATGAATTATTCAAATGTATTGTATATTTTTTTTATATGTGAGAAGTAACTAGCGTTTTGAATTGAGCATTTATTTCAATATGGAAATGTTGGTAATTTTTACCTATTTAAGTTCTACAGTTTTCACTATGACATGTATCCATTACGAAGATGAATTGAAGAACCAATTTTGGAAAAGTATAATGTGCAGAAACCATCTTATTATGACTATAGAGACATGATTGTATCTAGGATTGCAATGCAATACTGTAAAAGGTGATATAAGAGATGCTAATGTGTATTTGGTATGTTCAATTTTCATCATTAAAGAGAAGTTTAGATAAAAAAAACCCTTATATTCAATATCATAGATTTATTGCAAATCCATTATTTAGGGATATTTTGAAGTGAAAATTGTCTTCAAGAAGGATGATGTTCAAAAAACAAAAATGGTTATATAAATATGAGTAATAAGATAATAGAACTATGTATGAATAACAAAGATTGTTGCTAAGAAGTTAAAAGCTTGCTAGTTGATTTGGAACGCAACAATTTGGTCATACAATTTACATAAAATTGTGAACATGCACATGATTCAAAAATATGTTATTTAAACCTATAAGCCAATAACAATAATAATATGAAAGATTCAAAAGATTAAGATTCATATTCAAATCAATCAATTTGCATGAAAAATTATACAAGTTTTACTAAATTTTTAATGGTCAATAAAATAGTTGATGTTTTAATCTCTAGATTTCTCAAATTATGTCTCACAAATATCATGCTAAAGATGTTCTTTACCACAAAGTTTAACAGCATCTCTACTTTGAACTACACAACTTGAAATCAAACCACTCGTTGAACAAATTGTTTTTAATATCATTATCATGTATAAATTTAAAATCATATTGTGAAAGTAATTTAGATGACACTTGTAGCATTTGTATATGTAGAATTACTTTTATAATGTGCTTGTAGCACTTGATATAAGCATCAAAATTTAGAGCTACTAAGGATATGTGGAATTTTTTTAAAAGAAGGGTCCAAGTCCAAAGTCTAAAACATAATTGACACATATTCTTTTGTTTTGTAATTTATTTTTGTGTAAACTATTGTTTGAAGAAATGACATTCTAGACAATCTAACATTTTGAATACTGATCTTTCTAGAAGTTGATATTTAAGATAGAAGAATATTCTTCATTCATGTTTTGACAAATAAAATATGTTGGCGTCGTGTCATCTAGGTTCAAAGTTGTTGGCTCTTTTTAATCAAAAGTCTTATAAAGAAAGATTTGTAAAGCCATTCAAAGTTTCAAAACACAACTCCTCCATTCTTTATAGTGATATTTGTTCACTATAAATAGATGTTGGAATAATGAATTAACTTCTTTAGCCTTGTGATCATAATCTTTTTCAAGTTAATAAAACCTTTGCAATATTGAAATCAAATAAGAGTAAAATTGGCTTGTTTTGAGATAATGAAATGATAAGTTAGGATTAGAGACTATGAATATTATCACCTTACTCTTCTTTGAGTTTATTTTTTGATATTGATAGATATTTAACATTCATTCTTACATTCATCATACAAGTGCATTAATGTATTATTCAAATTTTCACAAACATTTCAAATAATTTTAGTAATAAGTGGTCTTTTGAAAATTCAAATCTACTATCAAGTCCTTTGAGGTGTTCTTCTAGGATATTTTTAGGCCCTCTACATAGTGTCTCTACTATGGAACCCCACAATTCTTTTTTAAAGTATTTTCTTGTCAAATTATGATTTGATGTTATATTATTTAAGAACCTAAGGTTCAAATTATTAGTAATAAGCATTTTCACTAAATTTTGTAAAGTCGATTTCTTTTTTATCATGAACAATTATCAATTCCTCATGGCATTAACAACTTCAATTGTCACTTATTTGAATTTGAAACATCTTTACAAGAAAACAAGGAAGTAGGAGCTAAACAATCATCATAAATTATGTGTATATTATGTTGATTTCACATAGTTGTACATGTCAATGTGAAGCTATCAACACAACATGTAGAAGTTCCATCTAGTTTATACGATTTCTTGCAAGATTCTAATGATTGGTGTAATATTAGTCTCTCCATATCTGGCAACTCTTACAACCAATATACATTGATGACTCTTACCTCTAAACGATCCACATTTTATTGGATTTCAATTGAAATCTTCCATGTTTATTTTCATGCATTGTTTTCATCCATCCACTTTTTGAAGATAATATTTTCTTTTCCAACGTGAATGTGGGGATAATTTACTGTAGGATCTTAATTACTTGTTAAATAACACGCTCACAATATTTCATAAACTTTGACCACACAAATTGAAAGAATATATTGTTTGACGTAGAGAACATGGTTCACTTTCTTCCTTGTGTTGAGTGGAACAACAAACTTTGACTTCACTTGGTGTCAAGTGTTTCCACTACACAAGGTCTCAATTCATTTCCATCATGTTAAGCATGAAGACCTCTAAGTTTTATGTGGAAATAAGTTTTTTGGTACCTTGCCAAAAATGCGCGACAATGTGTGAAAATATTTTTTGACGATATGAACGGAAATAGTATTACTTGCAAGTATTGAAAATTTGACATTTAAGAGACTTTTCTAGGAGAAGATTTTGAAGTTGCCCGACATGCATGCTCTCAAGAAGCTCTTTTGCAAGATGGCATCACTTTTTTTCCATACGTCCAATGAGAATAAAAACTATTTCTCCATGTACATCTTGTCATCTTGCATCTTTGTACAACACAAGAATTGCAACCATGGGAACATGTCGGACATTTGCATAAGGCGACTTTGGGACTTCTGTTATTTAGGGGTTAAGTAGATATAGATTTTCTTATTTTCAACATTCTTATAAAGATTCCAAGATACTTCAACAATTTTAGACATGTGTATCATGTTTAGCCTCTACACGACCAAGTATACCTACAAGGCACACAATTTTTCACTTTGAGTGCAATTATGTTTCAATTCATACCATTCAAACTAACGAAGGGTTACCACATTATCTCATGTAAGTCTAGAAGCAGATCTCATATAAGTAGGAATAAATAACAATCAAATAAGAAACTAAGACTAAGTAGATGACAATTGTCAAGTTGCCATCTGGATGGACAAACAAAAAAACAGCTAGGAAGTATATAAATCATAGTGACTTTCTAATAGAATACGTGGAATGTGAAAGATAAGTAAAAGAATACATTTCTTTTGTTTATATGACTCTTATTATGTTTTATAGCAACCTCATAATTATTCCCTATATTGGATAAATATATTTTACAATTTTATGATCACTACCAAACAATTGGTTTGGTAGTGCATTGTAGAATTATGATATTGTTTATTATTTATACTTAAATCAATGCAATGGGGATGTAAGGCCTTACTAGAATTACCAAATAAATTCAAATGGACGTTGTTGGTAAGATTTGATGAACTATTATCATAAAGTATTTGAGGTATTAAAACAACCTATGTTTTATAAACCACCAAATAATTGATTTGGTAGTTTGTTGACAAAACTAATTTACTTTCCAGGTAAAATCTTTCGTCCTTTATTAGTTAAATTTTCTTTATAAGTGTTTTATTATCTTTTAGAGGTCATGTACAAAAAACTTGTTCAACTAACATAAAACTACTACTTCCAATTACAATCGACCTCATGAAAACCAAAGAAACCTCAAAGACATCATATTTAGCAAAATTCAGTTTGCAATAATAAAAAACTATGGTCACCATCACTATGGAAAAAACTACACATTCACATAGTGTAGTTTTTGCAAATGTGTAGTACTACACTTTTTTGGTCTTTATGATTGTTATTTGTTATGATTTATTGGATTTTATGCACTCATGCCAATTGACAACCAAAGAAAAATAAACATTAAAATATTAAATACTCATTAAAGATATTGCACCTAGAGATGTAGTGCATAGCTACAAATCAAAAGATGAACGCTCAAACAACTAACTTGCAATGTGACATACAGAAAGTCAAATTTTCGAACTATAATTTGATTATTATTTCTATATTTTTATTTTCTTAGTACATTAATGTTTAAGAAATCTTTTAAAAACATTTTTTTTAAATATTAATTAATTAAAAAATTTAATGGTTTCTATGCAATCAAGCTTGGTCCTTTCACTTTTGGGTGTTTTTGTACATTTTTTTAGTACTCTTACTTCAATATTGTACTAAAAAAATTGGTTGTGGTGTAGGCATAGAAAAAATTATATAGATCTCAACAAGGCTTTAATAGCTTAATAAAAGATGTATGTCCGTATACAATTTATCTATATCTATAAAAGAATACAGGATGAACAATGCGTCGGATGGATGAACACGTCGATGGATGAACGATCCTTTTGGATGAACAAGCTTGGATGAAAAACGTGCGCCTCTGAAAGTAAAAGTATATTGTGCACGGACTGACGGTTTTCGGTGCTTATCGTTTAGGGTTGAAAACTGACGCGTTTCTTCGAAGTTCGTCCAAGTGTTTCGCAATTCTAGACGTGTTTTGAAGATGTTTGGATGAACGCCGCGAGCGGGCTGACGGAGGGCGTGAGCGCGAGTTCCGTGACGGAGGAAGAGGAGGACGCTCCAGCTGACGATTCTGGAAATGATGTAGTGAAACCTAACAGCCATGGCGATGAGATCCATGGCGCGATTGAGGATGGCCCGAAGGTGTTCAGCAGAGGGAAGCAGAAGCTCGGGGAGCGCAGATCAGGCAGGCAAGCTGCAATCAGAGCAGTCCGAGACATCGCGGCACCTGTTGCGGGAGAGCGTGTGGCCGCGGTCACGGCGCATGAAATTGAAGCGTGTTGGATTCTCCTGGATTCACTGTATAGAGTTAATTTCCTTTCATTTGTTTGGAATCCTCATCCTTCATAATTTGTAAGCACTTAGGTTTTCTTTTCTCAGGCAAAGGATGTGAGTGAGAAGCTCATCGTTAGTTTGATCTCCTCCCTCTCTATACCAGTACGTAGCGAAAAATTGGTGCTCTTAATAATGTATACTTGAGCTGTATTGTTCTGTGCTATTTACTTTACCTCACACACAGTAAGTTTTTGCAGATTTTCTGGAGCTGTGTCCCGGCCTCGGAAAGCGATTCTGAAAAGATACTCATTTTAATATATATAGCTGAACTGCTTGAATCCCACCATATCCACCACCACTATTTTTTAAAATAGTGAGTTATGTAAGCTCCAACACCTTCCGCAACTTTGTAAATGCAATCACATCTCACCCATCAACAATATGGTAACCCGAAATCCCCAAAAACTCAACCCCAAACCTCCAACTAGAGAATTGACCCCCTGAAACCCTAATCTCAAACCTTGAAGATTAGTAATTCCTAACTTGGGTCAGGTTGGAAAAAACAAATATTGTCAGGTCAGCATGACAAGAAAAATCACCCAAAAAAAAAGACGGGGATGGGGGACGGGGGACGGGGACGGGGGATGGGGACGGGGACGGGGACGGGGACGGGGGACAAGGGGACAAGGACGGGGGGGACGATGGATTGGAGGGAAAGGGCTAGGGGACGGGGAGGTGGGGACTCAACACAAAAAAAATGTTGTGTCCGGAGGACACGGGTACCCCACTCGTCTATATCTATAAAAGAATACAGGATGAAGGACGATCCTTTTGGATGAACACGTCGATGAAAATGGAGCGTCAAATGGATGAACGCGTCGAGTTTGGATGAAAAATAGATGCTGCTATATAATAAGTGACAGTCTGTCCGTTCGCCTCTCTCGGTCACGTGACCTCTGGAATTGCCATTTGAATCAAATGTGCCTTTTGAATTGAATGTGAACTTTGAAAGAATCCTCCATATGTGCCATTTGGAGGAATCCTTTATAGTGCCATTTGGAGGAATCCTTTATAGTGCCATTTGGAGGAATCCTTTATAGTGCCATTTGGAGGAATCCTTTATAGTGCCCTTTTATTCAAATTTGGCTTATTGAGTTTTAAAATCGTATTATGTATCAAAAATAGAAAAATAAAACCATAATTTCCTACATATTGAAACTACACAATAAACTACCTCGGGTATATAAAATAAATGATGATTATCTAAAGTCAATAACACGAATATGAAATAAATAATGGGTATTTAAAGTGAATAGTAGGTATATATAGTACATAATGCATATATAATGGGTAAATTTTATTTTTGCATTTACATATGTTTATTTAACTTGGGATTGCCCAAATTAACATTTCTAGAAAATGTTTCCGTTCTTCTTGATGCAGAGTCAGTTGAACGTGCCAAACAATGCTAAGGCCTAACATATGTAAAAGGATCCTATGATGAATAAATATTAACCCATTTCTATTGTTTCATACAACAAAAATTATCCAACAAAAAAGGTGTCCAGAGGACACTGGTATCCCACTAGTCTATATCTATAAAAGAATCCCCTTCGGGAACCGACGTTCTTCTTCTTCTTCTTCTTCTTCTTCTTCTTCTTCTTCTGTAAAAGAATCTTGAACTCTTAAATGTCAGAAAGTGCCACTATACTAAAGATGATATTTAGTGTTAACGACACTAATTTGTTTCAAAGTGCTATATGTTTTTACTCTTGATGAATATTTTTACCAACTCTGTTAACAATGATCACTCTCTTTAGATAGTACTAATAGTTATGCCCTCGGTAAAAATCTTCTTCGAAAGTAAAAGTTATTGCATTACCAAAAACATTAGTGTGGTTACACTAAATATCATCTTTAGTGTAGTGTCCATAGTGTCCCACATGTATGGTGTTGTATTTGAACATGAAAAGGTTCAGATAATGAAATGACCTTCAAATAAAAGATGTTTGTTGAAGAATTTTCAATCCAAAGGTGTAAGTCTTGCCAAATTTTGATACATTTTTTGTATTCTACAAAGTAAAAATACATGCATGAATACATGGTTCCCGAGTGATGTTTAAGTGTTAATCCAAAGCAAATTTCTTTCTTACTTAATCTTAAGTTAGTGTTAAGAATTTTAGTTAAGACTAAACAAGGCCTTAAATAATATTTCATAGTTACTTTCTTTCACTAACCAAATTTATTGTAGTTTTAATATTAGGTGATCTAATCCTACAACTAATTTGATATTACTTAACTTTCTAAAAAAAATCAGAATTGGTCTACATACAATTTTTTATAATTAAATTTTATTGATTAATTTCATTTGTTTGATTTTTTTACCTAACGTTTCCTAAATTACTTTGCAGGTTATATAATAAAATATTGTTGATAAACTCTGAAGTTGTACTGCAAAGCCTGAACTCCCACAAATCTAAACTCGACACTACACTTAGCTACACAAGTAATAGGGTTCACAATAGACAAACCTATAAAACTATGATCATAGAGCTATATTTTTAACAAAATACTTGACAATTGGGTTAGAAATACTTTTGAGTATTCCATGGTGGAAATTGTTCATCCTTGATATTTTTTTAGCACATTCCTATCGCCCAAATCACAATCTCTACAACAATTTGAAAAAAATATATATAAATTAGACCAAGTTGTATAAGTTGGCTAAACGACAAGTTGTATATTGCATAAATTTCTCAAGCAATTTTCCAAGTTCAAATTTCGATTCACACATCCCTACCAATTTTTATATCACAATTTATATAAGGGTACAGTTGATTTGGTAGTAGTACAAGGATTGCTATCTTGTGAGCGGTAAATGGTGAGTAGTGAGCATTTAGCAATCAAATTTAGGGTTAAAGGTTAAGGGTTTAGGGTTAATATATTAAGTTTTATGATGCAGTAATAAGTGGCACTTCCATACATTTTGAAGAAAAGAACAAAATAATTATTTTTTCTCTTATTTTGTTTTTACTTACCACTCATTGTCCACCGCTCACAAAATAGCATCGCTATTTTGAAAACCGTGAACCCTAAACCCCAATCCTAAACCTTGCCCCTCTTTCTCCGATATCCTCTTGTCTACTATGGCCATTCAAAAAAAACTAGTGTATGTGCAATTCTCTTCTGAAGTGTCCATTGTTTTTTGGTGTATCAAAGAATTGGTTATGTATTTGCAAATTTATTAAAAAAATCAATATCGCATGCACTGGAAACCATCTCAGTCTTCAAAACCTTCTCTACTTATTAGTGCCATTAGTGAATCACAACACCAGATGCTGGCAAACCCTAACACGGGAAAACATCAGCCACCACCACAAAGTTTTCGGGAAGAGCTGAGAGGCAGTTTTGTGATACAAGGAGAGACTTTTACAATTATCAAAATGTCTATCAACAATATTCCTACTTGCCAAGCAAATTGAAGATAGAAGGAGATATACAATTTGATCAAATGGTCCTCGCAAATGGTAGATACCATCCGCGCAACCAAAACCCGGAAACCCCACAAGGACATATACTTGCTACAATTTTATACTTACATGAGGTACGGCGTGTGTCGATTGATGGAAAGACCTAGACCATCATTTTCTCGGACTCCTTGCGCAGAGCGTTGGCCGTGATCAAGCTGCTGATTGTGTTGAATGTCAGCTTGATGTCATCCAACGGGTTCCCAGGCACAACCACCTTGTACTGGTAGCTGTCAAAGGTCATCTTCTGGACGTAACGCCCGATCGGGTTTTCGGCCTGTTCATTTAAAGACACCTCTCTGGCCGAGAGTCCCCAGAACGCGGGACTCATGAAACCTCACAACAAAAATCCTTTTCCCAAAAATCCCGCCACGACAAAAATCTCGGGCAATGTTTCTTCATAGGTAGGGCAGCTTGCGGGCGGGCCTAGGCAAGTCATTTGAGGTGCCCGAAAATCCGATCGCGCGTTATGTAGTGAAAGGCCACGCGTCGAGGGCATCACGAGATGTGAGGTCCCCTCCTCGTCGGGCCGGGCTACCGCCCTTGCCCTCCTCGTTGGGGCCCTCACATCCCGTGATGCCCTCAACGCGTGGCCTCTCACTATACGTAGTCATCGGCGTACATCTCCACAAACGCCTCCCGAGCAAGGTTGGACCTGTAGAACACCTTCTGAAGGATGTCCAACACCTTGTACGTGGCCCAATATTTCTTGTCCCACTTGTCGAGGTACACTCTGAAGTTAGACTCATTTACCATGCGTGTTCCGTTGGCGGATCCCTCCACGAGAGCCTCGGCGCACATGCGCCCAGACTTGGCAGCGAAGTAGATGCCCTCACTTGAGCATTTGGTGACGTATCCAGCCGCATCACCAATGAGCGCCACTTTCTTGCTCGCTCTGCGTGGTCTCGAGTGCTCAGGAATGGGATGCGCTTCCACACGGATGATCTTCCCTCCGGCAATCTTGTCCTTGGCTCTGTTCCGAGTGGTTGTCTGGTACTTCTTGATCGCCGGCTTGTTGATCATAGTTCCCGGCCCGACCGCGATGTGATCACACTTTGGGAATACCCAATCGTAGAAGTCCAGAGAGACGTCATCTCCGACGTACATCTCAACTAGATTCTCGTAATACTCCATCCTATCCTTAGGAATCTTGATCCTCTCTGGAATGCAATGGCGTAGTCATACTCACCATCGTCGATGTCCTTGGCAACTCGGCTGTTCGCGCCGTCCGCGCCAATCACCGCGTCCACCTCCAACACCGCTGGAGTTCCGACCTTCGACGAGCCGTCAAAGTTGGTGTAATGCAGCTTGTACGGACTGTTGTCGTCCTTGGGAACCTCCATCCTCAGAAACAAGCCGTTGATCTGTTAGACATACGTATTAATACTGTGTATAGTTAGTACACTAGTTAAACATAGAGGTGTGACTCTTGATAGAAGAGTCGTGACTCTATGAACAAGGGTCATATATATATGTATGTCAACTTTATTAATACATAGAATACACTACTTTCTATAGGTCTCTCTCCTAATCTAACATGGTATCAGAGCAAGTTGTGCTATCCTTAGATTCCGGCTATAGAAAATTCAAGTGAGGATGTTTTTTATCTTCTCATTCTTGAAACAGAAAGAGAAGAAACTGAAAATGCAATTAGAATTGCAAATGCAAACTTTAACAATGTCTTTTTACAAGGCATAATAGAGCCATTACCAACTCCTGAGCAAGAACAACCATTCGAATATGCACAAAATACATTTGACATTCGCAACACCCTTGCAGAATACATTGAAACATTCACAAACTTCAATGCATAAAATCTAGAATTCATTTCTAACAATTTTAATGAAGAATGTGAAATTCAAGCAATTTTAAGAGGAGAATATTAGAAATGTCAACACATAAAATCGACATCAGCAATGTCACAAAATTTAATGGCTCATATTTTAATATTTGGAAACATAGATTAACTCTAATTTTTAAAGCAGAAAAATTATGGCCTTTAGTGAGTGGAAATCAACACTTACCGGTGGCCCCAATAGCAACAAAATTAGTTGTTGGAGCTCTTGCTTTACCTCTCACTCATGCAGGAAGCATCAGTATGTGGAAGGACCAAGATGCAATAGCTTTAACCATCATAAACAGTTGCCTTGAAAATTCAGTAGTTTCTCATATTCAATCTTGTACCACATCTCACTTAGCTTGGTCAAGATTAATAAGCATTTTTGAATCACAAGATGTAGTTACAAAAATGCATTTAAAAAATAGATTAATTAATTTAAAAATGAAAGACAATACAAGCATTGTCAAACATATTCATAATTTCAGAGCTCACCTTGAGCAATTACTAGCAATAGGTTCACCTTTACCAGATGACGAAGTTGTTATTAAGTTGATGAGGAGTCTTCCTCAAAACTATCAGCCCTTCATTCGCTCTTTGAGAAGGCAAGTTGGGCTCACTTTGCAAACATTAATCACTGATTTGATTCAAGAAGAGACCTTTATCAAAGATACAAGTCCTACTTCTGAAAACAAATCAACACTTTTTGTTCAATTGAAGAATTTCAACAAAAGCAAGAAACCTTACTTTAACAAGAACTGTAAAACAAGTTCAGATTCAAAAGGAGAGAGCAGTGGCTACAAACCTTTTGAGAAGAAGACTCTTGCAACAGAGAAAAAGTGTTTTTACTGCAAAAAGCCTGGGCATCACATCAAAGACTGCAGAGCCAGAATTACTGCAGAAAAAGGAAATAATACAAGACAAACCAGTCTTGTAATAGCCGACAACAAACTTTATGTGGTAGCCTCCAAAACCCAAGGACACATCAATTTCACTTGGTATGTGGATTCTGGGGCCACCCAACACATGTGTCATCAGCGATAAGGATTCACAAACTACACCAAGTGTCAAGACGACCAAATAGTTTATTTAGGGGATGACTCTACATCCTACACCATTGAAGGACATGGTGACACTAGTACAAAACAGGGGAAAAAAAACCACACTCGATTCGGAGTTGCGGTTCGTTTGACCACGTTGTCGGAACAGTCATCACTGTTCCTAAATCGGGCTGTTCCGACGTTTTTGTTCATAACTCCCTCATTTTTGTGATTTTTTGGACGTGTAATATACCGTTGAAAGCGTGTTTTCAAGACGCTTCCAACGGTATATTACACGTCTAAGAACTCCCAAAAATGAGGGAGTTATGAACAAAAACGTCGGGACAGCCCGATTTAGGAACAGTGATGATTGTTCCGACAACGTGGTTAAACGAACCGCAACTCCGAATCGAGTGCGGTTTTTTTTTCACTGTTTTGTACTAGTGTGATGTCCTTATCAAATTGACTGATGGGGATGAGAAAAACATACCTGATGTTTTGCACATTCCCAGTTTAGCCAAAAAGCTATTTTCAGCCAAACAACTTGATCAAGCAGGAGGTGAAATTCATATCAAAGATGGAATTTCTATCCTTATCAACAAATTTGGTCAAATCATAGCCACATGTAAATTAAATCCATATTTATATGAATTAGGTGAGACTATTCTCTCAAACAACTATGCTTTGGCCATACCAACCATTACATCACATAATACAACTGATTTATAGCATTTAAGATTAGGACATATCAATCAACAGAGACTCAAACAAATCCAACTTGCTTCAAAAGGGATTCACCCTTTTGATGAAAAACTAATCAGCTTGTGCCAATCATGCATAGAAGGAAAACAACATAAAATTAAATTTCTTAAGAATGGAGCAAGAAGAGCTACTGAAATCTTGGAATTAGTGCATTCTGATATATGTGGACCTATGCAAGTAGCTACACATATGGGTTACCTATATTTTATAACATTTATTGATGACTTCACAAAATATTGTACCATTTACTTAATGAAGCATAAATTTGAAGCATTTACAAAATTTCAACAATACAAGAGTTATGTTGAAAACCAAACTCACCAAACCATCAAGATCTTAAGATCAGATCAAGGTGGTGAATATTTATCATCTGAATTTCAAAGTTTTTGCCAAGTACAAGGCATCAAACGGGAAACAACCTCAGCCTATACACCACAACAAAATGGTGTGTCAGAACGTAAAAAATAGAATATTAATAGGGGTTGTCCTATCTATGTTATCATATGCACAATTACCAAAAGTATTTTGGGGAGAAGCACTATATACAACCAATTATCTTCAAAATAGAAGTCCTACAAAAGCTATACCAACTAATTCAACACCATTTCAGTTACGGTATGGCTATCAACCCAACTTATCCTATCTCAAAATCTTTGGATGTAAAGCACATGTGCTCATACCCAAAGAGCAAAGAAGAAAATTAGATTCACATTCATTTGAAGCTATTTTTCTAGGATATAGTGAAGAAACTAAAGCTTACCGTTTGATGAATATACATACTCATAAATTAATTATATCACGAGATGTTATATTTGATGAAGTTATAAGTGTAAAATCTCCAAGTCATTCTTTCCACATCAATGATGACCCAGAGATTTTAATTGATCTTGCAATATTCCAAATACAACCAACTCTTCAACCTCATCAAGCTCAATTGCCAAATATAAACATTGCACCTTTTACATTGCCTCAATATCCCCCAGCATCTTCCATACAATAAGATATGTTAAGTCCACCAAGACCAACATACTCTACTTCTTCCCAATCAAATTACATACCTCAGACACATGATGCTGCGAGTAACATCACAAGTAGCCTCTCCAAATTGTCTTTGGGCGAAGAAGCTGCCATCCCTCTTGCAGCTGACGGTACCTCAGCAAATAATTCACCATATGCACCTCCATGTTCATTAGCCAGACCTAGAAGACAAATCAAACCAAGAAGAAAGATTCTACTGCTGGTCGTCCGTCTAGCAAGGGGACAACTCCCTAAAGGCATCAAGCCAATGTTGCCACACAAAAATTGGATCCTCGTCAAACATACCAAGAAGCTTTAACAAGGTCAGATTCTGAACACTCGCATTCAGCCATTCAAGCTGAATTTGATTCTTTAAAAAGGAACAAAACATGGATTCTTACAAAATTACCTCCAAATCGTAAGCCCATCACTTCTAAATGGGTATTTAAAATCAAAACTAAAGCTGATGGTACTTTAGACAAGTACAAAGCTCGTTTAGTAGCTCGTGGCTTTAGTCAAATAGAAGGCATTGATTATATGGAGACATTTTCTCCTGTGGTTGAAACTAACTCAATTAAAGTTTTATTAGCCCTTGCAACACAATATGATTTTGAAATCAATCAATTAGATGTTAAGACTGCATTCTTAAATAGATACATTGAGGAAGAAATTTACATGTCAATTCCTGAAGGTTTACCATTCCCTTCAAATTCAAATTTGGTTTGCAAATTGTGCAAATCATTATACGGTTTAAGACAATCTTCTCGAGCTTGGTATCAAAGATTAGACCAATATCTTCTGCAAAACAACTTCCAAAGATTAGAATTTGATGTAAGTATATATGTACAAAGGGGAGTTGACAACACTTTCCTTATACTTACAGTTTATGTTGATGATTGTATTCTAGTATGCCATATGAGTAAAGAAAACTCTTCTATATCCCAAGAAGACCAACACCTTTATTCCCAAATAGTTGGCAGCCTAATGCATGCCATTGTCAATACTCGATGAGATTGTGCTTATACAATCAGTAGTTTGGCCCAATACCTAAGTACACCAGTTGAAACCCATATTCAAACTTTTAAAAGAACTTTGCGATATGTGAAAGGCACTTTATCTTACGGAATCTACTACAAACGTTCATCACAAGGGGCCCTTCTCCATGGTTATTCTGATGTTGATTGGGCTGGCTGCAAAGACACCAGAAGATCAACATCTGGTTATTGTTTTCTCTTAGCCAATGGTGTCATCCCTTGGGGCAGCAAAAAACAACAATCTGTGGCTCTTTCTTCAACTGAATCAGAGTACATGGCATTAGCTAAAGCTACAGCTGAAGCCATTTGGTTAAGAAAATTATTAGAAGAACTTGAGTTTCCCCAATCTGCCCCTACGTCTATTTATTCAGATAGCGAAAGTGCCCTTGCTTTAACAGCAAATCCAAAGTATCATTCACGTTCCAAACATATTGACACCCAGTATCATTTTACACGTGAAAAAATCTTAACCCAAGAAATTAAACTTCAATTTATATCTACGGCTGAAATGACAGCTGATATCCTCACCAAGGCATTACCACGAGATAAGCATCTCTATTGTATGAATAAACTTGGCATGTGTTTAATTCCCAATACACAACATCGTTCTTCAAGCCAAGCACTTTTGGTTTTTAGACCTCTCAACTTCAGTGGGAGTTTTCTATCTCTTGAGCAATCTTTGAGTGGGAGAAATTACCTCTATTCTACACACAGAAGTGACATTTCAAAGACCTCTCAAGCCAAAACAACCAAGCAAGATCACAACACAACAATACAAGGAATGAACTCAAGCAAAGTTAAAGTAAATATACTTACCTTGCTACTATTTTTCTTCAGCTCCAGATGTTGTGCCCCTGCTGCTCCATTCAATCAGCTGCAGTAGCTCCTAGACCCTACCTCACCAAGAGGACGCCACCAAGAGGACGCCATCAGAGTATATGCAAGACCCACTTCCGCCTTCACAAGCCTGCAGCAGCAACAACATCAGCAGAAAGAACGCGTACACAACATCAGCAGGAAGAACGCGTACACAACATGAGCATGAAGAACGCGCGCACAACATCAGCAGGAAGGCGTTCGACCCCTACATGTTCTTCAGCAAGTACCAGCATGCCAACGTCACTGCGGATAATCCCGACATCCCCTTCACCGAAGTAGGAAAAATATTGGGTGCACAATGGCGAGAAATGAGCGAGAAAGAAAAGAAGCCTTACATCAAGAAGTCGGAGACAGACAAGAAACGATATGCAAGAGAATTGAAACGCGCTTGAAATGAAATGCATATGAGTTGGAACGGAGAGCCAAAGAAGATGTGCAGATCACCACCGAGATCCTACCTTGCCACCAGTGCCGACAAGTGCAAATCTCGACGGAGACCCTGCTCACCAGCTCCGCCTCCTCACCAGCTCCGACTCCTCCGCTTCGACCTCTAGCAGCACAACACCAACAACAAGAGTGCGGCACAGCCACAAGACTGCAACGACACTCCAAACCCTACGTTATAGAAGAAGACCGTTTAGGATGATATAATATTCATCCAAACTGATGAAGCTTTAACCTAGTATACTAGTGGGAGTGTTAGACATGCGTACCAATACTGTGTATAGTTAGTACACTAGTTAAACATAGAGGTGTGACTCTTGATAGAAGAGTCGTGACTCTGTGAACAAGGGTCATATATATGTATGTCAACTTTATTAATACATAGAATACACTACTTTCTATTAGTCTCTCTCCTAATCTAACATGATCACGGTCGCGTCGTTCTTCTGCGCGCGCTCCCGCAAGAACAAATCCAGAACCTCTTGCCGCACCATGCCGATATACTCGTCGTCGTTGAGCGTCTTCTCGACGTCCACCGCGACATTGGAAGGCGAAATCATCTTCATCTTCGTCACCTTGCGATCGATGATTTCCGGCGGAAGGTCAAACTCCTCGACCATGCACAACGGAATGGGTCCCCCCCATGGCTTGGCGTTGTCAAGCTTGCGCTCAATCAAAAACGTCTCAACCCCGCCCTTGGCGAGCATCTCGGCCGTGCACCCGCGCGCACGTCCGCCTCCGACGACTGCCACTCCCAGGTTTCGCCCCTCAATCTTCTGGCTCCCACGCGCAATGTACACCCGGAGAGGCTAATAGGACGCCTCCTCCACAGTACTGCGCGCGTCGGCGCGCAAGCTCTCGACGGCGGATGCCAAACCCCCGGTATTCACCCCGCGCACACCCTCGTGCGCGGGCAGGGAAGCGTGCGCGCACGAGATGGAGCTCTCGGCCACCCGCAACTTCCATTTGCTTCCCTCCCAACAATTTCAAGCACTTTTTAACTCTCTTTTCAAAGTCGTTTTCATCTTTCCCTTGCAATACTTGTTTGCTATCAGTCTCTTGCCAATATTTAGCCTTGGATGGAATTTAACATCCACTTAGGGATACATTCCCAAACAGCCTAACTTGACGACCACACCTCGTGGAGCAACACGGTCTAGACTCAACGGGGTTGTCACCCTCTCTGACGTCTTTTTCCAAGGAACTTGGGTCCGGTGCGTTGCAGAGGATGCGTTTCTAGACTACAACTCCCAGCACAAAGCGCCAGAATTTTCAAGTTAGGCTCTTTCCGATTTGTTTGCCATTACTTGGAAAACCTTGGCTAGTTTCTTCTCCTTTGCTTAGTGATGTGTGTCACTTCTCTAAGTGATGAAAGGGGGCGACAATGAAGGAGACGCCTCCACCAAGGGGTAGACGCTTGGAGTTGTGGCACCCTGGAGTAACCAAGTCCCTAGGCGCTCTGGAGTAGCGCCTAGGAGGATGACTTGTAGGGAGGCCGTGTGCAAAGGCACCATGGGGACTCCCTTGGCCCTGTCGTGGTGCTAAGGCACCTTGGACGTCGTGATGGCACACGGCGCTAAGGGGACACCAACCCTTAGCAACAACTTGGGGGAGGACCCTGGTGTTAAGGGAAAAGGGGAAGGTCCCTCCTTACCAAAAAGGGGAAGTTGGTCTGGGGTCCATGGTGGGACGGCCTGGGAACCCAGCCCAATGGGCCACTAAGGGGACTTAGTAGCGTGGGCACTAAGTGAAGCTAAGTAAGGCCATGACTAACACTAAAGGGGTGTTGGGTGCAGATAAACGAGTGTCTCAAGTCTAAGTGAGATTGGGGACATTACAGATATGCTTAAACTCAACAGGTAGTCTTTTTTTATTAGAGGTCAGATGCGTGACGCTTTCCTTCCTCCACCCATTGAGTGTCGGTAGGGACCTGCTTTGGAGTCCGACCAACTGGGTGCTACAACCGGCGCACGTTTGAATTCCAAGTTTCAAGCACCTGGACCAACTAATTGCCGGTTGTGTCACCACGTGGCCAAATTCCCTCCATTTCAGCCAACCCAATCCATTTTATTAACTTTAAAATGGCTACAGTAGCTTCAACCAATTGTTGTAATTGGCACTCTAGACCAGGGAGTGAATGCAAGATTTGGCAACTAGTATCTGCAAAGTTTCCCTACCCCTGACTTTTCATGATTTCACTAGTCTCTAAAATCTGGCACCAACTTAATAACGTTTTTTCTCAAAGTGGCACCAATAATATAGAATTGCCAAAGTTTTGAGTAGTTCATTGTCTATACGCTAAACAAACGTCTTACAGTATTCTGGCAATAGAAAATTCAGGCTAGAAGAGTGACAACAAAGGTGTCGTGAGTTGTCATGGTGAAGCGCAGCATGTCTCCAGCCTTGAAGGAGTTTTCCCGCACAAACTTGATCCACCCTGTCTGCAAGTGATAGGTAATTGTGTTTGAAATTTTCTTGGTGTAAGATGATGACTTCACATTCACAGTTCAAGAGGGACCAACTAGCTTATAGACCTTCCCTTTGAAGCGGTCCATTCCATGAACCTTCCAAAAAGCTGCAAGAACATCCTGCCATTTTTTACACATAATGTTAGAACTACAAATACTGAAACTTTTGAAGTGCGAACATATAAACTTCACATTCACTACATGTAATTGAAGCCGACTGGTCACTAAAGTTTGAAGTGAGGCTAGCCGAAATCTGACCACCTTAGCTGTCTTGCACGTTGCAGAGTGTAGCGAGCATAACGTCTTCTCAAATCCGTAGAAGGATTCCACAACAGCACGAGTTTCATCGTCAGAGCTCCACAAGTCAATGGATTTCTCAAACGAATTCTCAATGTACTCTATTGATGACTCCTCGTCTTGGGAGAATATGCTCACAAAGATCTGGTTGGAGCGGGAATACTTCAATCAAAAGAAACTCGCCGGAGGTGAGCATGTTGTCTGTCACAAATTGCCACCACCCTGTGATGCTCACCCAACGGTCGCTATTGCCTGAATTCTCCTTCACAAAGACGAGCTTCCAATGGCGTGGATCCTAGACCCTGGACAACTCAACTTTGGCCTAAATTCTATGCAAGTGTTCCTTCACAACAAGAACACCATATTCATTATATTGGGAGATTTCCAGGACTTTCAAAGGTATGAATGGTTTTCCCAATAGAAATTGTTTGTGCACTTTCAGCTTGACTCGAGCTGAATATGTACCCATATTGTACATATATGACAAATTTCATTGTGTAAATTCACCAAACATTTGCATGTTTAGGTCAACTTAAGCTTCATATACTATTTTGGGAGGCTCTCAATCTCCCAATATAATGAATATGGTGTTCAAGTGGCGGCAAGACCTGTAGAATTGCAGCGTGGTTCAGTTACTTCAAAGGAGAAATTAAAGGAGAAATTCAAATGGGAAGTTTCAAGAATACTAACCAAATTGTGGCGGTTGGTGGTGAGTGCCATCGTGATATGAAAGAAAATTGCTCCTTGCTTCTTTGCTGCTTCAATGAAGTTAGGCCTGTGACTGGGGACGGCCATAGATCCTACATAAAAAACAGCAACCAAACCATGAATTCACAAGCGGCAACACCCCCACATGCACGCATGTTCACTCATACACACGTTTAAAAACATTAAAAAAAAAATTCCGGGAGAGAAGCATGGATTGGAAGAGGATGCACACACTTGGTTTTGGTTGCAGGCCGGAAGTTGACGTTGGAGCAGGTCCTCGGGATCAAAGCAAATTCGGAATGCCAGCTTCAAGAAGAAGAATGGAGCAAAGGCTTGGAGATGTCTTGCTTTAGAGGCCAACACGGTGATGAACATTGAAGTGATGCAAATGTGGATACAATGAATAGAAAATCACGCATGGGCAAAAAAAAATCCAATGAGTGTCTTGAAGCCTAGGTTAATTAATGTAAAAAGGAAAAATCCTACTTGCAATCATTAAAAAACCATATAAATATCAAATATAACATTATTTGAATCAAATCATTAAAAATAAATCTGAATAATTTTAGATCCAAGAAAATGAATATCTTAGTTACTTCTAGAAAACAAGTAAGGGATTCATGCAAGAACAAAAAAGGAAAAAAACCTTGCATGCATGCAGTGAACTGACCAATGAGCATCCTAGTTGTAAAGACAAAACATGATCCAAATTACAAGCACCTCTAATGGCAAATCTGTGGACTCCACTGGACATGATCGTTGAGAATCACACCAAAAGTTCAGGAATCGGGCTTCCGCTTCGCATCCATCCTCCAGGCCTCATATGCTTTCTCAATGGAGAAAGTGTCCAAGGTGAAATATTTTTGAGAGTATACACCAACAACACACTCAAGGTGCTCATTCAAACACTTTCTCAGCTTGCCCTTCACGAAGACAACTAAAGAGAAGATGCGCTTGTCTTCGACGGACCCAAAAACTTGGACATCAGCAATCTCAGCCACCTTTATCCATTCAGACATTGCTGCTCTCAGCCACGCTGAGGTTGCTATGTTCCTTCGTAGGCGCTTCGAAGGGTTTACAATGAAGGTTTTTTCCATTGCCTCTGTAGCATTTGCCTTCATGGTGGACTTCCACACGCTACATTGGTGGTTGAGCTTTTCCTCGCTTAGCAAGAGAGGGTTGACTACTTCTCCAATCACGCGTTCGTGACAGAAATGCGACTTGATCATTAAGAAATGACGGTCAAAAAGAGCATCAACATTTGATTGTAGCCAATACTGTGGGTATACCAAACCAAGTGAGTCCATAATGTTGCAATTAGGGAATCTGCAAGTCAGCTCCTTAATAAGTTTATCTACTCCAGCTGCACAATGACTAGATCAAAGATATTATAACGTTGAACATGATAACCACAAATAAAACATATCAAAATTGAAGTCAATAAGCGGAAACCATGAAATCCACCAATGCAGAGGGACTTCACACAAGAGGTGACATCCGTGAAGTTATTAGAAGTCACAAGCTCCACCACACCATACACATTGCCGGTTACAACATCGAAGGATAAGTTTCCGCATGTAAACTTGATGTGTTCAACCTTAGTGCAGTTCAAGTCCAATTGTGAAGAGGCCCAGGTCCACTACATGCTATGATATTGCCCTCCTAGGAAATTTGTGAACTCACAGAAAGCATCAAAAGTAAACTGCGTTTTGGGATCATAGTAGAGCTCGTAAAGACAAGCTTGACACACTTTGACCGCAGCCACATAATCACAGACGAATATGTTTCTTTGTTGGAAGAATTTGATCAAATCGTGGACAGTTTCTAAGAGCGGCAAAAAGCAAGTCAATGCATTATGCGCATGGGACTGAGATATCACAAAGCAATTCAAAGTTCTTTCTTGTTGTCTCCCTTGCAGGCGCCTTCGATTCTTTTTTAAGTCAATCCTCCGCCATCTTTGCCATGAGAGTCTTGTATTCGCCCATCACCCTCCTTAAAGGGGACAACATGCTTAACCACCTTATTTTTACCTGATCATCACAGAATAACAACTATGTTTAGCAACCTTAAAAAAGTGGGGCATTCAAAGATGGATCAAACAACAGCAATTGATAGGGATAGAAACTTGATAACATGCACAAGAATTGATTTGCATGTGGCACAATGAAGGTTACAAGGTACATGTGATGAGGCTTACTTGAGATAGCAATTTCAGACCCTTTGTTTGCATGATCTCAACTAGTTTGATAAACTCGAGATGGCACTTCGGACTCGCGTTGAAGTACGCATGCAAAGTTTGCAACAAGGTTTCTATCTTTGCGATCACAGGCAAGTGTAACAGGGTTTTCACAGCGAAATTAGTTCTTCGATTAAAGCAATAAACGTCTTCCATGTAAGGCGCTACACGATCTTGCAAAATCTTAGTTACACCTCCTCTGGACCCTTGCTCATAACGTTGACCTCTCATTAGATTCAACAACCAACATATCCTAAACACACAGATCTAAAAAAGAAAAGATGCAAAGCAAACTAGGTGCAATGACAGACCTGAAATACAACACGCTGTCCGCCCCAAAAGAGACCGACTTCTTTGGCATGTCATTGTATGTTATGCCGCCCTTGCCTAAAATTGCGTCCATGATGTAGGTAGCCAACTTTGAAGCCGTTGCCCCCTCCTTAATCTGCTCAGAAGATAGCAGCATCGAAATCCTAGCAAAATCATGGACAACATAGGCAAGAATAGAAATCGATGAAACATTATCTATAGTAGTAACCTCATCACACGTAATAGCAAAATATGAGCAAGTCTGCATGTGCTCCTTTGTCTTAGAGACAATCTCCTTGTGCACATATTCAGCCATCGTCCAACCAGCCAAATCACTCGAGTGCTTCCTACTCAAGTGTGGCATCTTTAGGAACGTCATCAACCCCCACATGCATTCATATTCAAGCATGGGACGACTAGTTTGCAACAGGTGGAAGACTGTAGCAAACTGTTGTATCTTCTTGGCTTTGTGTCCTCATATTTCAGCATTCACTTGCTCTGCAACTGTT
This sequence comes from Bryoerythrophyllum caledonicum, assembly GCA_963971425.1. Taxonomy (NCBI): domain Eukaryota; kingdom Viridiplantae; phylum Streptophyta; class Bryopsida; order Pottiales; family Pottiaceae; genus Bryoerythrophyllum; species Bryoerythrophyllum caledonicum. The sequence goes on along the minus strand of OZ020525.1, from coordinate 13,106,455 downwards.
GGTTGGTTCAACATATGGGCCTTCTTGTGTCTTGCATTGATGGCATGACGACAGCCTTTGGAGTAGTAGACGTTGCCAGATGCGGAAAATCTTAGTTAGCAATCCGTTTGCCGACATGCTTCTCTAGCGTGTCGGTCATGGCACCCATTGTAACGAGGTTGCCTTTGACGGCAATGCAGATCCGACACCTGACTCTGTCGATCTCAGTGTCATACGCCCCGCGGATCATTTTGGCCCACGGATGTTGCACGCCCACAGATCTTGGCACTTCCGCGACACATCGTAGCTCTTCTGCTTAATCGCTTCGCTTCTTTTTCATCCGCACCAGCTCCTTGACGTCTATGACCATGACCACGTTATCTCCTTCGAAAGTTGAGATCGCAGGCAATGTTTCCAATCCGGCAGGGCAGATGAGGTTCACGGCCGGGTTTGCATGAACTTGAGCCCGAGACTCCTTAGCTGAGCTCTCTGCAGCGTCACCTCCGCTACAACTGTAGGAGGTTGTCCTTGGCCGCTTTGCTATAGGTTCAGGGAGGATGATTGACGATTTGTCATCCAAATTCCGACTGCTATAGAAATAGGATTCCAGCACTGTTGTGACGTTGTCCTCCTGAATCTTTGCACCATCGTCATTTTCTTGGCCATCTTGCAAAAGCCTAAAACAAAAACCACACAACCAAAAAATGCTCTAGATTTTGGTCGAGGGTTTGAACCGTACATTTTTTAACGGAAACAAACACGACCACGCAAGATCACGGCAAGCAACATGCAATCCAGAAATTAGTAGGAAGCAAGCAATCTTGGTAAGAAAAGAAAGTACTTTGGATCAGAAAACATAAGAACAGAGATCAAATCACAAAACGGAGCAACCTAGAGCTGATCTCAAAGGTATACTTAACACCCCACTTGCTCTCACACGCTCGAACGGGCGATCTAAACCCTAAATTGAAGTGCAATGGTGGAGTCCAATAATACTTGCAAACGCACGCCGTTGGCACCAGGTACACAACCTCATCGTGCTCTGGCACTTACTAAACAATCATGGCGTGAACTGGCGCCATATTATTTTTAGGGCTCGATAATCTGACATTATAGATGGAAAAAGCACAAGCTAGGCCTAGACCTAATGATAGCGACTTGGCGAGTAGCCAACACATGTGGACGTCAACGTGGCGAAAGAGACACTCAAAATCCTATCCTTTTCCTTTGTTCTTTTTGCAGCCCCTCTTTTCTTTCAAAATTGAGCTATTTATAGCTAGTAAAAAAAAGTTGGCCTAGGTTATAAACTCGTTGATTCGGATTTTTTACTGAGAGCACAACTGTCTATACTATTCAAATAGGGAGATCATTGTAAACATAGTAGGTAAATATATTCATCAGTAGTAAAATCTATAGCATTTACAATTCATTTACTGAATTTAACACTAAATCTTAATTTAAGTGTACTAAGATTTTAGTGTTTTTTTTTGTTGCAATGATGTGAGCAGGTGTATGTACCTTTTTCATGGATTTGAAAGATAAAGCTTATTAAATCCATTTTTGTGGATGTGCAAATGAAAGATCCCTCATGGGCCATTAATGTGCAACATTGTTGGATGGAATTATGTGGAAATTGTCTTTGTGATTGTATACAAACTTACATAAAGACACCAAAAGTAAAACTTCCTTTCAAGTACAGATTCCTTTTTGAATCTCATCCATAAAGTCAGAAGGGGCCCATCCAATTAGGACTATCTTTCATCCATTTGCATCTATGTTTCATCCTTGCAATGGAAAGGTTATCTCTATTCGTTGTAATAAAAGGCTAGTGGACCCCGTCGTCCCTCAAAGGCCAACAACGATCTCTATACGTATCTATCAAATGACCCTTAGATGTATCTCTTGACAGGGCATGGGAAGTTCCAAAGCTACCAATAACTTCAGTCCCATATCTGTTGGTCATGTATTTGTCAGTTTTGATCTCCTAGTAACTCCTCGAAAATGCTGTCCAAAGATCTCCACGTGACTTCACCGAGGCTATAAAAATTCTCCACATGGCTTCACATGTGTTCATTTATTATAAGGGATTTGTGTCCGTTATGTAAAGTTGAACCCATAGCCACCGGCTTACTCATGATCGTTTACTCATGACCCTTAACCCATAATCTTTTAAGAGTCATTTATTTTTTAAACAAAAAAAGTTTAAGCTAAGCTAAGATTAAAAAAATTAGTGTCAAATTGGGTTATTTTCATCTAGTAGCTTCTAATTTTAAAATTAAGTTATACATTTACTTAACTCAGAATTGACCTTAGCTTGTTCATTTATTAATAATAAAATATAGCTTGATACTCATCCAGTGAAGCCAATCCCAGGGTGCCTAGGTAATATCATGGTGCACCACAAATTGGGCCTCATGAGACTTTGACGGAGACACGGGGTGTCATATAAATAACATGAAGCATGTGTTGTACATAGACAATGTTGTGGCCGCGAGGGAGGCTACCGGCATTACAATGGATTTGCTAACAATAGAGATGGCAAGTAGAAAGTTGGCACGGAGATGGTGGCATATGCGCGCAACACCCGACTGACGAGAAGATCATCTAGGATATGGCAGTAGGGATTGTCCTGGTACAACGTTTGTTATAATGCTACAATAGATTTTTGGTACATAACGAGTATATTTTACAGGTGTAACATGTACACTATATTGGATTTAATAAGTATATAACAAATACATTACATACGTTAATTTAATTGGGGACTACCCTTGCCCCGTTGTCCTTGATAGGGATTCACTATGATACATTATAATTAAAACTAAAATGAAAAAAGATAAACTTAAAGTAGTTATAAATAAAATAATAAACACAAAAATTAAAAGTTACATGAATTGATAAGAAGAACCCTAAAACTCAAAGACTTATCTTTGTAAGGCAAGACTTTAATATTAGATACTTGTAGCCATCATAATAATAAATTTGTTGACCTAAGTTCCAATGTATGTCTTAATTAATTGCTATAATAAATTTGGATTGTTCTCCTCATTATATGTGCTTCAATGATTATGTGCAAATGAAATCGTAGGAGTATTTATAGTAACATTAAATTGTAGGGTCATTTTTGTTGTTTGTATTTAGGAATTAGGATCAAATCGGTAAAATGCGATCTTGTTTCAATCGGTTCATTCTTGGTCTTCTCTAGTTGTTTAAATGATGGTATCTAGATTTTTAAAATAAGCAAAAGTTGTTTGGAAGGCTAAAAATAAATCCTCTATCAACAACAGGAAATATAAACCACAGTTTCAAAGAAGTTAGAACAAGGTTTGAATACATAGTCTGTGAAAAAGACACCAGCACTCTTGAACTTGTTGTGGGTACTTGTGTTCTGGTTAAAAATACTCCTTGATTGCAAAAAACTCAACATGTAATTTATATTTTCCAATTTTACACAAAATCCAAAGTGTAAAATTACCTTCAACCATATTCAATTACATCATTCACCCTATATGGTGTCGGTCAGAGGAGTTTAAGTTTCTACACTAATTGAAAGTTTACATCCAATCTTTGACTGGCAAATACTTGCTTGAAATAAGTACCCAATGGGAATTTGACTTGCATGTGCTTGATGTAAATTATTGTAGATCATCCACATCAATAATACATCCACACTATATAAGGCGAACAATGTAGTTTCCTATGTTCAAACCTTGGAATTCCTATTTTTTCTCAGAGCAAACCCAAAATTACCAACTTGAGATTCTAAGTACTATTAATAGGATGTGACATGTAGAAACCTTGAAATTTGGATAAAAAAACTAGAGGATCAAGAATAGAGGTTGTTTTGCACTTTAGAAATTTGTATAAAAGTGGTGAGTGAAATTGAGAGAGAGAGATTGAGAGGAGGGAGAGAGAAAGAGAGGATGACATACACAATTGAATTACAAAACATTATCTATCTTATTCTTGTTTTTAGTTTAAAGAGAATAGTTCCATTAAAACCACGAACAATATATTTCAATGAACAGAAAGTTTTTCAAAAGTTTCATCCTTACAAGTATAGTGCATCATGTCACTATATCATGTTTGTATGTTATGCATACAGGATGGGCATGTGGGATTTTTTCTAAATATAAATCAAAGAAACTAAAACCGTTAAAAAAAAACCAAGAGAAAACAAGGCATACAAAAAAAAATTCGACTCATACAATTCATACCCATCACTTTGAAATCTCAGTGGAGCTTACAGATTCGGTTTTTTGTGTAGAAAAACGTCACGAAAAATGATAGAGTAACCGTCTTGTGATTATCATTTTCGGTAATGTTTTAGAAATTAACTACATCGAAAACAATATTGGCAATGTTGAAGTATTGTTTAAATTATAAAAATGTTATGATATTAATAGTAAATTGAGCCACATATTTAGAGAAAAATAATTGTTACTAAAATTGACTATTTGTCAATAAACATGCAATCATTTAGAAGAATTTGCATGGATAAAGGGTTTGTTGGAGACAATACAACTAACTACAACATTAGGACCAAAATAGTGGACACTACCCTTAATCCCTAAATGAAAAAACTTCCAAGGTGGGCTTTTGCAAATCTTGGGCATGTTCCCATGGTTGCAATTTATATTTGCAATTCTTGAAATTTTGTAAAGAGATGCAAGAAGACAAGGCGTATTTGGGAGTATCATTTTTATTCTCATCGGACTTATAAAAAAATAATGCCAACTTAAAAAAAAATTGTGGAGTGCGGGCATGTCGGGCAACTCCAAAAACTTTTATTGGGACACTTTAATAACGTTGAGATTTTCAATGCTAGCTATTAATATTATTTCCAATCATGCTATCAGAAAACATTTCTTGTCTTTAGTGAAAAAATGCATTTTATCCCAAGTCAAAGATTTTCAACCAGTGCCACACATTGTCAGGCAAGGAACCAAAAAAACTTCTTTTTTCCACATAAGACTTTGAGATCTTCATATCTTTCACTTCTTGTTTTTTCTATTACAAGACATGGAATAAACTGTCTCATTGACCACTCAGATTATCATTTTTAAACATATTTTGATCCAAAAACAATAAACCGTGAATTGGCACTTTTTGAACCTCTACTCCTTGCACAATTTTTTTGAATATGCTACACCCCTTCTTTACCTCTAAAAATTGGTGTACAAGAAGTTAATATCATGATGAACATGATGATATCAAATTTAGACCTTGTGTAGTGCAAAACTTTGACACAAAGTAAAGTCAAAGTCTGCTGATCTACTCAAGAAAGGGATGAAAATTAACCATTTTTCCTACTTCAAACACTATAATATTTCAATCCGTGCAGTCAAAGTTGATGAAATTTTGTCAGTATGTTATTCAGTAAGTGATAAATGAGACCCTCTAGTCAAAAATTGACACAAAATTTCTTGTTTCGTTCCTTATTCATTGCACTAGAATGAATAGTTTTGAAGTGTTTTTGGTGTGAAATTGTCAAGGAGATTTAGGGGTAAATTCCTCCCTTTGAAGGTGAATCCTACAACTACCTAACCTGCTATCAAGTTCCTTTTAAAAATTAACATACCCTACATAATGGTCACTTTCGGACATACTGATTTCACAATGGAGAATGTCCTAATTTTTTGGAAAATTAAAGAGATTTGTCTAGGTGATCCCCATGTAATGCCAAGGTGCATGATATCCATGTGATCCCTACGTAACCCCCACTGTGTCCAAACCACTCCAATCTGGGAAAAATAAAAACTTCGGCAGATAGGTGCAAAAAGTGACCACAACATGTAGTATTCTTCCCTTTTAAACATATTTTAAAGATCCTCACACAATAATAAGGTCTTGAAGCCCCCGACCATAGTAGGACATATGCATATTATATGTTATGAGTTTTTGCAATCCTAATGAACACCTATTTCAAGAAAACTCACATTTTCCAAGTGTAGATCATCCAAAAATAGAAAATGCTTTACCATTTAAGGCCGATGAGATTTAACAGCCCGTGAGAATCTGCGAGTGTTCTAGACCATGCAGAATAACATCTACGCACAAGGTACATTCATCACAACCCCCATTCACTGCCGCTCGCCAATGCTTGCACCGATTTTTGTAGCGATTATCTCAACGGATGTCCATCTTCTTCCACTTCTTTCTCACAGTTTGAGTCTTTCATGGAGGTAGCATGTAGGAGTTACTATTGAGATTATTGTGCCGAAACGACCCAAAATGGGTCGCTCTTTCTGAATCCTTTAACAACAAAGCCTTACACGCTGCCCTAAAAATTATTATAATTTAATAGATTCTAGACAACAACATCTACATATGGAGCACATTTCATTGTTCACTTTTTTGAGAGAAAGCATTGTAGTTTGTTATTGCCTTAACCGATTAGAGATAAAAAAGATGGGATAGATGGCGGAAAGCACAACGCACAACCGCTCCGACAAGTGCAATTCAATCCAATGGTTCAATCAGCCGTGGCTCCCCAAAAACTCGTTTCATCGACCACATTATGGTTCCTTCGTCATTAACCCCTAAAATATCGTTGTCCTGATGGAAATTCTTCCATCATGTACATACAAGTATTAGTCTTTATATGTATGGATTTTAATAAGTAAGGAGTTGGGGTAAAAGGGGTTGGTCGTGGTAAGAACCTAGGTTTGAGGATTTGGGCAAGTGTTAGCATTTAGGTGCTGCACCACTCTTGTCACTGCTCAGGGGGGTAGGTAGCGGGTTGACTGGTATTTTTCCTGCCTCACTAGCGAGTCAAGCCGTGGGCCGCCGAACCACTCGACGGGCTCGATCGGGTTCGAACCCGGATCGGCGGCAGCCACTGACCACGACATTTCCAGCCAACCAAGTCCACGACTTGGCGATCAGGTTGTGCGAATCAACACCTTTGTACGTCCGTACCATCAGCTATCTTACGATAAGTTTTATTTTTATTTTTATTTAGTTATTTTTTTTATTTTACTTATCTTGTTGGTTGGAAGGTCTAAGTTTTTAGTCTTCCAATAAATAAAAGACTAGGGGATTTTATGTGGTTGAAAGTGAAAAGGATAAGAAAGTAATGAAGTACCTTGTGGGGTACTTTGGGTAGGGTGACATGGGCTGGAGTGTCCACGTCCACTTGAGGTGGGAAAGTTGAAAAAGAGATTCCTTAATGAGAGTGTGTGTGTGTGCGGGTGAGAGAGCAAGGGTTTGGAGCAGAACTTTGACTGTATGTAGCTCAGCGAATTTTATTTGCATGGGATTGAAAATTTGAGGGTTTGTTCTTTGTCTTCAAAGATTTCTATACTCGTTTCAAAAATTGAATTCGGAGTTATGTAGGAAAAGTTATGAAGGTTTGTTTTTCTGTGAAAACCCGAGGCCATCCATTGAGAGGCAGAGGTTTGACAAGCTATAACTTTTGCTGTAGTTCTTAGTTTTCTTTGAGATTTGAAGGGTGTATGCGTCTCTATCTTATCTTTTTAGAAAAATATCACAAATTGAATTCGGAGTTATGTAGCAAAAGTTATGAAGGTTTGTTTTTCTGTGAAAACCCGAGGCCATCCATTGAGAGGCAGAGGTTTGACAAGCTATAACTTTTGCTGTAGTTCTTACTTTTCTTTGAGATTTGAAGAGTGTATGCGTCTCTATCTTAGCTTTCTAGAAAGATATCACAATTGAAATTCAGAGTTGTGAGCAAGAAGTTATAAAGATCTGAATGAATAGGGGTAGGCAGAACTTTGATTGTCCATAACTTTCGGACAGTAGTTTAGATTGACTTGAAATTTAAGCCTCAAGTCTTCCAAGCCTCAACTCTTCTCTTCTTTTTTTGTGATTTCAAGCCAGCTTTGGAGGCTAGTTGTATTTCAATTCTGTTCTTGTAAACTCTGTTGCGGCGAAGTGGGGTTAATTGCCCACACGGTCGTGTTTATGTCGTTCCCACCGGTGAGGCACGTTTGCTGATCACCGTGGGTTTGAATTTTAGGAGCCAATCTTTCGGACGGTTTCAGCTTGTGGTCTGGCCGTCCCGTTTTACCCGTCCGAGGCCGTGGTTTCTTATCACCCACCTTTACCCTTAACCCTTTAGAACCACCACAGGATAGGCCAACGGGGAGGAGTTTGAAGACTGAAGATTAGAGACTGAAGACCTGAAGATTTGAATATACGATTGGATTCCCGAGCAAACAATCTTCAGTCGCAGCCAGATTCCCTGCGAATTCTCAAGGCGCTTCCCTCTCTACACGACACCGTGACAGTTTTACACCAAAAACACTTCAAAATTCTTGGATTCTAGTGCATTGAATAAAAAAGGAAACAAAAACTTCTATTTCTATTTTTGACCGTAGGATCTCAATTAAGACATATAAAATAATATGTAACCAAAATTTCATAAACTTTTACCGCACGGATTGAAAGATTATAGTGTTTGAAGTCAAGCAAATGGTTCATTTTCTTCCCTACGTTGACTGGATCAGCAGACTTTGACTTCACTTAGTGTCAAATTTTTGCACTACACAAGGTCTAAATCCATTACCATCTTGTTAAGTATGATGTGAGTTCCTTATACACCAATTTTTAGAAGTAGAGGATGGGTGTAGCATGTTCAAAACAGAAGTGCAAGGAGTGGAGGTTCAAAATTTGCCAATTCCCACTTTAATTTTTTGTGAACTTACTATGTTTTAGATTGATAATCCGAATGGTCGATAAGAAGGTTTACACCACATATTGTTGTGGAAAAAATAAAAAGTGAAAAATATAAAAATATCTAGGTTTTATGTGGAAAAGAAGAATTTTTTTGGTACCTTGCCCAACAATGAGTGACAATGTGTGAAAATGTTTGACTTGAGTTGGTATGCTATTTTTGACTAAAGACAAGAACTTTTTTTTGACAATATGAAGGGGAACAATATTACTTGGGAGTATTGAAAATCTTACATTCAATAGAGTGTCCTAGCAAAAGTTTTAAGAGGTGCCCAAGGTGCCCGCTCTCCCCATTTGAAATTCAAAACCCTATAACTTTTTCAAATGTCCAATTTAGGAAAAAATTGTTTTCCCACTAAGGTCTTGGTAATGCCTTTCTATGGTAAGAATTTCAAAGAGGACTGTTGGAAATTGGCAGCATAGAAACCTGACCGAGCTTTCAAAAAGCCCATTTTTGACAATTGGTCCTTTAGGGGTTAAGATTTGTCAAACTAGCAACGTGGATCGTGAGAGGGACGGGAATACACACTAAACACCGTCACTTTACCGGTCACTGACATAACCTACTAAGTAGCTACACTCACATCTTTGAAATCTTTAGGTCCTCTATGTTTTGTAGCATTTGCCAGCGTTCTCCCCAAAATGGATCTCAGTATTATAACTAGTACAAGCCCACTAATTTATCTAGAAATGTTATCAGTTCTTCTTCTGATGAAGATTTTTACCGTGAGCACATAGTCTGTTCGAAGAGGGGTTTTCTAGCGAAAACGTAGTTGGAAAAAATATTCATCTAGGGTAAAAACCTATAACATCTATTGCTCGTTTACTATGCTTAACACAAATTCTTAATTTTAGGGTAGTTCTATATGGCAAACCTAGGTTTGGACAATTTCCATTAACCACAACATGAACCCCTTCAATTCTTTGACATGGTTAATAGCACCTAAACTCACTGAAACATTTCAGTTGTAATGCATTGAATTTAAAATGCAAATTAACACATATTTTTTTACATATCTATCCATAGGATCCCATATGTCATTTTGTTGTTTTGCATTGAAATGCCTATTGGACACAGGGCACTCTTTCAAGGACTGCAATGGTGACACACCAAGGGTACTCCATGAGAAAGAAAAATGTTCTTTCAAAAGAACAACGTGATCAATCTGATAGCTATCATTTATATCTGCACGACATAGGATCAAATGATGACCATGTAGATTAAATCAGCATGAACAACTATTTTAGCTAGTATAAATGTTATGCATCAAAATGACCGATGAACCCAGGTGAGAAGCAACACAATTCTAGTGTAGATGATGTATCATATTGATTATTAAGTACCATTCAAATGGAGTATCATACATTGAGGGTTCATATCACGTGAAGCATGATGCATTCATGCAAGTCTATATATTTTTTGTAATAAACACTTAATTTTTGTGTATGGGGTTATATCATTCAAAAAGGCATTCACTTCAAAGGGAAGAGCAAAAAATCCAAGTGTCCATAATAGGTTACATATGAACTTCTAGAGGGAGCAATATATGATGAGAATATATATATATATATATATACATATCATGCAATGCTTTTTATTTTTTTGATGGTACGTGTTAATATATACGTGGTCATTGAATGAGTTTACGTGAAAAAAAAATTAAAATAATAAAAAAAAATTAAAATTAAAATTAAAAATTAAAATAAATAAATTATATATATATATATATGCATGCTCAAATGAATGAGTATCCACAAAACTTGTCATATTTTAATGTTATACTTCAATTTGTTATTGTGTGATGTACCATTTGAGATGTTGTATCTAGTGTACGACCAATGGTGTGCTAACATGTGCGGTTGAATCATAGAGGCTATTGTAAATTTTGCTAAGGAATGTGTTTGTTTAGAGTTTCGACCATGTAGTAATCTTTTTCTAGAATACAAACATTGTAAAGACTTCATGTTCCATCAAATTTTGATAATGTTTTTTCCACTGTCCTTCCCAAACCACTTGCATTATTTGATCACTGAATGAAGTTGCACATATGTACGTCTCGAGCATTGCAATTTATGGAAACATGAGTGGGCCAAAAAATAAGATAAACTAAAAATAACGTCACATGCCCATACGACATTTTAATGGTTATTGTGTTCTTCCATCTTTTTGTATCTTCGTTGTAAATTTCCATATAAATCCACCATGTTTACATATGATATAGTTCATACTACCTACGCAATAGATAGATTTATTATTACTTACAAAGTATGTTCCGTGCATTTTTATTATTTGTTTTTTAGATATATGGTACAAAGTATACACAATAGATATATATCATGTACCTGATCAACTCTATGATTCTCAACATACATGTTCATGGTCGGTGTTGAATCTTTGAGTCTATGATGAATCACAATCACTACCTTACACAATTGATAGTCATTTTCAAACGGTCAATACTCACGCATTACCCTAAACCACACGAGTTGATACGAGTTTAGAAGAAGACTCTTAGGTTACATTCTCAAAACTTGGCTCCAAACAAAAAATGGCAAGTAATAGGCATGTCCAATGCCTCCTAAACTCATCGTAGTCAAAACAATGCGCTCCAGCAAACAAAAAAAAACACAAATCCATTGAAATCCTACCTAAACCCTAAATCACTTGGAACCAGAAAATTAAAAAAATCAAAAATTAAATTAAATTAAATAATAATTCCTCCGCAATTGAGCTCCACCAACGAATAAAGGCACAGAAATATGAAACGAGTGTAAGAAAAACCCGTACAAAAATCATGAGGCAAAGACACAAACCATATAAGGAAGAGTGATGGAGTGAAGGTGAGCAGCGCAAAAGAAGAGAGATTGGAGCCGATAAGAGTAGCGATCGCGAGAGAGAGTGAAGAAAGATGGAGCTCACCTCTTGTGAGACCCCATCAAACCCTCTCCGGCAACTTATCACCCCGGGTTGAAATCCAAACCTATCCTAATCCAACAAGTGAAGCCTTCTTTTTGCCGGCATTCACCAACTTCAACTTTGTGAAAGCCGCGGCTCCAACCTGGGTAAACCCAACGTTCCTTCGCATCCTATGGTAACCATTTTTAAATATAAAACAAAAAACGCACCGTGTCGTGGCTGGAAGTAAACTCCATACTCCGGGAGAATAAATTCTCCACCTACACATAATCCATTGGCAACATATTCCGTGCGGTCCAAAAACCAGAATATGAAACTGAACCCTTGATCATCCTCGTCGATGTGGGGAAAACTAGAAAATTCCTAGTGATTGTAAGACCCAAAAATGGGATAGCCCCCATTCTATCGAACCCCCTATCACTGTCGTATAGGTCACATAAAAGTTTGGTTATTTTGGAAAATACCTTGGAGACATATCTGTAGAACTTCTCTGCAAAGATATTACCGAACCTCTCTAACTTGGGGGATATGGGGGCAGCCTTGGCTCGGGCAACGACTGCATCCTCAACCTTAGATGGATCCTCTACCTTAGCTGGATCCTCATTATTGACTACATCCTCGACCTCGGCTGGATCATTGGTTCTAGTTGTTTTCTTGGCCTTGATTGCCCCAGAAGTCTTGCTTGCCATTTTGGTCTTCGATGCTCCATCGGACTTTATTGCCTCACCAGTCTTGCCTGCTCCACTTGCCTTGGCTAGTCCACGTCGTTCCTCGTATGTATTCAATGGATGTGCATATCTTACTGAATATGAAAATAATTTGGTAATAAGGTCCCAAGATTCTTTAAACTTCTGAATATTGGCATCTAAATTAAATTTGAATGTGACTTATATGTATATATGACTAACATAAACGAATAAGCCATGAAAAAAAAAGCTTAATGCGACTAAGATAATAATAAATTTAAAAGTTACCTTTCAAATTTCTTGGCAATCCTTAATCCAAACATGGCCATAGGAGAGGCATATCTATCCTTTGACCGCTCAACACGTCCACCACCTTCGAATAATCTTTGGACTTTATGACTTTAGCCTCCAATTTCGATACAACTTTGTGAGCCAAATAAACCACCCCTTAGCGGGTCGCTTATCTTGAACAGAAGACCCTAACCAGAGATACAACCCCTTGTGCAACCATCATTGAGACCAGCCATACATACCATACATGAGCATGGTGACTTATATTGTGGTCACTTTGGAATTTTTGTGACTGATTCGTGTTGTGATGATTGAATTCAGCCTTAATTTGGGCCCGAACTTCACACACGCATAAGTTTTGTCTTAGAGCTCCATTTTCAACATTTTTTGGCTTTGATGGGTTAAGCTCCGCCTTATGAACTTAATTAAACCCTCCAGGACCAGGGTTAGACCAAGGTACGACCCTGACAACAGCTGACAGCACACACACTTTTTTTCTCGATACCAAAATTTATGTTCCCATTATCTCCTTGGTTATAACTTCGTTTTTGATGTTTTCTTTTCCTACCCTTGCTATTTTTTTGTGCTTAACACAATGACAACGTTCAATTACCCTTCCGAATTAATCCCGGACTCACAATCATACAACCAACAATACAATACTCAACCCACACATTTATTTAATCATGTACCATTCATCACATGCATATGTCATGCACATTCACGGTCAAGAATCTTACTCATGCACCATGTCACACATGTCCTTCCAGTTGCATTTAATTCCTTGTATTTATTTAAAACCGGTGTTTAGGTTGTAAAACCCTAATTCTATTGTAATTTGGGCAGCGCTTCCGTGCGATGTTGTAGATAGTAAAATTAGAGTTCCTTCCTACCACATGCAACAAGGGAATGGTGAACAAGTTCGAGAGAGAAGAGGAACTCCTTGATCCCGCTCAATTCACCCTCTGCCCTTTGTTCGTGTTCGTCCTCGCCCTAGTGCTCTTGATCATTCTGGTGGTCTCTTCGCCCTAGTACTCTTGTTTGTGTTCGTCTTCGCCCTGGTGCTCTTGTTCGTGTTCGTCCTCGCCCTAGTGCTTTTGATCGCCCTGGTGCTCTTGTTCGTCTTCATCTTCGCCCTGGTGCTCTCTTCGCCCTGGTGCTCTTATTCGTCTTCGTCCTCGCCCTGACGCTCTTGATCGCCTTGGTGCTCTCTTCGTCCTGGTGCTCTTGTTCGTGTTTGTCTTCGCCCTGGTGCTCTCTTCGCCATGGTGCTCTTCTTCGTGTTCGTCTTCGCCTAGGTGCTCTTATTCGTGTCGTCCTCGCTAACCTAATCCGATTCCTCTCTCCTAGCCGGGGCTTCCGGCTCTCTTCCCTCAATCCTTCAGCCCTTCAGTCCACTCTCCACATTCCTACAGTCTCTCCCCTCTCGAATGAGCGTCCACCCAAGAGGTAATCCTTAAGCCCTTTGTTCCCTCGCGTTCCCAAGGTCGTTCCCTGCCGTCTTTTCATTCCTCCATTAATGGCCTTCTTCATAAAAAAACCTTAACTCATACCTAATTAATTTCGTGCCACCCTTGCACTAACAAAGTGGGTGTCACCTCTAAACAAGGAATACTTCTACCTCATAATTTAACCTTATGCCACATGATGTGCGCATGATCACCAATAAGTGAGCCATCTAACTATTTCAAGGATGCTAAATTTACCTACTCTACCTAACTTGAATTCCCCTTCCGTGAGGTTATGACTAATTAACCTAGTGATTGGTGAGGGTTTTGTCCAAGTCATTTTGACCCCTTTTGACTATTTTATTTTTCTTTAATGGCTTTTAAAGCCTCAATTTTTTTCTTTCTCCTCACCATCATTCTTCCATCTACTCCTATTTTTATCGTGGTTCCGTCAACGTGGCCACTTCGCGGTCCCCGACTTGATAGAAGGTAAATTCTTCTCCATCGTTCTAGTTCTAACTTTTCTATTGTTTTTATTTCCTTAATTTTTTTATTATTATTTTTTCTTTCTATTTATTTTTTGGTTAACCCCATAAAAATTTTGGTTGCCAAAATGTGGCCACTAATTCAAGAATTAGTGTATGAAAAGGCCATTTGCCCATTTTGATAAAAAATCATGGGCTAATCCAATTGGATAACCCATTTCTACTATTTGTTGACCTTAATGCACATGATGCGTGATTTATTCGTCACCGTGAGCCGTTTTTGCGGCTCACAAACTTCATACAATTTCGCGGACAACACGTCTGGAATTACAAAATGCTTAAAAAATTTAATTCAACTCTCAATGCATTCAATGAGCTCTACTGGTCCTTCAATAATTTGAAGCTCTCCATCTCAGTTTCAAAATCATATTTGTCACTCTCATAAAATTTCTTCTGTCAAATAACCTTAGAATCCTCAAGTTGAGGTTAATCTTCCAGAGGCTTCGTGTGATGTTTTACAAAATAAATTTTAGCCTTTGAAAGCATAAATCTAACTCTTTATCATAGAACAAGCAAATTCAAACATCATTTTCAAGCGCCCATTTAATATTTCATCTTAGAAATGAATTCATATTCAATGATAACTCAACTGGCCTCTAGTAATTTAAAAGTATGATTAATTTTTTATTTTGTATAAGTGATGAAGTAATATCACAAAAATTGAGAATCTCTTCAATAAAGTTGTCAAACATAAAAATCAGTTTCAAATTTCAATCAACAAATTAAGTCATTACTTGAAATTTCATAAACTATGTGAGCAAAATTTATTTCAAATTGAATCATAATATTAAAAAAAAATTATGCTTTAATACAAAAGAAAATTTATAATATTGTTGAAGGTATTAAAAATACAATCAAGAGTATTGTAATCAAGTAGGCAAAAGTCTTGTGCTTTATGTTAAGATCCTATCTTTTGTTGTCATTATATTTTAAATTATAGTATATGATGTTTTAATTTGGTATCAAGATGAATTTCAAATATATAGAGACTTGGTTTTGAACATGTTTTTTCAGTATCTCGACGAGATTGTAATAATCGTTTTTTTGTTTCTGCATGCGGATGATGTTCAGACACTGTTTATGGTTTTTATTTTATTTCACAAATCATTATTATTCTCCCGGTATGCAAGTGGCAGATATGAAACCAGAAAGTGAAGTTGTACAAAATTAGTTTGATTGTTAATTGACAAAAGTTATATCATGTATATCTCACTAGATTGTAAGTCATTATTTTATATATTCTGTAGGTTTTAATTCCACAATGGCTACTGAAATAACTATTTTTATTACAATCGCCACCATTGTAATACCAATGGTCAACAAGAGACAACTGAACAATTCTTCGAAGGCTAATAAAGCCAAGAGACAAAAGAAAGAAGTGTTGAAAATACGTAAAGATTTTTTAGGTAGGTATTAATAAATTATTTATTTTTTTGTACTAATTAAACTGTATTTATTTGCAATATTTACAAATTGATGTTTGAATGATATATTTGAAAATTTATTTGTAGGCCATTTATTCTCATTGCCAAGAAGTCGAGTAGAGAAGAATTTACAAAGAATTCAATGGAATAAATGCCTTGATGACTTCTTTCGTATTCTCAAAGGAAAAATTGTCATTTGAAATAAAACAACAAAAAATGTTGTTTTGATGGTATAATTTAGTCCATTTGATACTATGTCAGAAAAGAGGTTTGAGAGGTCCTCGTATTCAAGGTAATGCATGTGCCACCAAGGTAGAAGAAGCCGTCAATCCAGCATCCAAAATCGATGGTGCATTCTCTCTGGCATGTGTAACGTCAGAAAAGGCTTATGTACCTTAAGCTTGTTATGGACCTAAGTGTGAACTTCTCACTCACTCAGCAGGCACCACGATCCATCTACCATCTGCACAAATCCAAGGAGCGAAATCAATAGAGAATTACGACTTGTATTCTCTCGAAGCATGAGTCGGACTTTGTACACACAAACTGACCCAAGAACTAGGTTCATGCGTCATTCGGAGAACGTGAACTCAATACCTCACGCTGATCCTCTCTACTAAGTCATCAACCCCTGCAGAGATCATTGCAAACTCATCAACCCTAAGACCCTGCACACAAAAATAATTTAAAAGCAAGTTACATCTCAAGTCGCATATGAAATCTTCTCGAGAGCAAAGAGAGTGTGTGTTTCGATCAAAGGAGTCAGTCCAACATCCAAATTCAATGGTGCATTCTCTTTGGCATGTGTAATGTCAGAAAATGCTTGCGTATCTTGAGCTCATGAAAGACTTAGGTGCGAACTTTCTTACTCACTTAATAGGCACCACGATCCATCCACCACCTACATAAATCCAAAGAGAAAAATCAATAGAAAATTACCACTTGTATTTTCTTGAAGAATGAGTCGGACTTGGTACACACAAGCTGATTCCAGAACTAGATTTATGCATTATTCGGAGAGCGTGAACTCAATACCTCACGTTGATCTTCTCTGCTAAGACATCGACCCCCTGCAGAGATCATTGCGAACTCAATAGCACTTAAGGCAACACCTCCTCGCCGCCAACGCTTGCACATCAGCACTCTAGCACTGTACTGACACTTGCCCACGAGCTGATCCGTAGTATTCACATTAGTATGGATTTGCGAACACAACAAGCAAACACGAAGAATGAAAACCATATCAGAGGAGGAGCTGTGTTACTTTGTCCATCGGATCAAGAGCCTCGGAACTCGCAAACTCTAGCCGTCGAGGATGATTTTGCTTTAGGTTCAGCTCGCTAACCGCAACCTCTCTTCTCTTGCGCTCTACTTGAGCTGCAGCTTCAGCTAACTCCAATCCACACCAGAAACTCACTCCGTCCGACATCGCCTTTCCAATGCAACCTTGCCTCGATAGAACCGTTAGCCCAATCATTGAGGGCAATGCCCTCGATACCTTTGGAGGTAATACGGTCTTACTTCCCTCTTTACGTCCTTCACATCATCGATCTCTACAACCAACAACACCACCACTTGCTCTGATTGATCATAGATTCTTCCGATGGACAGGGCCACCTCCTCACCTACTTCAGGCCGCGCTAAGTTCTAACCACTACTGCAGCTCCAAAAAGAAACAAATGTTACCGTTTCGTCCCTACACTGCCGCAACAGCACTGCTGCTATTCATCTGCACCCCTACGTTGACATGACACGACCACGAGTAGGAAGCCAGGAACACGGAGGGCTATCAAAAGAACTGGTACAAGAAGGGCGCCAACACAAGTGGCACAACAAAATAAAAATGACACAACAGAAGAAGTGGAACAACAAAATTAATACATTAAATAAACGAAAAGTGGTTAAACCACAGCCTAGTCTCCGACACTAACAACATCACCGGGCCTGCAATTCCCACGGCCAAACAATGAATCTAATTCCTCTTCCACCTACTGGAAACGAGTTGTTAGAGGCGCGGCCGCAGTTGCAACAACTTGTGTCGTTCCTCCGCAACTTGCTCCGCCACCAATTCACCACGGCGGTTGACCACTCGTACCAAAGTCCTCAACGCTACCAGCGTCCACACCCGTCCTCACGTTCACTCGTACTTCGAGGGTGCCACTTCTCCTACGCCCCTTGTCGGCAAAACACACTTCCTCCACTTACCGCCACTGCCGTCATTCTACCGCTCCAATGTCCTCCGGAGACGTGGCGAGCGTACTCCTCGTCCACGTCGGATCTCGATTGCTTCCCACAGTTGCACCGCGCCTGCCGCCAAATGCGCAATCCGGTCTCCTATCACATCGCACTCCCCGTCTCTTCTTCTATCGGAACCGCATCGGCACCAACCTTCACGACATGTATGCCTCGTCTAGTGGCCGCCAACACTATACGCACTTCCGTCCACACATCTCGTTCGCCTTGCAGTCCGTTCCTTAAGCGCGTTCCACCTCAATTCCCACACTTTCCACTATTCTTCATGTTGTAGCCTCTAGAGTTCACACATGTTTGCTCCGTTACCAACGGCTCTTCCGCACATCCACCTTCGCTTTGGCGCCGGCTCTTACCATTGTAACCTCGGCGTTTGAACGCACTCACTACTCTAGCAATTGCTCACATGAGAAGTTGCTGCCAGACAACCCTATACGATATTCACTCACCTCCCACGTCCGCTAATTATCAGCTATAAATCCACTCTCCCAATGTAGGTGATTATCTCTAGCATAATTATCAACTATAATCCACTCTGCTAATGTGTGTGATGCAGCCGGCTTCAATATCGAGAACTGGAGACAAGAATAGGCTCATGTTGGTGATAGTTCAAAACCCGGGTGATTCAGAGCCTGCCTACAACTTCAATCAACAAATTACAAGCTGGCCTGATGCAACTTCGTTTAAAAATCCATGCTGTGACTCCCAGCTTTTGCATTCCAGGTCAAATTCAAGTAAAATTCTCCAACCAAGCACTCCACGATCTCAATTTTGCTATCAATATTCAACCTCAACCAAAGAACCAGGTATAAAGCTAAGTCATTGAATGTTAAAAATTAGCAACTACTTCTAGAAAGAGTGGTTAAACTTCCACCATCGTCATTAACCCCTAAAGGACCACGACCACTTTCGCTCTAAAACCAGTCCAAAACTACCACTGCCAAAAAGAGACATGAAAATCACATTTCAAAGTGAATTTTGGATTTTCAACCGTAAGATCTTAAAATAGATTTCTATATAAACATGCCATAGAATTTTGGTTGCAATCCACCGAATGGATTGATAGATTTTAGTATTTGAAGTCAAAACAATGGTTCATTTTCTTCCCTACGTTGAGTAGATCAGCAGACTTTGACTTCACTTTGTATCAAATTTTTGCATTGTACAGTACTGTACAGTCCCCTTCAATAAGGTTATGTACTTTTTGCATTCCTAGGAATAGTAGCTTTCGGTGCTACCAACTTTGACACCCTCTTGAGGGTGAGAAATTGTTATTTTACCATGAAATTTTTGGCACAAGATCATTTCTATGTTGACAACACGTGTGCAAAATTTCAAGGTCGGAAGTCGAATAGAAAAAAAGATATTCAAGATCTACCAACATGGGTAGCACTAAGAAAAGTTTCATAGCTACGAACTTTGACTCCCTCCCAAGGATTGAATTTTTTGTTTTTGCCCATGTAATTTTTGGTATGGGACCTTCTCTCTGTTTATTACATGTTTAAAGTCCAAAACATCCACACTAAGAAACATATTTAAAATCTAGCAACATGTGTAGTTGTGAGTGTAGTTGTAAGAAACATTTCACTCCTTGCCAACTTTGACACACTCCCAAGGATTAAATCTTTTGATTTTGCACATGAAATTTTTGGCATGAAACCATGTTTGTATTGAATACATGTGTACCAAGTTTTAAGGCCAGAATACCTATATAGCAAAATATTTTTGAAATCTACCAACATGTGTAGTTGTGAGAAACATTTCACTATTGCCAAATTTGACACCCTCCCATGGATTGAATTTTATATTTTTTCCCATGGGATTTTGGACATGAGACCATCTCTATGTTGATTATATGTGTGCTTAATTTCAAGTCTAAAATATCCACGATAGAAAAGAAAAAAATCAAAATCTACCAACGTGCTAATTGTGAGAAACAACCGGGTACCATTTCAACTTTGGCACCTTCCCTAGGTTTGAAAGATTGTTATTTTACTATGAAATTTTTAACACGTGATCACTTCTATGTTTATAACATGTGTGCCAAATTTCAAGGCCAGAAGATGAATAAAAAAACCCATATTCAAAATCTACCAACATGTAAAACTATGAGAAACAATCTTGTGTATCTATTATTGTATTCATCACATGGCTTTGAAATTTCACACACATGTTATCAGCATAGAGATGATCTTGTGATAAAAATTTCATGGTAAAATATCAAATTTTCAGCCCTCAGGAGGGTGTCAAAATTGGCAGTTGTGAATGGCTTACAACTACACATGTTGGTAAATTTGGAATATCTTTTTCTATATTCATCTTATGGCCTTGAAATTTGGCACACATGATGTCAACATAGAAATGATCATGTGCCAAAAATTTCATGGTAAAATAACAATTTTCTAGACCTCGAGAGGGTGTCAAAGTTGGCAACACTGAAAGTTACTATCCCTAGGAATGCAAAAAGTACGTAACCTTATTGAAGGGGACTGTACAGTACCCACCAACAAGTTTACGTTCACAGCACTCATTTTGCAGAAACAAGACACTGGTCTCCAATTTCAAATTGCCACCATTTGCTCAAAAATGATCCAAATCACAAACCGCAAAGTGCATCGGAGAGATAATGAAATCTACTTTATTAATATATTAGGAATTCACACAAAAAATTATAGATTTATATGTAAATATAGCATTTTTTGACAAACTATCTACCATCTAGTGCTACCACCATTAGCTTTGATTACAGCCTTCATACGATGAGGCATGGTTGCAAAGAGAACTTCAATTGTCTCTAAAGACACCTCTTCCCATGCCCTTTCAATTGTGTTGACTAATTCTTCTTTATTTTGCGGTAGCTCTTCCTTTTGGATAGTATCTTTCACAATCTTCCATAGGTTTTCAATGGGGTTTAAGTCGGGAGAGTTTGCGGACCATAAAAGCTTTCTTATGCCATGCGCTTGCCTCCAATCACTTGATTCTTTGCTACGATGTACCGGGGCACCATCTTCCATGAGTATAAGTGTCTGAGGGTGATCGTAGAGAAAATAGAAGCCACTCAAGCGACTTTCATAAACTACATCAACAAAGTCCCTACCTTTCCGTCTATCCGGTGGAATTATAACAAGTTGGCACTTGTCATAACCGGTGAATGCACCCCAAACCATCACTGATGAACGACCGGATTTGAAAGATGGTGCTAAATAATCCAAAGAAAAACGTTCATGTGACTTTCGCCATACCTTCACGGCGCTCGACCTTTTCCCAATTTCAAATGAAGATTCATCTGTCCATATTACGTTCTTCCAATCAGATATTGTCCAATGTCGGTGTTCTTTGGCAAATGCCAATCTCCTTGCCATGTGCTCTTTACTAAGAAACGGCTTCTTTGCAGCAACCCGGTTAGAAAATCCGATATTGTTCATCGCCTTCTTTAATGTGGTGGGGGAAACCTTCACATGCATCTTCTCTCTGATTGCAGCAAGTGGTAAGCGACGATTCTTAGATAAAATACGGCCAAGCACCCTCTTGTCACGCACATTGAGCTTTGGAGGCCTACCGCTTGACTTTAATGGTTGTGTAGTTCCACGCTCTTGAAAATTCTTCCAAATAGTAAACACTGTGGACTGTGTCATTCCTAATTCTGTTGCAATACGATGTGTTGACATGCCAGCAGTACACATACCAATGATCATCCCCCTCTCACCCTCACTTAGCATTCTAGTCTTCATAGCTCTAAATCCCACCAACAACATCAATAAAGTCAGCAACAAAACACCTCTTATTTCATGACCATATCCTTTGAATTAATGAAGACAACGTCACCATATACCATCTCAATTCACTATTTTGCTCATCATGGCCAGTAGACCATATCACATAAAGCTATGAAAGACCATTTGAGTTGAGAATGCAAGCATGAACACTTACCAATCTGAGTGAATTATTTTCTCCCAATTGAGCACTCCCAGTTGATGTTGAGCTGATCCAGTTGATGTTGAGCACTTCTAGTGATGCTCAACACTCCCACTTGATGTTGTACCCACCAAAATCCTCAAGGAGTAATGAATCCTTCAAATTCTACTACTGGTGCAAAGTTGCAAGCTCAAGAAATAACACCACTAGAATTGTAACTACTCACCAAAAACACTCACAGAATGTATCCACAAGTTCCTCCATTGCTTGAATGAAGCATGTTTTGTGTTGAAAGGTTCTTGAAGATCCATATATGAAGCTCAAACTCACAAAAATCTAAACTGTGTTGTCTCAAGAAGAGTGGATGTTGTCTTCACATTTTAGGAGCCACAAACACAACTTGGAGAGCAATTAATGCAATCTGATTTTTCTCATACACATGGCTGAAATTTGTATGTTAATGACATGTGGAATGTAGTTAGCTTGTTTTTAAACAAATATGTGGCAGTTTCGTGAAGTTTGGAGTTAATTGGGAGATTTTATTTTTCAAAGTTACAGTTTTTTTTCACTGGAACTTGGAGTTCGAAAATTTGAACGTAAACTTGCTGGTGGGTACTATACAAGGTCTAAATCTTTTACCACTCTCTTAAGCATGATGTTATTTCCCAACACACCAATTCTTAGAGGTAAAAAAGGGGTGTAGCATATTCAAAACTAGTGTGCAAGGAGTGGAGGTTTAAAAATTGCTATTTCACATTTTATTTTTTTGTGAACAATGTATGTATTCAAATGATAATCCAAACGGTCAATTAGAAGGTTTTCACCACATACTGCTGTTGAAAAAATAAAAAGTGAAAAATATGAAAATCTCTAAGTTTTATGTAGAAAAGATGAAGTTTTTTTCCCTCGTTGCTCGACAATGTGTGAAATTGTTTGACTTGGAATAAAATGCCTTTTTACACTAAAGACAAGATTTTTTTTTTGAAAATTTCCAAAAAGGGAAATATTATTTATATGTGTGAAAAATCTCAATGTCAATAGAAACTTTTGTCAAAATTTTTGGAGGTGCCCGGTGTCCCCACTTTTGGCTTTAAGTGGTAGTTACTTTCAAACCACAAATCCAAAAAATAAAATAAAAATATCTCCACGATGCTCTTATCAGAGGCAATCTAGAATTGAAAAATTTAGAGAAAAAGGATTTATTTTTGAATTTTAGGAACCTGCCCAAAATCAGAAATCCCCCCGAAGGAGACTCTGGTCCTTTAGGGTTTAAAAGGGTTCAATTCATACGTCTTCTTAGTAGCTTAGTGTATCCACGCTCACACCAGTCTCCGCCGCAATTGTTCTCATCCTAAACCACCGACCTCCACTGCTCGCCCAGTCCCTCTTCTCGTGTACCAGCACGCTCGCCTCCACCCGCCGCTGATCCAACTCGTGCGCTTACAGTTGTTAGGTCGCGCAGTGTACTGACTTCCCTTACACCTCTTCTCCAGCAGCCCTGCTGCTGAACTCCTCCTCGAACGTCGTCGGCCCTCTTGTTCCTCGCACACCAACACACCCCCTGCAACCGCCAATCCTCGCGAACAGGTCGCCTCTGGCAGTACCAAACCGCCGCTGCCTCTAGCACAGCTCTGCCTCCGAACTGGGCAGACACTCGTGCCTCCTCTGCCAACACCTCTTGTTCCACACACAACAGCAACCCTCCCACTGCGCCGCACCTCGCATCATATCGCGGAATGAGTCAACGACCCTAAACCAAAAGAATTCGCCGCCATCTGAGCCATCTTCAAGTACGACGACCCCAAGCCCCATTCTCTAAATCCATCCTCACAACCTAGAGCCTCTCTGAACCCAAATCCTCAAACAAAAAAGCCTCTCACAACCACCTCGAAACGTATCGCGCCACAACTACTTGGAAAAACTACTCTACACAGAAAAGCTCTCGAACGTCTAAAGCAACTCTGCCGAGACAACTAAGGTTGAGCACCCACACAAATCTCGGCGCTCACAGGCCAGATCCTCCACTAGTAGGAAATTTTAGTCCACAATATTCACTGGTGCATATGAGGCTCACCACGACTGTGCCCCGCGACATTCTCTGCCGCTCCTCACGACGTGGAACATTCCGAATCTGGTCTCCACGAACCAGCCGTCATAACTCGTTAGGAAACGCACGCTTGAATTGAATGAGTCACGATCGTTGCAACTTGCGCAGCAGGCTTGCTGGTGCTTTCTCCCCAGCGCTCTCCTACCTTGGAAAAACCTAGTCACGATATCGGCCTGTCCAAATGACTGTCCAGTTGGAAAAAGTTGTAGATTGAACAATCCTAAACCGACGTGAGCGCAGTTTGTGCTTAGAGTCGCTTCGACCGAGACAAAGTGGGATGGATGCCAGTCGTGCATCCAATCATGCATGCGGGAGCCAGTCAAGCAAACTTGCTAATATCCTACGTGTCTATCCAGGTTGTACATAAGTGATTCAAAATGGAGTTTCTCAAAATTCTTTGAAAAATATGAAATATTTGTCCAAGGTGATACCTATGTAATGCCTAGGTCCTATCCTTGTAATATGTAGGCAACACTTGTATGATACATGGGTGATATCCATCGTGTCCTATTCACTGTGTTAAAAAATAATTAATCGGTTTGTACAGGCGTGTTCAAACCAAAATATTGATGCGTATGGTAGAGAAGGGTGGGTTTTTAGTGAGGTAGAGTAGTTAGTGAAGGTGGTACAAACTATTTCTCAAGTGTAAAATTTGAGGCTGTAAGAACTAAATCAGTCTTTTGCTGGTTTTAAGGTTTCACAAAGTCAATGTCCGTGTTTTGGAATTTATACTCATATTTTATCTCTACATATAATAATACAATATAGATGTCCGAATCCTAAACCAAAACCAAGGTGATGCATTGTTTCGCATCCGATGCATGACATGCCTCGTGACGTGCCTCCACGGTCGGGTAGTTCGTGAAGCTTATGAAAGTGTGTAAACGAGGGTAGGGTAGGACATCCAAGCACCCTTTCAAATCTTGATACCCTATGGAACCATGTTTAGGAATATGATCCATTACTCTCGCCATGGATTGGTGTGATCTGCAACTTCCAATTTGATCCGTACTAATATTTAAATGTTTTCCAAGTGCAGACAAGAGTTCACAACAACAATGGTTGTAACTAGGAACAGATTACAACATATATTCACCAGACCATGTGGTTTAGAGATCAACACATAATCTAAAATTGCTTGTTGACCCCTAAGGTACCGGGAGAGTTTTACACCAAAAACGCTTCAAAATTCTTGGATTCTAGTGCATTGAACAACAAAGGAAACAAAAACTTTTGTTTCTAATTTTGACCGTAGGATCTCAATTAAGACATATAAAGTAATATACAACCAAAATTTCATAAACTTTTACCGCACGGATTGAAAGATTATAGTGTTCGAAATCAAGCAAATGGTTCATTTTCTTCCCTCCGTTGAGTGGATCAACAGACTTTGACTTCACTTGGTGTCAAATTTTTGCACTACACAAGGTCTAAATCTATTACCATCTTATTAAGCATGATGTTAGTTCCCTATACACCAATTTTTAGAAGTAGAGGATGGGTGTAGCATGTTAAAACAATTGTGCAAGGAGTGGAGGTTCGAAATTTGCCAATTCACACTTTAATTTTTTGTGAACTCAATATGTTTTAGATTGATAATCCGAATGGTCGATAGGAAGGTTTACACCACATATTGTTGTGGAGAAAATAAAAAGTGAAAAATATAAAGATATCTAGGTTTTATGTGGAAAAGAAGAATTTTTTTTGATACCTTGCCCACCAATGTGTCGTGTAAAGAAAGATGGATAACCACAATAGATCGAGAGTCCTAACCAACATCAAATAAACGAAAAACATACACTAAAACAAGTATACGTAATACACCCTCAAGGAATTACATGTGTTTTCCACAAGAAGTCAAGCGACACGCACTCCACAAGGGGAGAATCAACGAGTGCAACTAAAGTAGAGAATGCGGAGCTTTCACTAATGATAAACCATCACTTACAAGCAAAGAACTCACTAATCACTCTCTAACCTTACTCACAAAGCTTGACTTGACAAAGACGTCAAGTCAAGGACGTGTGCGGCGCTATACGCACACGCATACAACCCTAAGTGGATGAAAATCATCCACGGATGAAAACGGTGCGCCGCCGTTCGTCCCTAAACACACGTAGATTAGTAACAAACTATTCTACGCTAAAATCTACGATACGGAGAGACCCTCGACGCCACGTCCCGTGACAGCTGTCGTGTAAAGAAAGATCGATAACCACAATAGATCGAGAGTCCTAACCAACATCAAATAAACGAAAAACATACACTAAAACAAGTATACGTAATACACCCTCAAGTGCCCCCCCTAGCGGATAAAGAGACCTTCTATCCAGCTAGGACCAAACAACACTAATAAGACTAAACGGCACGGTGATGTCGCTGCAACAACTGTATGCATGCAGCCAAAGATGTCGCCGTCGTCGAATCAATAAGCATATGAAGAAGTAACAAAGAGATGGTAGGCCGGGTGCAATGTGAGCCCCATCTTTAATCGCCCTAGGCAATTTTGTTGCCAATCCCTTGGTCAATCTCCACGTTGCCTATCCTTGAACCGAAACCAGGAACTCCAACTGGATGGAAATGCACCACATAATGACAAGTCTATGAGGAATTCAAGCCGTTTCATCGGATGAAACGTGACTCGAAGACCTCCGACAACGAGGGCAAGTCCAATCCTCGGACGGTAGAGTAGAAAGAGGCGGCGTCAAGCAAGCCATATGCCAACCACGCTGGCAATGGTCACAAAGCAACATAGTAGCCGCACCCTTCTTCTCACCACACACAAAACACGGAAGACCCTGTGGCACAACGGCCAACTCAGGATGCACGGAGCCATCAATGAGCAAATGGCAGGGCGCGCAGTTTTTGGAGTGCTCACGACACTCCCGGCCATCTTTGCCTTCCAGCAACAAGATGCCACTAGGCAACACATCCTTCACACGAAGAATGGTGCGCCCAACCTTGACGTCCAACGTCGTAGGCGCCTCACGTTGCAAATAAACGTAATCTCCAGTGGAGAAACGTCGCAACTGAGGTCGATAAGCGCCGCTGCGAATGTGAGCGTACCGTAATGTGTCGCGATGCTGAGCGATGGATAAATTCTCCATGGCCATTTGCATGGCCCGCTTAAAGAACTCCGCTCGGTCACGCAGACACTGGATCCAGACCTCTGGATCATCCAAGTCCACAACTGGGGCCAACTTCTCCCGTACAGAACTGGGTAGAATCGGCTCCCGTCCGTACAACTGATACGGACTGAAAGCGGCCAAAGAGGCCTGCCGACTAAACCGGTATCCCATGGCGATCCATGGTATCATCAGATCCCAATCACGGTGGCCACCCTGAAGTAATCCATACTTCCGTAGTCCACGCTTGACGGTCTGAACCACACGCTCCGCTAAACCGTCCGCTTCCGGATGATCTCTAGAAGTCGTACGGTGGTCAATCAAAGCCTTGGTGCACAAAGCCTCGAAAGCACCAAGGAACTCACGCCCTTGGTCAGTCAACACCTCAGCTGCGGCTCCAAAACGAGCGAGCACCCGGTCAAGGAATGCCATGGCCGCCAACTCCGAGGAGTTCTGTGGTAATGCCACAAGCTCAATCCACTTGCTGAAGTGCTCCACCATCACCAACACGTATTTGGCTCCACATGGGATGACAACAAGTGGCCCGACAAAATCCAGAGACCAACGGTAGCCCAAACCCATAATGGGCAAAGGCTGCAACTGTGGTGACAATGTGTTGAAGCTGGATCTGATCCGATCACAGACTTCACACCGTGAAACGTACATGGCCACCTGCTGATACATGCCGGTCCACCAATATTGACTGCGCAACATCGAATGAGTCCGTCGCACACCAAAATGACCAAGGTCTTCGTGTACTTGCCGTACCAACGAAGCCCTCTGATCCGGTCTGGGAACTATGCGCCTAGTTCCATCCGGCCACAACCGAAATAGAAGGCCGTTCTCCCAACGGAACCTCGCTATCCGGTGTCCAACTCGATCGCGCTCCATGGCCGAAAGAGCGGGCGGAAGTGTGCCATGTTGTAGCTTGTGCAAGACTGGAATGTCTTCCCACACGTCGCTAACAACCTGGGCCTTGTCCGGTTCCTCATTTGCTGCCATGTCAGGCAACGTCGATGTGGATCCTGACATCAATGTGAGGTAGGCTGCTGCATGCCACCCCGGGACTGACTCCATGTCACAGTCCCCATGCCACCTGGCACCAGTCAAATCCTCCTCCGATGGACTTGGATTGCGAGATAGACCATCCGCATCCAAGTTCGTGATGCCCGCCCGGTGTACAACCTCAAAATCATACTCCTGGAGCAACAAAGCCCACCTGGCAAGTTTGCCAGTAAGCTTGTCAGACTCCATGAGCCACTTCAAACGCTGGTGGTCGGTCACCAAAGTAAAACGCTGCCCATACAAGTAGGGCCTAAAATGAGCTATGGCCCAAACCGCGGCCAAGGCCTCCCCCTCATAGGACAAATAGTTGGACTCCGCGTTGTTGTTGCTCCTAGAAGCGAACGCCACAACGTACTCTCGTCTTTCATCATCCTCTTGAGTCAACACGGCTCCCAATCCTACTGCACTCCAATCTGTGTGCAAGTGGAAAGGCCGTGTAGCATCTGGACGTCGTAGTACAGGCGCTGAACCGAGCTTCAGCTTCAAAGTAACAAACGCCTGCTGTTGCTGCTCCCGTCCCCAAGTCCATGGCTGATCCTTCCCCGTGAGAATAGTCAACGGCTTGGCAATCAAGCTGAAGTTCTTGACAAACCGGCGATAGTAATTCGCCAGGCCAAGAAAAGCTCTGAGCCGCGACACGTCGATTGGGGCTGGGATCTTCTGCAGCGCGTCAACCTTCGCCTGCTACACGCCAAGACCTCCTGGAACAATCGTATGTCCCAAGTATGGCAACCGGTCATGGAAGAATTTGCATTTGCCATGGTGCAAGCGCAATTCCCACTGCCGTAACCTCTCAAACACCGCCTGAAGATGCCTCACATGCTCCTGTGGGCTTCTATTAAAAATGATAACATCATCAATGTAGCATCGGGCAAACGGTAAACCGGTCAACACCCGGTCCATCACCCTCTGAAACTCAGCGTGTGCGTTCTTGAGGTCAAATGGGAGAAACTTCCAATGGTAGAGCTGATCTCTCCCATCCAGATCAACTCCCCAGAACGCGGTCTTCACCCAGTCGTCCACCATCAATGGTAACTGGTGGTAACCGGACCGCAAATCCAGAGTACTAAATACTCTGGCGTGTCCCACCGCATCAAACAACTCCTCTGGCGTGGACATGGGATACCGATCCGACTTGGTCTTACGATTGACCGGCCTATAATTCCCACACATCCGCTTCTCCGTCCAGTTGCCAAAGATGTCCTTCTTCGATGGCATCACCGTGGCACAAGCGTACTCGCCGTTAGAGAGCTCAATCAAGCTGGCGTCCAACAACTCCTGACAACGAGTTTGAACCCCAACTTTCTCAGAAAGACTGAGCTTGTACGGTCGTCGGAAGATCGGGTGGTCATCTTCCAACTGAATGTGAATTGGTTTGCCTCTGTAGCCCAACAAATCATGGAGACTAAAGGCAAAACAACTACGATACGAACGTATAAACGCTCGTACCCTTCGTGCCTCGGCACCGGTAAGATGTGGCCCCAAATCCAAAGGCCAATCATCAAACTCCGTGGTCTCCTTCTCCACCGTAGAAGACTCACCGCGTACCGGCACGGCCGGTGATTGCTACTTGGTAGCAGAGAGGGCATTAATGCCCCCAGACCCTTCACTCACAGAATCTACAGAAAATCCCGTGTCGTGATGATAAAACTGGGAAAAGATATCTCGAGCATCCTCATGGCCAAAGTCCTCTGCCAAGGCTGCAAAGACACGCTGAACACGAAGCTCCTCAGCTGCATGTCTCTTCAATCGAAATAGCAACTCCGCTTCCTCGATCTCTGTGAGATGTGGCACCGCTGCCCCCTGACCATCAGAGTCTGCCCCCAACACGCGTGGATGGTCACTCCAACGGCGTTGAGCGGCGAAACAGAGGCCACATATCCAAACAACGGTGTTGAGGTCAATGGCTTGACCCAACAAATAACGGCGTTGGCCCTCAAAGATATCCGGTGCGGCGGTGGTGCCTGTCAAAAAGCCCATCGCCCGCTCCCTCTCATCGGCAGAAGGCTCCTCGAAAGTGTGGGAAGAAGAATCCCAAACCATGCCCGGACCGCGTGACCTGAAGGCAAAAGAGCCTGGATAGCACATCAAAGTGGGAAATGCCCCCCGAGTGAAACCAACGCGGTTGACCACCGCCAATGGTGGCTCATCATCCTTCGTAACCTCCGTGGAAACACGGTGGTCGTCTAAAATGTCATCGACCTCACGGCGCACGGGCCGTTGCACTTGAGCAAGTGTAGAAGTGAGCGTCGTGGATGATGCCATGTTGGTCCAAATCCAACGTGGCCGATGGGCGTAAGATCCCAACGCTGCGGCATCAACAAACGTAGGGGGACCAAGAAGGTGATGGATGTACGCCCCATCCTCACGCACTTTCGTCCGTGTATCCCCCAATGGGGGTACATTCTAAAAAATGTACCCCGGTGGTGTCGATTGGTGGGTAATCCACCACTGGACGAGCCTGAGCAAATCCGTAAAGAGACCCGACCGTGGATCATCCAAGCCACGTCCACTTCCCGCCCGTGAATGGCCTTGGCAAGGCCATCCGACAATCACCAAGTCCACGTGACCTAACCGGCGAAGATCATCCTCACTGATCAACGTCACATCACGTGGCAACTTGCCAAAATACCCTCGAATCGCAGAAGAGGGTAACTGCTCTGGATACAACGCCAGAAGACGTTGAATGTGATGGTGAGCGGCACGGTTGGCTGCAAAGCCAGTATCCACGTGGATATACCGTCGTACCTTGAGCCCGGCCTCCAACACAGCCGCGAGCCCCGTACTGATACCGGCAAATAACTCCACAAGGGTAATACCCTCATTCGGTGGTCGCCACTGAATAGTACGAGCCAACAACGGAGTGGAAGAATCCACTGAAGGCAGTGGAGCATCAAGAGCATCCACGATCTCTCCACTACGACAAGTGAGCTCCAACGGTGTCCCCCACGGCGGAAGCGGATCCTTGCAATGACGGGCAGGGATCGCCAATGGTAGGTGCTCGCGTGAATCCTCCATCACAGACATAAATGCATATGCCTCCTCCAAAAGTGAAGAAGCACACGGCAAGTTTGATGCCAGAGCACTACACCCAAACATAGCGTCTGTCGTCGAAGTCACCGCGCTAGCTGCGAAGACTACGGAGATGAGCTCCTTCCTGCCATCACCAGCAAACCACCCTGGCCTAATCCAGGCCTCCTCCGTCCAGTTATCCACCCCAAATCCAAGTGGATATAGTGCCTGCTGGCCCACCAAAATATCGTAGTTGGTGGCGCTAGTAACAGCGCACTGAAGGGAGACATGGGAGAACAATGGACCAGATCCCACGCCAAACATCAACTGCAACGGATGTCGGGTGTAGCCCATGGCCTTCTCCGTGCCCCCAACCGATGTAACAATCGTGAATGGACAAGGCTCGAGGTCCAAAGCACCTAGACCCAAATCCTGGGCTAGTTGCTTGCCAATCATTACTGGCTGAGCCCCGGAGTCCAACATAACACGTAGAGGGGTAGCTCGAGTGGAGTTGCCATCCGTACGGCCTACCACCATGACTCCATCGTCATTCACCAAACGTACCACCCCTGGACGCACACTACGTCGCTCCCATGGCGACCGGGCTGCAACGTCAGACAAATAAGCCACTCCAGAGATCAAGGCCCGATCCCCGGATGACTGCTCCATAGCTGTGGAAGTGGCATTGGCCTCAAACGCGGAAATAGCCTCCGCCGCGAACTTGGCCCGCATTGCCACAAAATCCTCCTCAGTGGGTGGAGCGGTCACTGCCTGTGACACCTCCAACGACGGAATGGACACCTTGCCTTCCAACATACTACCCGCCAAATGGAATATACCGGATGGTTGAAAATCCGGTGTAAGAAAGTCCACACCAGCAAACACCGGCAATTGCAACACCTTATACGCCAAGGTGTGTGCAGCATCTCCAGGACTGGAAGAAATCGGTGGGACCGGAATCGAAGTGGGAGCGGCAATAGAAGTAGCCGCATCCGCGATGCTGAACGAAAGAGGTAGCCGGGACTGACCAATGTGGTCCGGCAAACCCGCATGGCGTGAACGACCGCTACTACCCGGCACAGTGGAAGAAGGTGCTACCGCCTGTGTAATGGTCTGAGCACGAGTGGCAACCGCTGCCACCACCTCCCCGGAAGCGCCATACAAGTAGCGATCTAAGGCTGAAGATGAGCCCTGATCCGTCACCACAGGCCGTGTGTCTACCACTTGCCCCAAAGAAGCCATCGCGCTCATCTGCTTCTTCAACTCCGCCAATTCGGATTGAAGTGACTTCACGACATCCGATCCAACAGCCGAAGATCCTGGGCGCTTCTCTGGGTGAAGAGAAAAGCAGTTCTCATCACTGTGGCCAGGCTTGCCACAGTGAGAGCATGTCACAGGCTTCTTCCCCTTGCTCCCAGTCTTCTCCGTAAGCTTGGCCGCCTCGGTCTTGGGCTTGGCCTTCCTTGCCACTGTCTCCTTCTTCTTCGGACAATTGGGGTCCCCCTTGGTGTGACCGGCCTCTCCACAAGCCCAACAATGCACAACCTTTTCAGGTTGTGCTTCTGCCAAGCTACCAGTCGCCGTAGCAAGCTTCTTGGGCTTCGGAGCATCCATGAGCGACGTGACCAAGTCTGTGGCCTCGCTCACACCCAACGCCCGGTCAAGCGCTTCCACCTCGGCGAACGCCTGAGCCAAGGTCGCGTTGCCGTGGTACCGGAAGAGCAAATGCGGACTGATCAACTCTACCATCCGTTTGTCGAGCTTGGAGATAAAAATCTTCACAAGTTGGCGCTCCGTAAAGACATCACCAGCCTCCGCCGCCAACCGTGCCAACCGTGTGTACATGGTGCGTGGCTTGTCTTCCTTCTCACGGCGGAAGTCCTGGATGCGGTGCATCTGATCGCGCCGAAACCCCCCGTACTCCATCTCCAGATGCGCCATGAACTGCGCCAAAGGATCGAAGGCTGGCGGGTTGCCAACCGCCACCAATGCTGCACGTGTGGTTACGGCCAAACGAGACATGGCCCTCATGCCAGCTCGTTCGCCCACAATGGCAACACCCTTGCCCTTGCAGTCCTCACCGAGGAAACTCTTCTCCTCCATGGGTTCCTCGGTGGAAGTCGAGAATTGAGCAACCGCACTCTCCTTGAGTGCAGTGACCAACTCCACACGCTGGCGCCAATACTCCTCAACCGGGCGCAACTCTGCCTCGTGCTGCGTGGTCCACCTCCCATATGTCTGAAGTGCCTCCAACTCCAAATGCTGGGGCAAAACCTCGAACGCGTACCAATCGTTGAACGACGGCGTCCGCTGGCGCTTCTCCTTCATCCAAGTTTGGAATCGGAGACGCCAATCGGGTAGGGAGATGCCCCCAGCCCGTCCCGAGAACCTGTCTCGCACGACATGACGGTGATCGTCCTCCATGTCGTCAAACGTGCCCACACTCCAGACCCGAAGCCTACGGTCGGTATCCAACGCCGAAACAGGCTCAAAAGCCTCGTCGGTATCCGACCCTGGCCCAAAGTCTGTGGTGGAAGCACTCTCCGAGTGGTTTGGTGAGGGAGAGCGGTAATACCGATTCCAGGTACTCACCATGAACAAAAAACCACCTCGGGATCTATCTACGAGTACTATCTAAAGGGTAAGGGTACGAACGGGCAACCTGCACCTGCAAAATCACCAAGTTATGTGGATCACCGGTCATCACCTCCGGCTACCACAGGTCCAACCACATCCCCCCACATAGAAAGGTCTTGCCGGCCATAAATCCGACTTCACCCCTACGGTACCCTATCATTAACTGGAACAACAAGAAATGGGGCCACCGGAAAACACCGGCAACAAGCCCGCAACACGGGGGAGGTACCGCACAAGAATCCAGAAATCAAAACCCGATCCTCTCCCCCAACAACATAAAAGCAGGAAAATGAAAGAGACAGCGCCACTGGCACACGCCTGCAGTGGATGCCTCAAAGTCGCAAAACCTGCAAATCAAAGAGAAACACCGCAAGGTGTGCCCCTAATGTCTTAAAACTAAGGAGGTAATAGAATCATATGGTCACGGAGTTCAAAAACACTAGTCCCCCAACGAAATTCAAACCATGGGTGACAAACGTGCCAAAACGTCAATCCAATACTAGAATTGGATAAATGACGAGATTCCTTAACTATAAAAGCAAGTTTCACTCAAAACTAGAGTAAAAATGCACTAGCTAATTACCTCCGAAGTTAGACTCTAAACACTTTTTTTTTTTTATAATTTTTTTTTATAGGTCACATAAACATGTGATTGTTTTGAAGACACCTAAAAAATGTCGGTTTTTGAAAGTGCTAAAAACCTAAATTTTACTGCTCTATAAGGCTTATAATTCCTCTGCGAACTCAAATCCGTAATCGGAATCCAGAAATAATCAAAATTGCAAAAGTTAAAATTTTGATGTTTTGGTCCAGGGATGTGCTGAAATTTCAGCCCAAAAGTGACGGTTTTAGGAACTTCGGCACGGTTTAGGGTCCCTAACGGGAATACGTACCCCAACGGATTTGCGACCCAGCGGATGAAAACTGCCGCAGTGGATGAAAAACCACCGTGGATGAAAAATCGCGCGGCGGATGAAAAATTTGCACAGCAGGTCCAAAAGCTTATCCACCTTGCTCCAATCTTCTACCGCTCACAACTTCTTCAAAAATTGTTCAAATCGCACGCCGTTTGTCGCATTAGCTTCCTCTAAACGCGCTCTACAACATCATGCTAAGTACCCACAAGTTTTCTCACAATTTCTAGCTCCATAAAACGAGATCTAATTGTAGAAAATGTAGGGTCTTTGTCAAGTGAATCACATGTGTTTTCCACAAGAAGTCAAGCGACACGCACTCCACAAGGGGAGAATCAACGAGTGCAACTAAAGTAGAGAATGCGGAGCTTTCACCAATGATAAACCATCACTTACAAGCAAAGATCTCACTAATCACTCTCTAACCTTACTCACAAAGCTTGACTTGACAAAGACGTCAAGTCAAGGACGTGTGCGGCGCTATACGCACACGCATACAACCCTAAGTGGATGAAAATCATCCACGGATAAAAACGGTGCGCCGCCGTTCGTCCCTAAACACACGTAGATTAGTAACAAACTAATCTACGCTAAAATCTACGATACGGAGAGACCCTCGACGCCACGTCCCGTGACAAATGAGTGACAATGTGTGGAAATGTTTGACTTGAGTTGGTATGCTATTTTTCACTAAAGACAAGAACTTTTTTTTTGACAATATGAAGGGAACAATATTACTTGGGAGTATTGAAAATCTTACATTCAATAGATTGTCCTAGCAAAAGTTTTTAGAGGTGCCCGAGGTGCCCGTTCTCTCCATTTGAAATTCAAAACCCTATAACTTTTTCATCAAATGTCCAATTTAGGAAAAAATTGTTTTCCCACTAAGGTCTTGGTAATGCCTTTCTATGGTAAGAATTACAAAGAGGATGTTGGAAATTGGCAGCATAGAAACTTGACCGAGCTTTCAAAAAGCCCATTTTTGACACTTGGTCCTTTAGGGGTCAAAGGATTAAACTGGTGGTTCAAGGGCAACCAACATCTATCCCATTCCCACATTCCATATCTACACATGGTGTGAACAATGTCGGCTTTGGACTCCGCATACAAAACCGTCACGACTTAAACCCTAGGTCATACGGTTCCCAAAACCGTCACGACTTAAACCCTAGGTCACACGCTTCCCAAAACCGTCACTGCACTCATTCCTGTCACTGCACTCAAAACACAATTCAAGCTTCTTGTCCGGCCTCTTTCGTGAGCGCCAAACCCTAAGCCTCCTAAACCTATCATCATCTACCCCTGTACTAGATCTTAGGTAAGAGCATAACCAGAATTGGTAAATGAACCTGCTTCAACGGCTTTAGGTTCTCTTCCCGAACGCTGCACTTGTTCTCAGAAACCTTGCTTGTACTCATTTGCAGCGATGGCGAGGAAGCAGGAGGCGCCTTCGCGGGCGGGGAAGAAGCGGCGGGAAGTTCCGGCGAAGGCCGTGGAGAGCGAGGAGTCCGAGAGCGACTCGGACGACGACGGGGTGATGGAGGACGAGTTCGAGGGTTTGGTGGAGAGCGAGGAGGAGGAGCAGGAGGGAGCGCGGCGGTTGCTCGGGAGGATCATGGACGCCGGGGGCTCCGAGGACGAGGAGGATTCTATGGAAGGCAGCCGCAGCCGAAGCGAGGAGGATTTGCGCGACATCGGGAGCGCGCGGCGGCTGGATGACGATGATACCGGCGACAGCGCGTGGAAGCAGGACGCAGGGCCGAGTGAGAGGGTAGAGTTGGAGAAGGAGAGTGACCACGCCGATATTGCTGTAGCAGCGAGGGAAGTAGAGAATGAGGAGGAAGGTGAAGAAGAAGCGGAGGCTATGGAGACAGATGAGGAGGAAGAAGAGGCGGGTGATGAGAGTGAGGGAGAGCCTTCTGGTTCCGTGTCGTTGGAGGATGGCAGTGATAGTGATACTGGCAAGGGCGAGGAGGACGCGGCGTCGTCCGCTTACAGCCGTGCGTTCAGCAAAATTCTGAAACAGAGCAAAGTGGCCACGGAATCCGAGACTGTACGTAACATGTCATGAAGCGGATGAGTGATTGTTTTCTCTTCCTGCAGTGTTGGCGGAGTTGTTTTTGGATTTGCTTATGGTTTGGTTATGGTTGCAGGGGCCTGTGTTGGCGGCGAGGCAGACGCTTGTGGCGAGGAAGCTTGAGGAGGAGGCGGGGGAATCCAAGGAGAACAAAGTCGCAAGGAAAGAGAAGAAGGAGGTAATTCCTCGTTGCATGTCTCCTGGTTGTGGCTTTGGAGTTTGTCACAAGACATGAGTCTCTGATCATTGTAACTTGGATCAGGATGTTGTCCACATGGTCAACTTCTCTTATTAAGCTCAGGTTGAATTCTTGCTAGATTACTTTGTTCATCGCGTGAGTGGAAAGCAGTCATCTAAAGATTGTATTTCGGGGATGATTGTAATTAGCGCGTGAGATGCCAATTAATTTCTGTCGGAGTACTTTTCTGTTCGATCACATAGCTTATGTGGCTGTGTTTTGCGTCTCTAGCTCCGAGAGAAAGCCCACATATACCCGCAGACGTTTACTGATACCAAAGAAAAGGATCTCGTCAGGTTGGCCACAAGAGGAGTGGTGAAGCTTTTCAATGCGGTAATTATTTCTGCTCTACTCCATAAATTTAATCTCACATCCATAAAATGGAATGGCAACATGTTAGTAAGCTTAATTAGTGCCTTGAAAGTCTTTTTGTGAAGCTCCTGTAGTGAATTAGCCGTTTTCTACTGTTTAGTGCATGTCTGATTACGTTGCTAAGCTTTTTTTATGGCACCGGGTAGTTATATTTTGTTGACAATGTGCAGGTCAGCAAAGCGCAAAAGGTGCAGGCTACTTCAGATTCCCGTGATGCAAAAGGTAAATTGACATTGTTTTTCTTCGTTTACTACACATTCGTGTTACATCTTGCTGAGGTACATTCTGAATCGGGTGTTCGGGTTTGCAGTGGTCGCAAAACAGAGCAAGTCGGCCTTCTTAGCGGAAGTCAGAGGCACCGGAACCTCTGCTGCTGTCGGTAGCAAAAGAAGTCTATCCTCAGCCTCAGCACCACCTTTCAAGTTTGGAACATCGGAATCACAGGTCAGTCTTTCTTGGTTTATTTGAGAAGATCTACCAAGCAGTTCCCTGCAATTTCAGCATCTAACAAGATCCTTCTGTTTTGGGTTTTCTGCAGAACCAGCCAGCGTCGCGATGGACAGTCGTAAAAGACGATTTTATGCTTGGAAAACAGAAGCTCAAGGATTGGGACAAGGTGAGCTGTAGTTTAGAAGGAATACACATTTTCTGATGATGCTTAAGCCTAACTTTCATTCGATTCTCCTGCTAACCTGTGCCCGTTGAAATGTTAGGATGAGGAAATGGGCGATGCGGCAGGAGTTCAACAGTCGATAGACGATGATAGTGATTAAAAAACATTAGAAGAAGAGTGTTATGTTACAAGCCCATTGGCAGATTGACAATCGCTGCATTTGTGAACCGTGGCTTTTGGCGGATGTGAGCTGCTTGCGATAGCACCGGATGGATTTTGGGGAAAGGGCAGTTAAAAACCAGGTAACTTTCTACAGCCGAAGCTTCCATTTGCTAAGCGGTGGACTAGGTAGATTCTCAAAATTTGAACTTCCTCAACCTTGACATCGTCTCGAAGTTTTTGTGAGACAATCAGATATATTGTAAATGTCAATATACTAGCGCCTAGTGCGCCAATTTTTCTGAGAGTTACTTGTAATGCTCTTGAGCTCGCAATTGCTTGCCTTGGGTCAAACAACGTGTAGGCTTTTGCAATGGATCAAAATAATATGCCCAGACAATCAGATTAGATGCTTTCAGGTCCTTGTGAAGACAGTTCCCCTTGTGCAAATGTTGGACACGTTTTCATCCAACCGTTTTCACCGGAGCGTTCATTGACAAGGGTTCCATTTTCCAAGTAGAGATGAGCTTCAAAGAGTTCACCTTCTGCTCCCTACGCAGTCATCCCACCAACCTCCTGTTTTCTTTGTACTAGGAGACAGGTAGGGCAGTGCTATTTAACCCCCTAACCCCTGAAGGACCAAGACTATGTTTCATCAGAACCACCCCAAAATTGCGTAGGTGATATGCATTGTGCCCAAAATGCTTTGATTTGGAAAAATAAATACTTCGGCAGTAGGTGCTTCCATTTGGAAAAATAAACACTTCCATTTTTCTTCTGAAAGTGACAACTGTGTACAGTACTCCAAATCATTAAAAGGCCACTTTGGGGCTTTTTGTCTTTATGGGCTAAATGAGATCTTCAATCAAATTTTGACCAAAGTAGGTCTGAGATGACCCTAAACTACCTGACTGATAGTGTGAGATACCCAAAGACATGAGGTTGTGGGTTCAATTACTGGTTGTAAAATCTTCTCACTTGACAGGGCCACTGCAAGTTGCCAATACTGCAACTCGTGTGTGCCAAAAAAATAAAAATAAATACTGACAAAAGTCCAGCAGCAGCTCAATGACTCGCAAGCTGTCCAAGAATCATTAGTAACAAAACTTTCAGGATATGTAAAAGGTCATTCGTCACACGATCTTTGATCAACATCGAAATGCAGACTATTCCGTACCATAAATACGCTGAATCTTGTGTTTCACCTGTTTCCAGAAACCGAGATAGTGGAATGTCTGGTTTTCATGTGCCCAAAAACAGAAGAAAAATGGAAGTGTTCGTGCGGGGGACGATTATCCACATCAGCAATTCAAAACATGTTTCAGCAACGCTCTGTAATCAGAAGTTTCCGTTTGCTAACTATCCTTCATTAATTGACCGCGACAAGGATCGCATAAGAACGCATGAACTCCGAGAGAGAGCGGGACAGGAGGAGCTGCAATTTCAAGCGCAAGGGGACGCACAAAAGGTGAGATCCAGCACTTGGACATTTCTCAACCACGCTATTCTATTTCAAACCTGATTCCAATGCAGTTGGACTAACAACATGTTGTCTTAGCACCTTCATAATCTTGGCGAGGATACAGCTCCGGATCTGCCAAGAACAAAGACAAATACCGCACTGAAAGGCCTATTACTTCATCAATGCACCTCAGTTTGCCATGAGCTAGTAGAACAGTAATCAAGACGACAGAAGCATTCAGAGAATCGACAGGAGAAACATTAGCAAGAAAAGAGGGAACATGTACAACACGTATACACAGAAGTAAGCGTGAGAAGCACGGCTGACCATCAAAATACTCTGCTCACCAATTTATCATGAAGAAGCAGGTTTCTACCACTTTGATCACAATTCGAATCACCGCAGCATCGTTATTCCTCGTCAATGAGCGCTTCTAATCTGTCATCGTCTAAGAACTCTACACATTGGAAGAAGAACAAGATGTTCATGCATCTTTCTCTCTCCAGCTAATGTCTTCCGAGCACCCTCTCCTCACAGCTGAGCTCTACCCGAGATCGCCGAGATCCCTTGCCGCCTGGTCACGAGCACTCCACTTCGCAGACGTCGTCACTGTACATCCGAGGAGCCGGAAACAAATAAAGAAACACCTCCAAAAGTCGTCCGAAACAGAGCACTGCCATTTCGCTAAAACATCCAAAACAGATAACTCGCCATCTAGAGAAAGACGACTCGCCGTTTCAAAAAACCTTCCGAAAGGGAGCACTCGCCATTTCGAGAAATCCAAAGCAGAGCACTCGTCATTTCGATAAAAGTCCAAACAGAGAATTCGCCAACTTCTGAAACAGATTACTCGTCATTTCGAAAGCGAGGACTCAACACATTCATGTGCACAAGATGCGCAACCAAAATGATTAGTCACTCGGGCAGTCGACGCCGATGCGGCAGCAAATGGCGGTCAGGACGGAGCGCACCGGCGAGAGCGCCTGGTAATCAAAGCGAGGGCTGGGCGGCGCGATCACCTGGCTGCTGGATTGCGTGCTCTCGTCATCGGAGTCA
Source organism: Bryoerythrophyllum caledonicum (assembly GCA_963971425.1). Classification (NCBI taxonomy): domain Eukaryota; kingdom Viridiplantae; phylum Streptophyta; class Bryopsida; order Pottiales; family Pottiaceae; genus Bryoerythrophyllum; species Bryoerythrophyllum caledonicum. The sequence continues at coordinate 13,065,466 of OZ020525.1, read as the reverse complement.
CGGGGAAGCTTCGAAGAGGCATCTTCAGGAATGCTTTCCTCGCGAGCGAGACTCGTCGCTTGAGAATCAACCTCCGACATGTTGTCGAGGTAGAGCGGGTTGAACTCGTAGATGCGGCTGCCAAGCGTGTCGCGCTCCACGAACACCGAGTTCTCGAACACGGTTGGGCCGGTGTCGCAGTCGGAGTCACGCTCTTCCTCCTCTGAGACCTCCGTGATGGTGAACGAGGCCAGGTTCGCGAGCCCGTTTCCGCTCGCCGCGGGCGCGTCGTCGTTGATGTACTCTGGTCTGGAGCGCTGCAAGCACCGGAAGAGATCGGACAGCAAGCTGCACGAGCGGTTGCGCCTCGGCGGCTCCACCGTGCGGTTGCTCTCCCCCATCGCAAGAAACCGTAGCGACTCGCCAAAGTTGCGGAACGAGTCCGCCATCGGAAAACCGATCAAGCTTCCGAGCGTGATGCGGTTTGAATCGTTCAGGTCGCAGAAAGAGGTGGAACCTGAGCCGCCGCTCTGCGACTCGAAGTCGGAGCTTGAGCTCGACTCTCTTGACGAGCTCGGCTGCGAAAGATAGGGTAGAATGTCAGTTCCTGAGAAACGGATCGGCTCCTCCGCCTCCATCATGAACGCCGTCTCGAATTCCATCGTCAGCCGCGACGACACCGGTGACGGCATCATGGAGCTCAGCGTTGGCGACCGCATGAAGCTCGACAGCGGCGACCTCATCGAGCCGGACGCCTCCGACGACGTATCCAACGACGACGACGCCATCGCCATCCCCTTCCTTCTCCACCAAACCCTAAGCTCTCAAAACTCTCATTGCAACATTCTCACTCTAACCTTCCGCATCTCTCGCCACGCTTCTTCCGAGCTATCGTGGTAACAGAACGAGACACGCCATCGCTCCATGGCCGACGTGCGAGAGCTGCCGCAGACCTGGAATACTCGGCATTCTTTCCCTCCAAAGTGGAATTGCGGCATTCAATCGCAGCTTCTCACCAACTGCATTTCCGGCTGCAGCGCGCTGCGCAGCAAGATCGGCAGCGAAAGCCGGGCCAGCGACCAATCCGCCATGGATTGCTAATATTAACATCTCTGCCACAGCATTTCGGAACAGTAAAATCTCACCTTCTCTGCGTCGCCTTGCGCTTAAAATTGCAGCTCCTGCCAAATGCTTCATCCTCTCCCGCCCTCTCGCGGAGTTCAATCCATGTTCTATGCGTTCTTTTGTGTCAATCAGCGAGCATATTAAGTCCGCCGTTTTTACAATCCTTGTCGCGGTCTATTAATGAACAATAGTTGAGTAAACGGAAACTTCTGATTACAGAGCGTTGCTAAAACATATTTTGAATTCTTAATGTTGATGATCGTCCCTGCACAAACATTCCACTGTCTCGGAACAGGTGAAACACAAGATTCAACACGGAAATGGCAATAAGAGAAGCGACGGCAACGGCGGGTGATCGCCATAGCTGAATGATAACAGGTGCGTGAAGAGGTTGCTCGTACGAAGTGTGCGAGAAAATTCTATTCTAGTTGAGAATATAATGGAGTGATTCAAACATTGTCGTCCTCTCTGCGAACTTTTAAAGCCGGATTTTATTGAAGCATGCAACACAGTACAACATGAATGCCAAGAATTTGTATTACTGATCTACCACTACGTCGAAGACGTCAGCTACTTCTGCAAATGCTGCTTAAAGCCTTCGGAAAAAAGTACATTCTGAGGAGGCGGGTTTCTTTACAAAAAAATTCTCAGTTTACATCAAGAGCGCAGCGGCGACAGCGCCGGAGAGCCCGAACACGAGAGAGCCGGCGCCGAGAGCGGATGCAGCGCTGCTGCCGCTGGGAGGAGGAGGCACAATCGCAGCGGGAGGAGACGGCGCACCGGGAGGAGGAGGCACAGCGGGATCAGAAGGACCTGAGGTTGCGCAAAAACATCCGGATCAGACATCGAGACTACTCTCAAGTACATAATCATGGAGGAATATCAGGATAGACGCGTTACCTGGCGCAGCGGTGACGTTCGTGACCGGGATGGAGGTCAAGATCGCTTCGGGCAGCAGTACGCGGTTCACAATATGGATGATCGAGTTGCACACTTGCAAGTCGGCCACCACGACTGTAGCGTTGTTGGCCTTTCCGACGATGGTAACACCGCCATCACCCCCCTTCCTTACAGTAAGGTTGTAGCCCTCGAGTTGCGTCGGCAGCACCTGTCCGTTCGTGAGCTGAGCAGCGCGCGCGGGAGTATCAACAACATGGTAAAGCAAGATGCTCGCGGCCCGGTTGTTCCCTCTGCACATCGAAACAAAAAACTATTAAAGAAACGAGAGAGACAACATAATTTAAGAACAGCAAAATGCTTGCAGCGCGGTTACGAAATGAATTATTCCGTTTCAAAATCGCCTGCACAATCACCAAACCCTAAGACGACCTCGGCGAAAACACAAATCAGCAAACTCTTAGAAACGGCGTTTTCTGAGGAGTGCATACGGTTCGGTAACATCCTTCAGAGTGAGGTTGTTGGCGCTGAGAAGCGGCACCAGTCCGCCGGTTCCGTTGAAGGCGTCGTTGTTAGGCGCGATGACGGTGACGTTGTCGCTCTCGGCGAGGGCGCTAGCAAGGCCGGAGTCGTTGACGACTGTCGCCAGGATCGAGAGGTCGGACCTCGCAAGCACCGCTTCCAGCAGCGTCGTGTTGCAAGCAGTCTGCAACATGAAAATACAAAATCACCCCATATTCTCGGGTACAGAGCGCTTGCAAACTTCAACTGCAGTTGCAGATTTCAGGTGCTCTACACATGACCTCGCAATCACTACACGTAGTCACACATGCAGCGAGAGTTCCATTCATGTCGCATTTCAAAAGTAACGCTATATCTCTTATTTCAACAATGCTAATCTGTCCCGACTAACTTGCGAGATGAATTAAAACCTGACTGAATCTAAACAGTAGCGCCTATCTAGAATACACCTAACATGCCCTCCGAACATAACACATCACAGTTTGAATTATGACTTCATGCACAAAAGCGACAATCCACAGTCTTCACTCACCTGGGCGTGCGTTTGGGACACCAAAGCCAACAGCACCAGCGCGAGCACAGAGCTCCGAACGATCGCCATTGCACAGACCCGGAATACAGCGATGAGGATGCAGGGGAATCCTCAGTAAACAGATGCGCTTCACGTACCCACAACGCGCTTTATGCAGGCGGAGCCGCAGCGTTGAAAGAGGAAAAGTGCGATGGGCCTGGAGTTGGTGAGAACCGGGCTGTGACGTGGGAGGCCTTAATCCACACACAACCAAAGCGCCTGTGCATTGATCATACCAGTGAACTGAAGCAGGAGCGAAAGTGTGGAGAAGAGCCAGTTCGAACGATAGCCGACGACGTCAGAGGCGGGTCGACGACGTAATGTTCGGCGTGCATGGAAGCTTCGAACCAGAAAAGTCTAGTAGAAGCCGTGCCATGAACCACGAGCTGCTGCATTTACCGGTTGATTTCCACGTCGATCATTAGTTGGTTTGCAGCTTCTCCGCATCGTGACAAGTTCGCGAAAAAGTGATGGCGGAATTGCTCAGGTGAATTTGGAACATACGGTCACGAGTTTCAGGTGGGAAGATTACTATTGTATGACTTTCGTATTGAAGATTGTTGATATAAATCTTATAGTATGATAAGTTTCACATATTTTAAATGGTATCGTTTTTTTCATGGGGATAATCTTTGAGGCAGAAGCCCCGTGTCGATATGATTTTTACATAAAATCAATATTAACCCGTGCAGGGAAAAATCAGTCCAAAACTCTCATTGTCATAAAGAGGCATGAAAATCACAAATTTTTGGACTTTCTGACCACAAGATCTTAAAGTGGACTTGTGTGTGAACAATGTATTGTATTTTTTTTTGGTTGCAATCCACTGGGTGGATTTGAAGATTACAGCCTTTGAAGTGCAAGAGAAAGTTTTTTTTTCCCCCTCGTCCGGCATTTAATGTGTGAAAATTTTGTTTGACTTGGGTTAAAATGCTTTTTTACACTAAACACAAGAATAATTTTTTGACATCCTCAAAGAGAGTAATATTTTTATTTGTATGAAAACTCTTGATGTCAATAGAAACTTCTGGCAAAATTTTGGAGCCGCCCACGGTCCCCACTTTGGCACTTAGAATAGCATAACCTTCTTTTTTGAGGTCCAACGTGAAAAAATAAGATTCCCACGAAGCTAGTTCTAGTATGCCGCATTTTTATTAAAAATTCCAAAAACTCATGATAAAAATTGAGACCATAGGAACTTGCTCGTATAGTGGAAAACATCCCCCCAATGTGGGAAAATGGTTCTTTAGGGGTTAAATTCATAGTAGTAGGGCGGTTTTTCATCTCAACAATTGTGATGTACTTTTATCTTTTTTCTCTATTCATGTGACAAATCTAATGTATAAAAATTAGAGCCCATTTTGTATATATATATATATATATATATATATATATATATATATATATGAGGTATTCAAAGCAACCGCACCGCTCCGTCTAACCTCCCCACCGTATTTTCCACATCAAAGGATGCCAGGACAAATCTAGGCTTTTCCACATGATGTTGTAGGCATGGCAAGAATCGTTGACCGACTAGCTAATGGGACGTCACGTGGTGGACGAAAATTTCATGCAAGGCAGCACGATGTGGATGTGGGCATCAAGAGCCCTATGGACCCTACGTCCGCCATGGCGCCACGTTCCACACATTGGGTCACACCAGGTGTTCTTAGAGACTACCCTATGCGTTGGTCGCCGGGTTTGTACATAATAAATTCAAAATGGAGGGTGTCCAAATTTTTTGGAAAATATAAAATATTCGTCTTAGGTGATACCCATGTAATGCCAAGGTCATACCCTTGTAATATCTAGGCAATACTCATGTAATACCTAGGTGATAACCATTGTGTCCAAACCACTATGTTAAAACAAAAAAATCGTTCGTACAGGGGTGTCCGTACCAGACCAATGTCTACAATATAGGACGTTGCTAGACGAATTTTGCTTGGTTGTGGGTGAGTTGTCGGATACCATTACAATAAGTCAGGGGCTCCTTGATGGAATTTAACTAGCAACTGGTACAAAAACCTGGCACATATTTGCAGATAGAATTTTGAATCTAGAAATGCACAGAAATGCCTTGAATGGAAGTGAAATCCGCCAAAATAACAAATGTCTCTTCTGCATGAACTGAAAATAAAGTACACATGCGGTACGGAAAGGAAAAGCACTGAAATGGGCGTGAAACATGGGCAGTAATAGTAGCTCCGGACGTGGTGGACGGAAAGTTTGGACTGACTTTTCCTGCCAAGACTAGTAAGCATTGCGGCATCTTCGTGAGAGTAGCTGAGAGAGTGAACTCTAGTTTTGATCTCACTGCGGTTAAAACATGTAACGACATGGAAGGGGAAGATTGTGGTGTGCAGGTGAGATGAGGTGAGAATGTTGCGGCTTTGTGATTGAAGGCCCAGCCTGGAATTCATCTACTCTCCCTCGGCTGGGCACGCGCCAAAAGGCCATAGGGGTTGCAAAAAGTCTGCAGACGAGATTGAGCCAAGCAAGCAGCTGCTGAGAAGTTTATGAAGCAGACGTGAGGACCGGAGAGATGAAGTGAGAGTCACACATTCTTCTGGTTTCTGGTTCATGAATCCAGTGCACACATCCATGGTTCCTCCGACTGAGCGTTTGTGGCACGTCGAGAGCGTTGGTGGATGACCATCCAGCAACTTTTCCAGACGCTGGATGTTCATTGTACTTTGGAGTCCCCTCTTGGTACAATTGTCACTACGTGAATTGTCCACCAAGTGGATTACCGTACGTAGTGGTCACTTTCGGCACCTACTCCCCACACTCATGATTTTTCCAAATCGCATTGGTTCGCACACAACGGGTATGATCACCTAGGCATTACATGGATATCACGTAGGTATTACATAGGTATCAGGTAGACAAGTCCCTTGAATTTTCCAACATTTTTGGATGTTCTCCATTGTGATTTAACCCCTGAATTTCTTTGACAATATTGCACCAGAAACACTTCAAAACTGTTGATTCTAGTGCAATGAGTAAGGATGGAAACAAAAACTTTTATTTCTAGTTCTGATAGCCGGATCTCAATCAAGACATACTTAGTAACATACTCTCAAAATTTCATAAACTTTGACCATACAGATCAAAAGATTATGGTGATTGAAGTGGAGAAAACGGTTTATTTTCTTTCCTACATTGCATGGATCATCGGACTTTGACTTCACTTGGTGTAGTAGTCTTGCACTACGGCAAGGTCGAAATCCTTTACCATCATGTCAAGCATGATTATTAGTTCCTTGAACACTAATTTTTAGGGGTAGAGAAGGGGTGTAGCATACAAAAAAAAATTGTGCAAGAAGTGGAGGTTTGGGAATTGCCAATTCACATTTTAATTTTTTGTGAATTTGATATGCTTTAGAATGAAAGTCCAAACTGTCAATGAGAAGGTTAACATCACATCTTGTAGTAGAAAAAAAAGAAGTGAAATGTATGAAGATCTCCAAGTCTAATGTGGAGAAGAAGAAGTTTTTTTGGTACCTTGCCCAACAATGTGTGACAATGTGTGAATATGTCTGACTTGGGTTAAAAGACTATTTTTCACTAAAGAAAAGAAATGTTCTTTGACAATATGAAAGGATATAATATTACCGTAATAGCTACCTATATAAATCTAAAATTATGAATTTTACATATTGATCTTTAACCCCTAAAGGACCACGACCACTTTCGCTCTAAAACCAGTCCATAACTGCCACTGCCAAAAAGAGACATGAAAATCACATTTTAAAGTGAATTTTGGATTTTCAACCATAATATCTTAAAATAGACTTCTATATAAACATGCCATGAAATTTTTGTTGCAATCCTCCGCACGGATTGATAGATTTTAGTGTTTATAGTCAAAACAATGGTTCATTTTCTTCCTGCATTGAGTAGATCAGCAGACTTTGACTTCACTTTGTATCAAATTTTTGCATTGTACAATAGGGTGACATTCAAATTGGCCGTTTAGTAGTTCCAGGGATAGTGTCCTACACTGCTGCCAACTTTGACACCCTCCCGAAAGCTGAGAAATTGTTATTTTACCATGAAAATTTAAGGACAGCATCATCTTTATGTTGAAAACATGCATACCAAATTTCAAGTCCAGGAGACTTATACAAAAAAACTTATGCAAGATCTACCAACATGGGATAGCTGTGAGAAAAGTGTCACAGCTGCCAACTTTGACACCCTCCCAAGAATTGAGGAAATTTTTTTTGCCCATGAAATTTTTGGAGCAAAAACATTTTTATGTTGTTTGCATGTGTGGAAAATTTCAAGTCCAAAAGACCTATACAAAAAATAATATTCCAAATCTACCAACATGTGTAGTTTTGAGAAACAAAGGGGAAAACCATTTTACTACTTCCAACTTTGACGCCCTCCTTAGGATTGAGTTTTTGTTGATACATAATGAAATTTTTGGCACAAGATCATCTCTACGCTGGTAACATGTGGGATAAGTTTCAAAGCCAAAAGATGTACACAAAAAAGTTATTCCATATCTACCAACGTGTATGTCCTCCATTAGCGTCAATCACTGCTAGTAACCTAGAGGGCATAGAATGACATAGTTGAAGGAGCTTTGTACCATTGACTAACTTCCACTCTCTTTCAAGAACTACCTTCAACACATCTAAGCTTCTAGGGCATTGTTTGCCATGTTGCACAACATCTTTTAATATCCTCCAAACGTTCTCGATTGGATTGAGATCGGGAGAGTTTGTAGGCCAGTTGAGCTTTTCGAGAAGGTGGCTTTGTCTCCATTCTTCACATATTTTGCTCCTATGGACGGGTGCCCCATCTTCCATAAGCACTCCTTGTGGAATTTGACCCATGAAATGAACCAATTTGGCATCGTAAACCACTTCTATAAAATCCTTAGCAGAACGTTGACCTTTAGGCATAAAGACAAGTTCTGACTTTTGTCCTCCGGCAAATGCGCCCCAAATCATTAAAGAAGTCCTTCCACTTTTAAAAGTAGGAGCTAGACAACTTGATGAATAACGCTCGTATGCACTTCTCCAAACATGAATTTGCCGAGAATTTTTTCCAAATTCAAAAGTAGATTCATCTGTCCAAACAACACGCTCCCACTCTTTTGCACTCCATCCACGGTACTACTGAGCAAAAGCTAATCGTTGAGACATGTGACGAGGTGTCAAAAAAGGTTTTTTGACTGCAATTCGACTAAAAATGCCATTTTTATGTAAGACCCTTTGAATAGTACGTCTACACACTTGAGTAGGACATGCATTGGTAATCTCTGAGAGTAAAGAGCAACGATGAATTTTTTGAGTAATGCACAATACTACGAACATCTCTATTACTAAGCTTTTTAGCGTGACTTCCACCGCAAGGTTTGCGCTTGTAGGTTCCATCTTCTCTAAATGTTTTTACTAATCTTGTAACTGTTCTAATAGGAACTCCAATAGTAGCTGCAATTTGAACTCCTGTAAATCCTCCCTCACTCAAACCTATGATGCGAGCACGAATTTCATCTGAAATTGCCATCATAAACTTATAGAGTGCGTGATGCTAGCTACAGCAGTAGAGTAGGGGTTAGAGCAGAGCAAGGGGGAGAGAAGGGGGCCAAGGGGCTAGAGCAGAGCAAAAGGGGTTGCAAGATTGACACGTGACAATTGGCAGAGGAAGGAGAATAGGGTTGGAGCAGAGCAAGGGGGAGAGAAGGGAGCCAAGGCGCTGGAGCAGAGAGGAGAGAGAAGGGTCGCCAAAACAGAAGCCCATATGCATACATGAAAAATCGTTTTGCTCTTAATCACTCATCATGTATGCCCAATGTGAATCAACACTCATGCATCCCACAATATAACACTCTCTGTTTTGAGGATTGTCTCAACATTCAGTCTATCACAAATCACACACACCATTCCCTTTACATAGTGTTCAATAGATATTTAGAAGAAAAAATTTGTCATGTGTCTAATGCATACTTTATGGCCAAGTGGATTCTTCTGCATGGAACACCTCTTCACTTCTTCATTTAGATGTTATTGATCTTTTTGAGAAGCATTTATGTTTGGTGGCTTACTCACATGATTGAGTTCAATGAAAAAGCATGAGGTGCCAAAGATATTTTGACATTTTCAATATGACCTTCAAATTGTTCATCATAGTTACACATGTTGATAGATATGGAATAACTTTTTTTATGTATGTCTATTGGATTTGAAACTTATCCCACATGTTACCAGCGTAGAGATGATCTTGTGCCAAAAATTTCATTATGTATCAACAAAAACTCAATCCTAAGGAGGGCGTCAAAGTTGGAAGTAGTAAAATGGTTTTCCCCTTTGTTTCTCAAAACTACACATGTTGGTAGATTTGGAATATTATTTTTTGTATAGGTCTTTTGGACTTGAAATTTTCCACACATGCAAACAACATAAAAATGTTTTTGCTCCAAAAATTTCATGGGCAAAAAAAATTTCCTCAATTCTTGGGAGGGTGTCAAAGTTGGCAGCTGTGACACTTTTCTCACAGCTATCCCATGTTGGTAGATCTTGCATAAGTTTTTTTGTATAAGTCTCCTGGACTTGAAATTTGGTATGCATGTTTTCAACATAAAGATGATGCTGTCCTTAAATTTTCATGGTAAAATAACAATTTCTCAGCTTTCGGGAGGGTGTCAAAGTTGGCAGCAGTGTAGGACACTATCCCTGGAACTACTAAACGGCCAATTTGAATGTCACCCTATTGTACAAGGTCTAAATATTTTACCATTGCCTTAAGCATGATGTTATTTTCCATCAAACCAATTTTTAGAGGTAAAATTGGGGTAAAGCATATTCAAAACAAGTGTGCAAGGTTCGGACGGTTCAAAAATTGCCATTTCACGTTTTATTTTTATGTGAACTATGTATGTATTCAAATGATAATCCAAACGGTCAATAAGAATTTTTCCATCACACATTGTTGTTGAAAATATAAAAAGTGAAAAATATTAAGATCTCTAGATTTTATGTAGAAAAGATGAATTTTTTTTCCCCCGTTGCCCAACAATGTGTGAAAATGTTTGACTTGGAATAAATTGCCTTTTTACACCAAAGACAAGATTTTTTTTTGAAAATTTCCAAAAAAGGAAATATTCTTTATATGTGTGAAAAATCTCCATGTTAATAGAAACTTTTGTCAAAAAATTTGGAGGTGCTCCGAGTCCCCATTTTTGACTATGATTGGTACTAACGTTCAAACCGCAAATCCAAAAAAAATAATAAAAATACCTCCGGGAAGCTCTTATTAGAGGCAATCTAGTGTAAAATTTTCAATGTAAAAGGAATTTTTGTCGAATTTTAGGTACATGCCCGAAATCCAATTTGACCCTGGGGGGACAATTGGTCCTTTAGGGATAAATAAATCCATCAATTTTAGGTTGATTTTAATATTATAAAATAAAGAAATACTAAATATAATATAATGTAGTAATGATAATAATAATTAAAAAAAACTCAAATATAAACTGTAACGATAAACTAAACTGTAACAACAAACTAAACTGTAACGATAATCTAAATAACTATTTATATGTTGGGGGATTTGAGGGAAGTTGGTAATTGGGAAACATGAAGGAAGTGAAAACTTTGGGGACTTGGGGAAGTAGCAACATTAGTGAAATAGGGACTTAGGGGAACTTGAGGGAAATCAAGACTTGAAGAACTTGAGGGAAGTGGAGACTTGGAGAACTTGAGGGATGTGGGGTGTTATGAAAATGAACATTGTCACACACAACAAATTGAGTGTCACAACCAATATAAAAAAACCCAAAATACACACAAAAGTGCACAACGTAACATACTCTCAAACACACTTCCTTCATCTCCATTTTTTTAGAGGTAGTGACAAACAATCTTGCCTCTTCTTCTCTCTTCCTCTACACCTGCCAGCATGTCTGTCGTCTCTTTGCCTCCCCATCTCTCCTCCGACCCCTGAATGCAATGTAATCCATAGCACGTCTATTGGCAAAGCGTCACATGTTTCTCATTGCTTGATACAGTGAAAACAATTGTATCTCATCAAGAAACAAACACTGGTCTACAAATCTAGAATTTTCAACAAAGGAAGTTTTTGTATAAACACAAATTGCAAGTAGGTCCAGACTCCCACAAAGAAATCCTCATGGTACGTGCACGATTAAAGCGCAAACAAAACCAAGAGAGAGAAACATCTCCTCAGCATTACACAAAATTTGAATAACCATGAATGTCTCATACCTTGCCAACAAATAAAAGGTGCCTAAATATACCTCTGTGCATAATTTGCACGATCTCAAAATGATCTAGACGTTAAAAAATATGGCGTATTCCCTTCAACTTGGTGACAGTGATGCCGACACGCACACCAACAACTCTCGTCAACGCGCAAAGATGTCGGACGTGCAGCTGAAAGGTAGACACTTGGGGATCAGTGACCAGTGACTAGTAAAGTGTCTACTCTTTTGATTAATTACTACGTTCAAGCATCTGACATATCGAAGAGGAGGGCAACAAGAGCTCCTCCATCGCAGAAGAGTGATGTCTTCCATCTCTAGCCAGCCTGTGAAGTTAGGGTAGGTAGAAAGAAGCTAATGTTTGCGTGGAGAATTGGAAGGTAGCGTGGAACAGCACCCAGATCTGCAGTTTTCTATAACATCCCATCATATAGCTGGTAGCGGTCTATCGTTTTGCTGCTTTGTCGACCCGACACTTCACCCATCAGACTGCTATCGGAATAGGGAAACGGTAGAGCAACAGAGTGGCAGACTGTTACTGCAACTGTAACGTCGGCAACGCGCCTTGGTGGACGCAGATTTCCGGGCGGGTTTGTGCTGTTACGAATAGAGTGCAAAGGTATGAAGAATAAGATATATTAATTAATTATTGAAGTACAAAGGTCACAGCCTTCTTATAGAAGGATAGTGACACCGTTTGGTCTATCATAACGGTGTGTCTGTTCGTAGTCTAAGTGACAACTGTGATTGACTAACATGTGCTTGTTGGAGGCTGAGCTCCACGGCGAGAACACTGCAGCAAAGGAGCCTGACATTACTGCTTTGTCGGGGTGCGTGAATCCTCGTTGTCTGCGACTTGTTGATAAGTTCTAGCTCGAATTTCACGCGATGCTTGGAAGGTACGCAATCTTCAGGTGCTACTCGTGGTCGTGTTGCGAAGTTGCAGTGTTGGAAAGTCTGCTCTCAGAATGACATTCAAGGCAGCTAGCTGTCCGGAATCACGTTCACCGGTTTTACACTAGAGATGTCTGCAAAACGGCTTCACGTTTGTCTGTGGGATTCATCAGGCATTAACAATGCTTGACGGTCCTCAGAGTACGTCCACCTCAAAATCATGAATCTATTCTCTCAATAGGCCACCTCAAATATCACCTTCAGATAATATCTTAGGTATATGATACCATATAGATAAGTGCATCTAGAGACACCATATAGATAAGTGCATAGGCTTATTGCACAACTCCAGATTATGATTATTTAGAATTTATTGATAAATGCTTGTTTTTGAAAAAAATTGAGATAAGCATTACCAGTTTCTTTTAACAAAGTCTACAAAAAAAATAAAAATTGGTTTAATTATACTGAATTCCATCGCTTTGAAATATATCGGAAAAGCTTATTGTATGCCGATATAAATACCTTTTGCTTTATATCGATAATCAATCTCTATTTTACATAGTGAAGGCTTAATTTCGTTCATATCAATTATGTATCCATTGGGTGACGTTCAAGGTTCCTCAAAATTTTGTGCACGAGAGGAAAAATTATCTCTTGTTACTAAATGTAGTGGACAATGAGCTAAACATGCCACTATAAAGTGATTGAAAAATTCGGAATTGTCATAATGAGAAATGCATTCAACAGTGCACACCTGTCAAATGAAATGCGTAGCAAAATTCTAAGTCACAAGTGACCCTAATTTACAGCAACTTCTAGTTTCTTGGTGTAAACAGAGCTTGTAGAGCCTGCAAAATTTGCAAGAAAACCTGCACTGGTTCTTTTACAGCAGATAATGCCTGACTGGACTAGATAGCTTTGACTGAACTTAAATTTCATTTCTGCTGTTATTACATGCCAAAATGACCAAATCTGTGCATGTTGAAGTAATCACGTACCTTTTCACCCAAGTTTGTGTTTACTCATAATGCACGGACAACACAAAACTTGAACTTCGTGTACGGACCACACAAACTTTGAGCTTCGTGTACGGACCAGGCAAACTTGAACTTTGTGTACGGACCACGCAAACTTTCACTCACTAAATTAAAGTCATTTTTGTATTCTACAGAGTAAAATACATGACCAAATATGCAATCCCCATGGAATGTTTAAGGCTTAATATATTAAACCTATAGGGTATTATTGTTACACAATCAAACTCACAACCACTCAAAGTCAAATGTCCTATAACCACCAACTTAAGCTTCCTGACTTCTACTATAATTTGACCCCACCAAATTTACTGAAAACTTCACAAACTGAGCGTTGGAGATGCCAAAAACAAAACCACTGGCTCTACAACCTTACTTGCAAAAAACAATGTAATAACCTTACAGGTGGCAACTTTTTTAGTGGTTGGTCCTACATTGAGTTACTATCGTAGATGTCATAAAACCACCAACACAACCTTCAAAAAACGGATGATCGTCCAAAGTTAATTGGTTATGGGATGTGTTTCAATTACTCACACTTTTGGGGTGGGTGGTGGACCAGCAATGCTATTTTGTAAGCGGTGAACGATGGGCGGTGAGTCGTGAGTATAAACAAAATAGGAGAAAAATAATTAATTTGTATTTTTCTTTAAAAAGTATGAAATTGTTTCCTATTAATTTTCTCAAATGTAGGCAGGTGGGGCAACTCCAAAACATTTTGCTGGGACACTCTAAAAAATGTGAGTTTGTTAGTACTAGCAAGTAATTTTATTTCCTTTCACATCGGCAAACATCTCTTGTCTTCAGCAGAAAATTACACTTCAACCAAAGTCAAACATTTTCACACATTGTTGGCAAGGTACCCAAGAACTTTCTTCTTGTCCACATAAAACTTAGAGATCTTCATATTTTTTACTTTATGCTTTCCTACTAGAAGATGTGTTGTAAAACTTCTTGTTGATGGTTTGGATTCTTATTGTAGAACATATTAAGTTCACAAAAAAAATAAAACTTGAATTGGCAATTTTTGAACTTCCACTCCTTGCACAATTGTTTTGAATATGCTACACCTCTTCTTTACCTCTAAAAATTGGTGTACTGTACAATGAAGTTCTAGCATCATGCGTACTACGATGGTAATGAATTTTGACCTTGTGTAGCTCAATATTTTTGACACTAAGCGAAGTCAAAGTTTGTTGATCCACTCAATACAGGGAAGAAAATGATATCTTTTCTCCACTTTGAACACTAAAAATCTTTCAATCTGTGCGGCCAAACTTTACAAAATTATGTGTGTTACTCAAAAAGTCTTAATCAAGATCCTACAGTTAAAACTAGAAATAAAAGCTTTTGTTTGCACTAAAATCAACAGTTTTGGAGTGAAATTTTTCAAGGAAATTTAGGGGTTAAGTAAGATGAGTCTTAAAGCCAAACCACATGGATCATATCAGAAGGTACATCATTAACGCCCGGATTCTCATCTGTGAAAACCGTAACTGGCCGTGGTTCAAATTTCACGTACATGGCAGCACGCGGTTGGCAGAGAGGAGGCTGGTTGAAAGCAGTAACTAGCTCCCCCGCAGCACATAATCCCAAACAACGGTCAACAATTCCGGATCCACCCGTAGCCGTCAATCACGCAAATCCGACAACCCCCACAACCGGTCAATGAGGTAACCAATATCTCCATGATGAGACGAGAACAGGCAGGATTTTCCAACTTGGGATTTTACGGTGATGCAGAGCAAATTTCCAACGATGCGCTCCCCTCCCGCTACCCAAACCTTCGTCCCCGCATTTCCTGGTCATTCTCCGCCCTAGCAAGGGTCCTTCCCCGCCAGCGGTGGAGATGCTCTCAGAGGAGGACGATACCTAACACGAACCTCCTCAGAAACTTCAAAAAAAAAGGTTTGGGAATAAAATAAACAAACAAAAAGTTGCCTACATAAACGCGTCCACAGTCTGCAGACATTTGCAGGCTGCTCACTGGCGCTTGCAGACCGACCGCCAGGACACAAGTGGTTTATTTGTAGACAACTGCTGATAACAAGATCAGCGGAACAATACCAGGTCCTGGGCGGTCGGTAACTCCAGTGGTGGAAGCGGTCCGCCACCCGGAACGCCACCCGGACAACATTACACTCGCTTGCTACCGACTCGCGCTGGGCCTGCACAGCACTCGAAACTGCTCCGACGTCGCCCGATGTCTGCACCGGCGTGCTAAGATATATACTGCTCGGTCCGCTCCTGGACGAACATAAGTTCGCCAATATAAGACTCAGGTACGTAGGATTCTTACAAGTTGAGCTTCGGCGATCATTGGGCTCACCGAGGTGTAGTCTGAGGACCTTAGTCAGATCTGCTTGAGGATACAGAGTGTGTGGTGTTGTGTTGGTTGGCGAGGTCTCGACTTCAGTTATACTGGGTCGTTCTATTACTCAAGGAGGTCGTTGTATTACTCAAGGAGGTCGTTGCATTTTTTTGATAATCAGTAACTGGTGTCAGTCTAAAAGTGAAGATTGTACTTGATGATGGATAGTATCACAAACCAATGGAGATCACAAATATGTCGGTGGTTTCACTAACCTATTTCTCTCATTGCATGCAGATCCGTTGCAAGAGTTGATATTCTCGTAATCGTTCACTGACGACGGCGCACTGTACGTTCCGTTTCTGATCTTTAATCGGAGGGTCAGGCTTCTATTTCCTTGCGACATTTTGTGCGCAACCAAGTCCTTGAAGCGATCAAAAGAAGGGGTAACTGAAACGTAAGTGGAATGGCAAGTTCATGGACTAGATCTAAAATGGCACACATGGAGATCCAACCAGAGTTCAAGTCCATCTTGATTGATAGACCAAGACCTTTATCATTCAAGGCCGTTTCGATTTCAATACAGGCTTGTTTACGATTATTTAGGTGTCAGCGAAATAGAAATTTCCGCATACAACCGGATGATTGCTTCGGAGTTGCTGTGTCTGAGCTAACCCAATTGCTTGAGGACCGGGAAAATCTAGATGACTTCCAGCGATTAGGTGGAACTACAGGTCTATGTAGCAAACTGCTCACCGACAGCGAATTTGGGCTAGACGAAAGTGAACATCAGATGCAAAGGAGACGTGATGAGTTCGGCGCCAATTCTTATCCCAGAAAGAAAAGTAAGAGCTTCTTGTCCTTCGTCTGGGACGCTTGCAAGGATACGACACTCAATATACTTATGGTCTGCGCAGTAGTCTCGTTAGGAACTGGGATATGGACTGAGGGCATTAAAGAGGGATGGTATGAGGGCACCAGCATCGCCGTTGCTGTGTTACTAGTTATTTTCGTCACCGCCGGAAACGATTACAAGCAGGGAATGAATTTCCGAAACTTGAACGAGGAGAAGGAGAACATCAAGCTGGAGGTTTTGAGAGCAGGTCGGAGGCAGAAAGTGTCGATATTCGACCTTGTGGTGGGTGACGTTGTGCCGTTGTCGATCGGTGGTCAAGTTCCGGCCGATGGGGTGCTTGTTGAAGGTCACTCGCTGGCGATCGATGAGTCCACCATGACTGGCGAGAGCATGCCTGTGAAGAAGGATGTCAAGACCAAACCGTTTCTGTTGTCGGGATGCAAAGTTCAAGATGGTCAGGGGAAGATGCTAGTGACAGGGGTGGGGCTCAACACCGAGTGGGGGAAGGTGATGGCGTCCATTTCAGCTGATACCGACGACCTGACTCCGCTCCAGGTGAGGTTGAACGGCGCTGCTACCTTGATCGGGACAGTTGGACTCGTTGTCGCATCGGTTGTGTTGGTCATCTTGATCGGGCGCTACTTTGGAATCACGTTCAAGAACGCGCTTCCCAAGGACAGGAGAGCGATGCAGGTGATCAAGGAGATGGTGCACGTTTTCTCGATCGCGGTGACGATCGTCGTGGTGGCGGTGCCCGAGGGTTTGCCTCTGGCAGTGACGCTCACCTTAGCCTACTCCATGCGGAAGATGATGGCGGATAAGTCTCTGGTTCGGAAGCTCGCTGCGTGTGAGACCATGGGATCCGCCACCACCATCTGCAGCGACAAAACGGGGACGCTCACGACCAACAAGATGACTGTCACCAAGGCGTGCGTGGGAGGGGGGATCAAGAGCGAGGACTCGGTTGCGTCCCTTCCTTTGGGACTGCGGAAGTCGCTACTGGATTCGATATGTCTGAACAGCAATGGCAATGTGGCGCCGCAGAAAGATGGAGAGTCGAAGCCGGATGTGACGGGCAGCCCTACCGAAGCAGCGATCCTCACGTGGGGGATCGCGCTGGGGATGGACTTTCGAGCGACTCGCCAGAGGAATGAGATCTTGCATGTGGAGACGTTCAACTCCGAGAAGAAGCGCGCCGGCGTTGTGTTCAGGTCACGCGCGGAGTCGGACGGTGAGGTTGAGCTGCACTGGAAGGGAGCAGCGGAGATCATCCTCGACCTATGCACCAGGTGGACGGATTCCAACGGTGAGCCGCAGCTCATGACTCCCGAGAAGCGGCGAGAGTTCAACGACATAATCCAGGGGATGGCAGCGCAAGCTCTGCGCTGCATCGCGTTCGCGCGTCGCTCTATCGACGAGCGCCAGATTCCCGAGAGCGAGTCAGACTGGACGGCGCCCGACCAGGAGCTCTGCCTCATGGCCATAGCCGGGATCAAGGACCCGTGCAGAGAGGGCGTTAAGGAAGCCGTCGAGAAGTGCCAAAGAGCGGGGGTGAAGGTGCGCATGGTGACGGGCGACAACGTCTACACCGCGAAAGCCATAGCCGCGGAGTGCGGGATCCTCACCAACGACTCACAGCTCGTCGTGGAGGGAAAGGACTTCCGCAACTGGAGCGAGGCGAGGCTGGGGAGCGCCGACCTCGACAACCTCGCGGTGATGGCGCGGTCGTCCCCTCTGGACAAGCTCAAGCTCGTGGAAGCGCTCAAGAACCGCGGCGAGGTCGTGGCGGTCACCGGCGATGGCACAAACGACGCGCCGGCGCTGAAAGCCTCGGACATCGGCCTCTCCATGGGAATCGCGGGAACCGAAGTCGCCAAAGAGAGCTCGGACATCATCATCCTGGACGACAACTTCACCTCCGTCGTCAAGGTCGTGCGCTGGGGGCGCTCCGTGTACGCAAACATCCAGAAGTTCATCCAGTTCCAACTCACCGTGAACGTGGTGGCCCTCGCGATCAACTTCGTCGCCGCCGTCAGCTCCGGCGAGGTCCCGCTCACAGCCGTGCAACTCCTCTGGGTGAACCTGATCATGGACACGATGGGAGCACTCGCGCTCGCAACCGAGGCGCCGACGGACGCCCTCATGGACCGCGCCCCGATCGGCCGCAAAGACCCGCTCATCACGAACATCATGTGGCGCAACATCTTCGGCCAGGCGCTCTACCAGATCACAGTTCTGTTGATCCTCACCTACCGCGGAATCGAGATTCTGGGACTCAAGGGAACCCACGACGAGCAAGTCCTGGAGCGCAACACGATCATCTTCAACGCCTTCGTGTTCTGCCAGCTCTTCAACGAGATCAACGCGCGCCGCCCGGAGACCTTCAACGTGTTCCAGGGCATCCACCGCAACTTCCTCTTCCAGGCGATCATCGCCATCACCGTCTTCTTCCAGGTGATCATCGTGACGTTCCTCAACAGCTTCGCGAACACGACGATGCTGGCGATCAAGTGGTGGGGGATGTGCGTGGCCATCGGATCCGTGGCGCTGCCACTCGCGGTGCTCATCAAGTGCGTCCCCGTCCCCAGGACGCCCCTGCTCGAGATCTCGTGCTTCCCCCGCGCTTCGTGTCTGCGGCTGAGGCGACGGAGGATTGCGGCAACGGAAGTTGGCAGCAGTCGACGTGATTGCTCCGGTGCGCAGATGCGATCGGGGAGACTTCACGAGGCACGGAACGTCGACATCAGCATTCATTGATTCTGTGCATTCATTTCTTTCAGATGAACAAGTCTGATCATTGACAGGACCCATTCGCCTCAGTAAACCCTGAGAATGTTGGAGAGAGATAATGGTAGTCGAAGTGAACATTTAAAGGCTTGTGCCATTATAAGGATGGGGTGGCTATGGATGATGGGAGAATCTACGAGCGTATTAGAATATGTTGTTTATCATCTATTACATGCGTAGATCTCTTCTTATCCATAGCCACCTCGTCCTAGAAGGGCTAAACCTTTTTTTTTTTTTTATTGTGTAGGGTAAAATGGATAGATATTACTTCTTGTGGAATTATGTCACCTATTGGTGTATTCATTCCTACGTATATCCATTTTTTGGATTAAAGTGAGCAATGAAATAGAGAATTTTACAATCAAATTATGTAAAGAAATAACAGATTATGAATCTGTTGGTGAAATACAAATATCTACTTTGACACAAACTTCGCAATAAGCATGTAAGAGTATTACTTGGAGACAAAATACTACACTAAATATTGCATTTAGTGTACTAACACAAATAGTGTACTTACCCTGGTACACTAATTGCAAAGAAGTTGACAAAAGGTTATGGTTTCAAAAGGTTGGTTTTTCAAAAGATGACATTTCTAGATGTTACTTTCTCATAATGTTACTCTCTCAAAATGTTTACCTTTCCAAATGTTAACTTTTAACAAACCTTACTTTTCCAACGATTACTTTAAATAAATTCTTACTTTATCAAAATGTTAGTTATTGAATGGTTACGTTTGTAAATGTTATTTTTTGAAGTGTTTTGTTTTTCAAATATTTCTGTTTTTGAATGATCTCTTTTACAAATCATCTCCAAAAAAAAATCTCATTCCTTTCAAACCTCAGTCTCTTTCTTGCAAATGTTTCGTTTTTTTGGATTGCAAATTCACTTTCCTTTCATATCTATGTTCTCTTTTGCCAATTTTTTCGTTAATAATTGTTATTTTCTCTCAATTGTTGGTGTTTCTAAATTGTTTCTTTTTCAAAGTTGTTGATTTTTCTAAGTTGTTCTTTACTCCAAATTGTTGTATTTTCCAATTTTTTCTCTACAAGTTTTTTTTTTTTTTCTTCTTCACTTTTGATACACTAAATGACCACAAGTAGAATTTTTTTATTTCAATCTTTACTCGAATTCCCAAATAGTTTAGTAGTTGGCATTTAATATAGTATTCTACCACTACACTAATTGCTTAGTTTGCAATTAGTATACATGTTTGCATTTAGTGTTTAGTACACTAAAAGCAATATTTAGTGTAGCAACATTGCTAACAACATTGTAGTAACTCGTGTGGACCCCAAGAATGTAGTCTTAACAAAGATGTAGGTAGAAGTGGAATTGGGCTTTGTGCCACTTAAGCCCCATTTAAATTTAGATCTAGTGAAGTTTAATTGTGTAAGATCATATATTAAAAGTTGATATTTTATCTCTATCAGAAGAAAATTACTTATACTGAAACTGCATTTCTATTGGCTATCAATGAAAAACATAAGTATTGTTATCTGTTGTCTTCATATATGTACATTGCTTAACTTGTTGGTTATGGAAGTTTTACCTTAGTGTGGATGTATTGTTGATGTTGATCATCTATAGTAATCTACACAAGCACATGCATGTCAAGTTTTGATTGGGTATGTATTTTTCAAGCAAGTGTGTGCCAATTAAGATTGCATATAAATTTTTAAATAATATAAAAACTCAAAAACCATATTGGCCTCCATTATATATAATGAAACAAGCTTGCCAGCCTCGTATCCCGCCCAACGCCACATTTCGCGCCACAGCCTACACTGTGCCTTGATGAGCAAGTGCTCTTAAACCGTGTGTGGCCAGAGCATGTCTTGCTAGCAAGGAAACATTGATCTTGTAGGCCACATTTTTCTTCTTTAACCACCTCACTTTGTTTGTTAAGGGTGGTCGTAGTGTTAGTTCCTTTTAAAGACAACAAGCCCACATGTGATCACTTTTGAAGAAATTTGAGAATAGCTTCACCAATAATTCATTGTTGCCTAATCTGCGAATTGCGAGAACTTGTGTGGATTTGTGCAATTCCAACAAATGTAGTGTGACATTGAACCATACTCTAATGGATTTGTAGGAAAGGAGAAATTTTGGTGTGGGCCAATCGGTATTTCCACCGTATTTTCGTGTAGAAAGATCCCTCCCAATTTGTGGTTGTTGACTCTTGTAGGATTTGCTATCTTGTGAGCCGTGAGCAGCGAGCGGCAAGCGGTGAGCATTGAATTTTACTGTTTTTTTTTCCACTATTTTTTTACAAAGTTTGAAAGCAACGCCTATGGCTGTAGGTTATTTTTAGTCTATCTTGACATATGTAAAGTGAACCCGAATTCTTACCACACCTTTCGAAATGGCTATGCGATTCGTAGAACCATAGATGTTCCAAGGACTGAGCAACGCAACAAGTGGTCGAGCGCCGCTCTTGTGAATAATTGTTATGTCTCCAACCTCTATGCCATACCGTATTACGGATGGGGATGCGTTATCACTCTTCATACAGGAAAGAACAAGTCCTATTGCATCACCTTCACGGACCTTTCGGGGTGTTTATGCCCTGATTTTTTGAAGATGCAATTGGAGGCGTTGGGAAAGAAGGGGCAATGGAAGTATTGCAAGCATGTCTATTACATCTTACGTTACCTTTGTAAAATGGATTACAAAGAGGACGTATTCATGCATACTCCAAGCTACAACTTCAACGAAGTCATGCAAATTCTTTAGCTTGCGAACATTGCCGAACAAGAGTGAGAAAGGCAATGATGTTGTATTTCTCAAAAAGATCTACGATCTTAGATTGCTCAGATGTAGAGTTGCAGAGTCGTAGACGTGGACGTGAATTTAGTTCATGTACTTATTGAGTTTGTTATGATTTGTTAATTGGCGTACTTCACATATACTACCGTACGCAATGGAGAGTTTTGTACTAGTTGAATTCAAAGTGGAGACTATCAACCTTTTCCAAAAATCCCTTTGGATTTATGTAAGTGATCCCATTTACTGTCCACATGATGACCTTGTAATACATGGATGATACCCAAGTAATGCCTATGTGATACCCGTTATAAACATAGGCAATGCCCTTTTGATACCTATGTGATACCCTACAGTATACCTTGTGTCCAACTTAGTGGATATTTATAAGTAATAAATTTTGTCGTGCCTAAACAAAAATTTTAAACCTGATGTACAAGATTTGAATGTGATCATTCTAAATTTAAAGATATTAGACGTACGTTATAACCAAAGCACGAGAAGAGAAGAAAGCCTAGTAGTCCAAAATAATTGTTCCACAAGTGACGACAGTTATAGGCTATTTACTTAGTTTAGCAATTAGAAAAGAAAAATGCTCCAAAATTCATAGTTTTGCCCAAATTGCGGACAATTTCACATTTTTAAAAAAAAACTGTGATTTTTTTTCCAGTTTTCAGAGTTTTGTATGCTCGCCGCACGCTGCTCGCCGCTCACAAGATAGCGTCGCTCTTGACTCTTGCAGGCCCAAAGGGATCCCGCATTGAAAGTGCAATGCTCTAAGAGAAAGTTGCACACACCGCTACAAATTTGTTGTTGTCCTTAACCCCTAAATTTCCAAAAGTCCCCTTGGGAGACTTTTAAAGGTTTGGACAAGTTCCTATGGTGTCAATTTACAACATTCTTCTTTGAAATTTCTATTGTGGATGGACGTTACTGAAAACTTTGTGTGGGTTCATTTTTTTCCTAAGTCGAACATTTACTAGAAAGAGTTATCCCATCACTAAGAAAATTTGCTTAAAAGCGGGCACGTCGGGCAATTCCAAAAACTTTTGCTAGGACACTCAATTAAATGTGAGATATTCAATATTACCAAATTATATTATATCCTTTCACATTGTCAAAAAGCATTTCTTGTCTTTTGAAAAAGAGAATTTTAATCCAAGTCAAACATGTTCACACATTGTCACACATTGTCAAGCAAGGTACCAAAAAACTTCCTCTTCTCCACATAAATTTTAGAAATCTTCATATTTTTTCATTTTTTATTTTTTCTACTACAAGATGTGGTGTAACCTTCTTATTGACCACTAGATTCTCATTCTAAAAGATGTCAAATTCACAAAAAAAAACCCTCAAATTGGCAATTTTTAAACCTCCACTCCTTACACAATTTTTTTGAATATGCTCCACCACTTTTCTTTTGCTAATAATTAGTGTACAAGAAACTAATATCATGCTTAACATGATAGTAAAAAATTCAGACCTTGTGTAGTGAAATTTTTTAACACCAAGTGAAGTCAAAACTAACTGGTCCACTCAACAGAAAAAAGGATTATCAGCCGTTTTCTCTACTTCAAACACTATTATCTTTCAATCCATGAGGTCAAAGTTCATGAAATTTAGTGTATATGTTACTTATTACGTCTTAACTAGACCCTACAGTTAAAACTAGAAATAAGAGTTTTGGTTTGCTTCCTTGCACATTGCACGAGAATCAATAGTTTTGATGTGTTTTTGGTGTGAAATTGTCAAAGACTTCTAAAGGTTCAATAGAGCTCCAAGTGTATGCAAAGTTGATGTGAGAAACTTGCACTTCTTTTTCAACACATAATGATAGGACCAGCTAGCTTTGCAAACACTTAACCCTTTGAGGACGAGGCCTGGAGCAACCATGGACGGAATCTACGAGGATTGTAGATGCTCTTGTCTGTCATCAAGACAACGGCTACATTTTGCCTATGGTCGCTCCACGTTGTCTTTGAAGGGTTAAAATTAAATTTTACATGAAGACATGGGTCCACCTCCCTGAAGAAGCTTGTGCCACCAAAACATAGAAATCCGCTTACTTGGGTTTAGATACCAAATACAAAATACTTACAAAAGCCCATCAAAACCACTATAAATGTGCACAATGCCTAGAATATTCTATTATCTCACCATATTCAATAAAAACTGGTAAAATGGGGAATGATTGAAGCACAATCAGACGCACAATCATTGCCTGTTGCCAAGAAGTAAACCGTGTAACCGACAATGTCATGACAGACATATCAACCGGCATTCTAAGAACACATGGCACTTGCAATGGTTGCCTCGAAGTAGGAGACAACAGTTGGGGGAGCCTCTTATGACATGTGGAGAAGAGGGCGTCGGAGTCATGATGTCACTCACTCGCGAAGTGCGTTGTCACGTAAACTCCGAACTTGTCTTCGAAGACGAGGATTCTCACTGTAAGTTTAAGTTATATGCAAACTACTGTCACTTCAATCTGTAATCGGAGGAAGTTTGGTTGCTGCGAGCTAGACGAAGCCGGGGAAGCTTTGCTGGGGCTGCCCATTCTGGGTTGATCACCACAAGAGACAATCAGCAGATCATGCAAATTAAGAAGCAGTCCAGCAGACACAATTCACTATCAAGTTCGCGAATGAATGCTCCATCATCCAGCCATCCTCGGGATTGTCGATTCCCAAATATAGTAATCGTTTCTTAGAGTAATGTTTAAACGAAGTACCCTCCAGCGTGCGAACATCGAGCTCGGGGGGCAGTTGGAGGGCGACGACACGCCGTCCCCGACTCGCACCTGAACCTTAGCAACTTCCTGAACGCAACCCGCCGACATTGCCTGGGGGCAAAGAGAGTTCATTGTCCGCGTACAGACTTCAGTTCTGCTCCTAGTATATATGCTGATACATCATTGATCGATGAGAGTCAACGTTTGCTCCTTGTCTGCCTCAGTTGTCTGTACCTTTGCTCTGCCTTACCTCTGATTTAGCTTGTTCTTGTACTGAACTTCTTCTAATCGAGCTGGTGCCGGCATTCTTGTGTTCTTGTGCTGCTGCTTGATCAATCTCTAGGACCGGCTAGGGTAGTTCACTGTGGGTTTAGAACTCTCAAGACTTCAGAAGTTGACGTGACTTACTGCTCAGTGACATCGATTGAGATGTCATCTTTGCAACAAAATTGAACAAGAAGGTAATGGGCCTTACATCTACTGCACTGGGATGCCTCGTTCTCTTTGATCTGGTGACTGAAAGTGTGAGTCATTTTCTAGTTTGAGTCTGGATGCGCTAGAGTCGCGTGATCGAACTTAAACATGTGGTTTACACGGCCGGTGATCTGAGTGAGCCTTTCAAATTCTTCCAGTGCCATGTTGCTGATTCCTAATGTCCTTCTCGCAGCCACAAGCGTGATCGAGAACGCTTAGCTGTTTCTGCAATCGTGATCAGTTCACAACCCGGAGGAATACTTGGGTTGGGACTACAGGTCCACTACTCAGGTTCGTATACTTTCACATCGAGCTTCTCCGATCATTCTACTCACAGAGGTGTTGTCTGAGGATGATAGCTGAATTTGCCTCAGAATTCAGAGTGCGTGGTGTCTTAGCGTCGTAATTAGGCCTGTCATTTCGAGGTTATAATAAGATATGCAGTTTGGAGGTCACAATAAGGTAAATTTGACAATAGTAACGAGGACATAAATTTGTGAGTCATAGAGAAGGTGTATGAAAAGTGACTCACTATACACTAATTATTTCTCTTAAGCACAAGGTGTTAGGGTTCACGGTTTAGGATTCACTTAAGCTTTATAGTGAAGATTGAACTCGATGAAAACTTTCAAGTTGTAAACCCATGAAGTAATGATTGACCTTTATGATGCTAATTACAAGTTATATATTACATAAAGTTATGAAAATTTGATTATATAATACATTTAGTTATTTTTTTATAAATTACATTTATTTCAATATCAAATAAACTTATATATACATATGTTGTGCGTAACAATTAAAATATTGCAAATTTTGATGAACTAACATCTATTTATTCATAACATTTATTATTAATTTATTAAATATTTTACTATTTCATTATTTATTTATTCATATATTTATTTCATATATTTATATAATTATTTGATAATTTAAATATTTAATTTATTTTCATATTACATATATTTTACACATATCAGATTTATACATTACGTTTATTTATAACATTATATTTGACATTTATACTTTAATATATTACATTTATTTACATTAAATATTTACATTTATCAAGTATTTATAAATATTAGATGTTGGGTGTCATTATAGAAAAATGAAATATCACATTTAAGACCAAATTTTTTTAATAAAGATGAAAACCATACACCCACTACATAGCTACACTTAGTGTGTCTTAATAAGAACACTACTTTTGTTGATCGCAGCATGCAGACTCCCAGGTTGTGATTACCGTCCATGTTTAAAACTATGGCACAAATGGTCAGTGGTTTTTCTAACCTAGTATAATTTCTCTCATTGCGTGCAGATCAGTTACAAGAACTTGTCGATAATTTCATCGCCGTTCTTTTCCGAATTCTACTGTTTTCACGTCGACGGAACTCTGTACATTCCGATACTGATCTGGATCAAAGGCTCATACTTCAATTTCCTTGTGGCATTTTGTGTACACTCAAATCCTCGAGGCGATCAAGAGAAGACGTCTGTGGAATGGCAGATTCCAGGTCTAGATCTAGAATGGCACACATGGAGATACAACCACAGTTCGAGTCCTTGAAGGAAAAAGCCAGAAGTAGGAGATGTTCAAGACCTCTATCATTCAAGGCCGTTTCGATTTCAATACAGGCTTGTTTTCGATTATTTAGGTGTCAGCGAAATAGAAATTTCCGCATACAACCGGATCATTGCTTCGGAGTTGCTGTGTCTGAGCTTACCCAGTTGCTTGAGGACCGGGAAAATCTAGATGACTTCCAGCGATTAGGTGGAACTACAGGTCTATGTAGCAAACTGCTCACCGACAGCGAATTTGGACTGGACGAAAGTGAACAACAGATGCAAAGGAGACGTGATGAGTTCGGCGGCAATACTTATCCCAGAAAGAAAAGTAAGAGTTTCTTGTCCTTCGTCTGGGACGCTTGCAAGGATACGACACTCAACATACTTATGGTCTGCGCAGTAGTCTCGTTAGGAACTGGGATATGGACTGAGGGCATTAAAGAGGGATGGTATGAGGGCACCAGCATCGCCGTTGCAGTGTTACTAGTCATTTTCGTCACGGCCGGAAACGATTACAAGCAGGGAATGAATTTCCGAAACTTGAACGAGGAGAAGGAGAACATCAAGCTGGAGGTTTTGAGAGCAGGTCGGAGGCAGAAAGTGTCGATATTCGACCTTGTGGTGGGTGACGTTGTGCCGTTGTCGATCGGTGGTCAAGTTCCGGCCGATGGGGTGCTTGTTGAAGGTCACTCGCTGGCGATCGATGAGTCCACCATGACTGGCGAGAGCATGCCTGTGAAGAAGGATGTCAAGACCAAACCGTTTCTGTTGTCGGGATGCAAAGTGCAAGATGGTCAGGGGAAGATGCTGGTGACAGGGGTGGGGCTCAACACCGAGTGGGGGAAGGTGATGGCGTCCATTTCAGCTGATACCGACGACCTGACTCCGCTCCAGGTGAGGTTGAACGGCGCTGCTACCTTGATCGGGACAGTTGGTCTCGTTGTCGCATCGGTTGTGTTGGTCATCTTGATCGGGCGCTACTTTGGAATCACGTTCAAGAACGCGCTTCCCAAGGACAGGAGAGCGATGCAGGTGATCAAGGAGATGGTGCACGTTTTCTCGATCGCGGTGACGATCGTGGTGGTGGCGGTGCCCGAGGGTTTGCCTCTGGCAGTGACGCTCACCTTAGCCTACTCCATGCGGAAGATGATGGCGGATAAGTCTCTGGTTCGGAAGCTCGCTGCGTGTGAGACCATGGGATCCGCCACCACCATCTGCAGCGACAAAACGGGGACGCTCACGACCAACAAGATGACTGTCACCAAGGCGTGCGTGGGAGGGGAGATCAAGAGCGAGGACTCGGTTGCGTCCCTTCCTTTGGGACTGCGGAAGTCGCTACTGGATTCGATATGTCTCAACAGCAATGGCAATGTGGCGCCGCAGAAAGATGGAGAGTCGAAGCCGGATGTGACGGGCAGCCCTACCGAAGCAGCGATCCTCACGTGGGGGATCGCGCTGGGGATGGACTTCCGAGCGACTCGCCAGAGGAATGAGATCTTGCATGTGGAGACGTTCAACTCCGAGAAGAAGCGCGCCGGCGTTGTGTTCAGGTCATGCGCGGAGTCGGACGGTGAGGTTGAGCTGCACTGGAAGGGAGCAGCGGAGATCACCCTCGACCTCTGCACCAGGTGGACGGATTCC
Organism: Bryoerythrophyllum caledonicum; assembly: GCA_963971425.1. Lineage (NCBI taxonomy): Eukaryota > Viridiplantae > Streptophyta > Bryopsida > Pottiales > Pottiaceae > Bryoerythrophyllum > Bryoerythrophyllum caledonicum. The sequence continues at coordinate 13,037,061 of OZ020525.1, read as the reverse complement.
AACGGTGAGCCGCAGCTCATGACTCCCGAGAAGCGGCGAGAGTTCAACGACATAATCCAGGGGATGGCAGCGCAAGCTCTGCGCTGCATCGCGTTTGCGCGTCGCTCTATCGACGAGCGCCAGATTCCCGAGAGCGAGTCAGACTGGACGGCGCCCGACCAGGAGCTCTGCCTCTTGGCCATAGCCGGGATCAAGGACCCGTGCAGAGAGGGCGTCAAGGAAGCCGTCGAGAAGTGCCAAAGAGCGGGGGTGAAGGTGCGCATGGTGACGGGCGACAACGTCTACACCGCGAAAGCCATAGCCGCGGAGTGCGGGATCCTCACCAACGACTCACAGCTCGTCGTGGAGGGAAAGGACTTCCGCAACTGGAGCGAGGCGAGGCTGGGGGGCGCCGACCTCGACAACCTCGCGGTGATGGCGCGGTCCTCCCCTCTGGACAAGCTCAAGCTCGTGGAAGCGCTCAAGAACCGCGGCGAGGTCGTGGCGGTCACCGGCGATGGCACAAACGACGCGCCGGCGCTGAAAGCCTCGGACATCGGCCTCTCCATGGGAATCGCGGGAACCGAAGTCGCGAAAGAGAGCTCGGACATCATCATCCTGGACGACAACTTCACCTCCGTCGTCAAGGTCGTGCGCTGGGGGCGCTCCGTGTACGCAAACATCCAGAAGTTCATCCAGTTCCAACTCACCGTGAACGTGGTGGCCCTCGCGATCAACTTCGTCGCCGCCGTCAGCTCCGGCGAGGTCCCGCTCACAGCCGTGCAACTCCTCTGGGTGAACCTGATCATGGACACGATGGGAGCACTCGCGCTCGCAACCGAGGCGCCGACGGACGCCCTCATGGACCGCGCCCCGATCGGCCGCAAAGACCCGCTCATCACGAACATCATGTGGCGCAACATCTTCGGCCAGGCGCTCTACCAGATCACAGTTCTGTTGATCCTCACCTACCGCGGAATCGAGATTCTGGGACTCAAGGGAACCCACGACGAGCAAGTCCTGGAGCGCAACACGATCATCTTCAACGCCTTCGTGTTCTGCCAGCTCTTCAACGAGATCAATGCGCGCCGCCCGGAGACCTTCAACGTGTTCCAGGGCATCCACCGCAACTTCCTCTTCCAGGCGATCATCGCCATCACCGTCTTCTTCCAGGTGATCATCGTGACGTTCCTCAACAGCTTCGCGAACACGACGATGCTGGCGATCAAGTGGTGGGGGATGTGCGTGGCCATCGGATCCGTGGCGCTGCCACTCGCGGTGCTCATCAAGTGCGTCCCCGTCCCCAGGACGCCCCTGCTCGAGATCTCGTGCTTCCCCCGAGCTTCGTGTCTGCGGCTGAGGCGACGGAGGATTGCGGCAACGGAAGTTGGCAGCAGTCGACGTGATTGCTCCGGTGCGCAGATGCGATCGGGGAGACTTCACGAAGCACGGAACGTCGACATCAGCATTCATTGATTCTGTGCATTCATTTCTTTCAGATGAACAAGTCTGATCATTGACAGGACCCATTCGCCTCAGTAAACCCTGAGAATGTTGGAGAGAGATAATGGTAGTCGAAGTGAACATTTAAAGGCTTGTGCCACTATAAGGATGGGGTGGCTATGGATGATGGGAGAATCTACGAGCGTATTAGAATATGTTGTTTATCATCTATTACATGCGTAGATCTCTTCTTATCCATAGCCACCTCGTCCTAAAAGGGCTAAACCTTTTTATTTATTTTTAATTGTGTAGGGAAAGATGGATAGATATTACTTCTTGTGGAACTATGTCACCTATTGGTGTATTCATTCCTATGTATATCCATTTTTTGGATTAAAGTGAGCAATGAAATAGAGAATTTTATGATCAAATTATGAAGGGAAATAACAGATTATGAATCTGTTGGTGAAATACAAATATCTACTATGACACAAACTTCACGATAAGCATGTAAGATTATTACTCGGAGACAAAATACTACACTAAATGTTGCATTTAGTGTACTGGCACAAATAGTGTACTTACCCTAGTACACTAATCTACCTATATAAAACGCGTCAATTTGTCCGCCGCTCCCGGTCAATGATGTAGTCTACTTGATTCTTGATATTAGGTAGTAACCTAATGGCTCTTGATTTTGACCTCTTGATGTGAAGGGTTTTCTCCTCCTATATTAGGCAAGTGATACTTATGTGCAGAAAGGGTTGATGAAAATGCAAATGTAAAGCAAAAGTACTTTATTTTTGGAGTGGATTTAAACTAGGGTAACATTTACATGCACTCCAAAAATATAAGTACTTTTCCATTTAGATTCGATTCCAGCTAATAGGTTTTAAAATACAAAACATACAAACGTGAATTTAACACACCACCCTCCGTTCTCCCCGTTGGGACAATGGGTACCAACCCTAGTTGCAAAGAAGTTGACAAATAGTGATAGTCCTCTATGGCATTCATGAAACTCCCAATCAACTTTCTTGTGCCAATAAAAATAAAATGAACTAAAGAGATACCTCCAATCAACTGCCTATCGGCCGCCATGCCTTATTTGAATACTTTTATAAAAAAAAACATACCCGTAACGAACCGCCTATAAGTCGTCATGCCTTATTTGAATGAAACTAAAAAAACAAATAGATACCTCCAAATGACGTCTTTTTTCAAATGATTATTTTATCAAAATGATATTTTTCAAAAGGTAACTTTTTCAAATGTAAACTTTTTCAACATGTTATATACTGAGAAGGTTACTTTTTCAAAAGGTTGTTTTTTCAAAAGATGACTTTTCCTAGATGTTACTTTTTCTAAAATGTTACTTTTTCAAAAGAGGACTTTTCCAAGATGTTATTTTATCCAAAATATTACTTTTTCAAATGTTAACTTTTAGAAAGATTACTTTTCTAAAGGTTGCCTTTTTTAAAAACTTACTTTATCAAAAAGTTAAATTTTCAAAGGTTACTTTTCTAAATGTTATTTTTTCAAATGTTTTCTTTTTCAAATACTTCCTTCTTCAAAAGATTACTTTTTCAAATGATTCTTTTTTCAAAATTTTCCATTTTTACTGTTTTCGTTTATCAAATATTTCTGTTTTCCAATGATCTCTTTTACAAATCATATAAAAAAAAATAAAAATCTCATTCCTTTCAAACCTCAGTCTCTTACTTGCAAATGTTTTTTTATTTTTTGGATTGCAAATTCACTTTCCTTCCATATCTATGTTCTCTTTTGCCAATTTTTCTGTTAGAATTGTTATTTTCTCTCAATTCAAAATTGTTGGTGTTTCCAAATTGTTTCTTTTTCAAACTTTGTTGATTTTTCTATGTTGTTCTTTTCTCCAAATTATTGTATTTTCCAATCTTTCCTCTACAAGTTTTTATTTTTTTCTCTTCATCACTTTTGATACTCCAAATGTACAAATAATTCTCTTATACTTTTGATACACTAAATGACCACAAGTAGAATTTTTTTTATTCCAATCTTTACTAGAATTCCCAAATAGTGTAGTAGTTGCCATTTAATATAGTATTCTACCACTACACTAATTGCGTAGTTTGCAATTAGTATACATGTTCGCATTTAGTGTTTAGTACACTAAATGCAATATTTAGTGTAGCAACATTGCTAACAACATTGTAGTAGCTAGTGTGGACCCCAAGAATGTAGTCTTAACCCCTAAAGGACCAGAGTCTCCTTCGGGGGGATTCCTTGATTTTTGGGCAGGTTCCTAAAATTCGAAAAAAAATCAATTTTCTCTGAAATTTTTATTCTAGATTGCCTTTGATAAGAGCTTCGTGGACATATTTTTATTTTATTTTTTGGATTTGTGGTTTGAAAGTTAGTACCACTTATAGTTTTTGAGGGAAATTGTCAAGGAACTTTAGGGGTTAATAGAGATGTAGGTCGAAGTGGAATTGGGCTTTGTGCCACTTAAGCCCCATTTAAATTTAGATCTAGTGAAGTTCAATTCTGTAAGATCATATATTAAAAGTCGACATTCTATCTCTATGAGAAGAAAATGACTTGAATAGAACTGCATTTCTACTGGCTATCAATGAAAAATACAAGTATTATTATCTGTTGGCTCCATATATGCACATTGCTTAACTTGTTGGGTATGGAAGTTTTACCTTAGTGTGGATGTATTGTTTATGTTGATCATCTACACTAATCTACACAAGCACATGCATGTCAAGTTTTGATTGGGTGTATGTCTTTCAAGCAAGTGTGTGCCAATTAAGATTGCATGTAATTATTTAAATAATATAAAAACTCAAAACCATATTGGTCTTCACTATATATAAAGAAACAAGCTCGCCGGCCCCATATCCCACCTGGCGCCACACTTCACGGCGTAGCCTACACTGTGCCTAGATGAGCAAGTGCTCTTAAACTGGGCACGGACAGGACGTCCCCCACGCTCGGACTTACCCGAGGTGGGCCCCCGTCTTAATTGCATGGGTTCATTTTTCTGGCCCTCCCATTTTGGGGGGGTCAGAGGCTTTTTTTGGCTTTTTTTTTTACAAAATTGTGGCCTACGGCCCCAGTTTAGTCTGTAGGTCCCCCTTTGGCTAAATTTAGGCCCCCATTCAAAAACAAAATAGGGGCCAGGTTTTGGCCCCACCACCTCATCCCCCACCCGGTAAGTCCAAGCGTGGGGGATGTCCTGTCAATTCGCTTAAACTGTGTGTGGCCAGAGCATGTCTTGCTAGCAAGGAAACAGTGATCTTGTAGGCCACAGTTTTCTTCTTTCACCACCTCAATTTGTTGGTTAAGGGTGGTCTTAATGTTAGTTCCCTTTAAGGACAACAAGCCCATAGGTGATCACTTTTGAAGAAATTTGAGAATAGCTTCACCAATAATTCATTGTTGCCTAATTCGCGAATTGTGGAAACCTGTGCGGATTTGTGCACTTCCAACAAATGTAGTGTGACATTGAACCGTACTCTAATGGATTTGTAGGAAACTTGGAGAAATTTTGGTGTGGGCCAATCGGTAATTCCACCGTATTTTTGTGTAGAAAGAACCCTCCCAATTTGTGGTTGTTGACTTTTGCAAGCCCAGAGGGATCCCGCATTGAACCTACAATGCTCTAAGAGAAAGTTGCACAGGCCGTGTATAGATTTGTTGTGGTCCTTAACCCCTAAATTTCCAAGAGCCCCCTTGGGAGACTTTTAAAGGTTTGCACAAAGTTCCTATGGTGTCAATTTACAACATTCTTCTTTGAAATTTCTATTGTGAATGGACATTGCTAAAACTTTGTGTGGGTTCATTTTTTTCCTAAGTCCAACATTTGCTAGAAAAAGTTATGCCATCATAAAGAAAAATTGCTTAAAAGCGGGATGTCGGGCAATTCTAAAAACTTTTGCTAGGGTACTCAGTTAAATGTGAGAGATTCAATATTAACAAATCACATTATCTCCTTTCACATTGTCAAAAAGCATTTCTTGTCTTTTGAAAAAGAGAATGTTAATCCAAGTCAAACATGTTCACACATTGTCACACATTGTCAAGCAAGGTACCAAAAAACTTCCTCTTTTCCACATGAATTTTAGAAATCTTCATATTTTTTCATTTTTTATTTTTCTATTACAAGATGTGGTGTAACCTTCTTATTGACAAGTAGTTTAGGATTTTCATTCTAAAAGATGTCAAGTTCACAAAAAAAAACCCTCAAATTGGCAATTTTTGAACCTCCATTCCTTGCACAATTTTTTTGAATATGCTACACTCCTTTTCTTTTGCTAATAATTGGTGTACAAGAAACTAATATCATGCTTAACATCATAAACACGCAATTAAGCAATTATGCACTTACCCAAGTGCATTGATCAACAGTAAAAAACGACAACCTTTTGCTCAAATCTTTTATAAATGAAAAAATTGGTAGGATTTTGGTATTTTTTTGAAGTGAATTTACATGTCTTTTGCATTCAAAATTGGCTTCTTCATGTGCACTAAAATGACATTTTTTCTCTATTTTACTTTAAAAGGACACCTTAAATGTCATCATACATTATTACGCAAGTGAAATTGGTGTACAAAAATTACTTAGTTCTTTTTGGAGATGAATTAGAAGTCCATATGTACATTTCACTATTTCCTTTCTTTTAAAAGCAATAGAGTATGAATGCATTCATTGCAATTTGAATTTTGTAATTGCAAGGACTTTTCTGAGAACTGCTACACCATTCCATAAACATAGTGTGGGCCAAAGTAGTTCAAGTTTCTATACTAATTGAAAATTTACATACCATCGTCAATTGCTAGACATTTGTTCGATAACAAATATCCAATCAAAACTTGACACACATGTGCTTGATGTAAATTAGTGTTAGTGATCCACATTATACACAAGGAACTGTGTAGTTTGGCCGGAGCTACCTCACCTTCACATGCCCTAAACTTTCCAAATGACATCCAAAATAATTGATGACATCATCCCAACTGATTTTTATCCAGTCAAATGAATGAGTCGAGTGTGCGTGTTGAAATGGATGGATGTTTGAAATGAGATGTATGTGGTTAGGAGCACCTCCACAGCTCCTCTGTGCAGCTCTCCTCTGTAGGAGCCCTTAGGCAATCGTTTCACACTCTTCCGTACACCTTTCACACCTTTTGTTGCACACTCAGACACTATGTCACTCATACAGATACATTTTGCATCATCTTGCATCTTGTCAGCCACTTCCAAAATCGAACACGAGCCCCAATACAAAAAATTAACTTACTTCAACACATAGTCTATAGATACGACATACATGTACAAACTAGGGCATTTTTGCGTTGAAACCTGACAACTTCTTCTGACCGACAATTCTAGATGGCTGCAACAATATTCCATCAACCAAAAACTAGGAGGAAACATGTACATTTTCACGAGTTTCTATTCACCATGGACTTAGCATACCTCGTCACATTCCTCCTCTCATGAGAACGCTTCATCACCCTCACCAAAATATTTGTGCAGTCCATGCACAAACACACACTCGACTGAATAAGTACCAGCATGCAAAGCCGTGGCATGAGCTACAGCAACTTTGACAACTTGAGCCAGATTTAGAGCTCTAATTAAGGGATGGCGGCGGCAAAGGAACCCTAATCCAAGACGATGACAATTCTACATGAAACCGGTGAAGTGACGGATACCTTCACCGTCGAAGGTTCCTAGTGGACGGTTTGGATGTGTCGTCAATGTGCTCGTTGCTTTCCTTCTCTCACCATTCCAATCTTGGCGTTGCGCAAGACATGGCATTCGATTGCAGATGCGCATTATAGAGTGTAACCTTGATAATATCACACTTGTTAATATAACACCTTGATATTGTCACCCAAAACCTTGAAACAATTTTTCTTAGTGTAAAACTACCTTGTTAATATCACTATCACCCTTGATAATATCACTTTTTTTTTTCAAAATATGTAGTGTAAGTGTGACAATATAAAAAATGGATGGATTAATAAGTGTGGATGATGGCATATCTCCTCGGAATGTTTTACTATATCTACGATTGGAGGTGATTCCTGAATGAAAAATGTGCGCAAATCATAGATTTTGGTGAAGACGAGGGTTCTAGGAAGAGCGAGGGTTCTGAGCTCTAAAAGCATTGAGACTCGGGAGAGGTTAAGGGTTTGATTGCGGTTGGTTTCTTTACAGATTTTGTACAGTACAAGTCGCTGGGGTGTAAGTTCATTGCTGGAATGGCGATTAATTGATGATACTATATGTGTAATGTGAACCAGTTACACCTTGGCACGTGTTATTTCTCAATGACCATTTGACATGAGGCGAGATAAATCATATGTTAGGTTTCAATGGATTTACTAATTTGTTAAGTCTCAATATGAGATTTCACTAATTCATTTATTTGATTTTTGTGATTTATAACATCTGATGGTGATTGATTCAGGTTGGAAAATCAAGTGTATGACAATTTGTAATTTAATTTAATTTTCTGATTTTTATTTTTTATTTTTGAATTTTTGTTGGCCTTCTTTCTTGATAATATCACATTTTGCCTAAAATTGCCAAACGTGATATTATCGAAATTGTCACACCTTGATAATATCACATTTTTGGGTGAAACGGAGGGTGTGATATTATCAAGGTTAGACTGTAGATTGGTGTATGATTGCAGGCATGGCATTCGTCTGCAGATGGCATTGGCGAATTCGAATGTTGAATCAGGAGAAAAGAGTGGGTTTGAAGTATAGACTTCGAAAAAAAGAGCTTCTTCCTCTCTCTTTTTCTTAGGGTTTGTTTTGATCAGAAGCGCAATCTCGCGGGGCTCGTCTCTCTTGTGCTATAGTATTGAAGTGAATTGCGTTTTTGAATTGCAATGGCTTGGAATTGAGAGACATAGAGAAGTGAGATTGGAGTCCAGGGTTTGGAAATCAAGAGCTTTCCTTCTTTCTTAGGGTTTGTTTTGTTTGTAGTTTTGAGTTTTGATTTAAGCAGATTGGAGTGACATTGTAACCGTTGCTGCAAGATGTCTCGGTATGATGATCGTTTTGCGGGGGGAGCTGTGGAGGGGCTCCTAACCGCATACCGTTGATACCCTCGGCATACCTGCCCCATACCTGGCAAGCATTGCTTCATGGAGCAACAACTTGCTCCCACCCCGTGTGCGGCCGCACACCCCAAACCCCAAAGTTCTCAAACCTTATCGATGGAAATCATCCATCTCATTTCAAACATCCATCCATTTCAACACGCACACTCAACTCATTCATTTGACTGGATAAAAATCAGTTGGGATGATGTCATCAATTATTTTGGATGTGATTTGGAAAGTTTAGGGCATGTGAAGGCGAGATAGCTCCGGCCAAACTACACCGTTCCTTGTGTATAATGTGGATCACTAACACTAATTTACATCAAGCACATGTATGTCAAGTTTTGATTGGGTATTTGTTGTTAAACAAATGTGTAGCAATTGACGATGGTATGTAAATTTTCAATTAGTATAGAAACTTGAACTACTTTGGCCCACACTATGTTCAGGGAACGGTGTAGCAATGTTTGTCTCTTCCTAAAAATGACTTTTTTGTATTTAAAATTTTAAGTAAATTGAGATTATAAATACCAGTATAGATTGGACAAAGGAGACAATATAGATTACTTGCCCAAAACTTCTAAAAACACAATTAAAATGGCTAAATAGTTCAAATTTTTCTGTAAAGATAGAAAAAATGATTCAACAATGTCTAATGTATAATGGCAAATTGAATATGTTCTAGCATTTCCAAGGTGCAAAAGCTTTAACTCTTCATAATATGGTAATTTTTGGAAACAAACTTTTGAAAAAACCACTAATTTGGCATTTTTGTGTGCAATGGCCGTCGTAGGAGACAAGTGTACTTTTAAACTACAAGGGCAAAATTGCTTAGTTACGTGTTGATAGTAATGAATATAGACCTTGTGTAGTGAATATTTTTGACACCAAGTGAAGTCAAAGTCAACTGGTCCACTCAACAGAAGAAAGATTATCAGCCGTTTTCTCTACTTCAAACACTATAATCTTTCAGTCCGTGAGGTCAAAGTTCATGAAATTTAGTGTATATGTTACTAATTAAGTCTTAACTAGACCCTATAGTTAAAACTAGAAATAAGAGTTTTGGTTTGCTTCCTTGCACATTGCACGAGAATCAATAGTTTTGATGTGGTTTTGGTGTGAAATTGTCAAAGACTTCTAAAGGTTCAATAGAGCTCCAAGTGTCTGCAAAGTTGATGCAAGAAACTTGCACTTCTTTTTCAACACAGAATGATAGGACCAGCCAACTTTGGAACCACTTTACCCTTAAAGGACAAGGCCTAGAGCGACCATGGACGAAATCTACAAGGATTGTAGATGCTCATGTCCGTCATCAAGACAGCAGGTACATTTTGACCATGGTCCCTCCAATGTCTTTGAAGGGTTAAAATTTGATTTTACATGAAGACGAGGGCCCACCTCGAAGCTTGTGCCACCAAAACATAGAAATCCGCTTACTTGGGTTTAGATACCAAACACAAAATACTTACAAAAGGCCATCAAAACCACTATAAATGTGCACAATGCCTAGAATATTGTATTATCTCACCATATAAAAACTGGTAAAATGGGGAATGATTGAAGCACAATCAGACGCACAATCATTGCCTGTTGTCAAGAAGTAAACCGTGTAACCGACAATGTCATGACAGACATATCAACCGGCATTCTAAGAACACATGGCACTTGGAATGGTTGCCTCGAAGTAGGAGACAACAGTTGGGGGAGCCTCTTATGACATGTGGAGAAGAGGGCGTCGGAGTCATGATGTCACTCACTCGCGAAGTGCGTTGTCACGTAAACTCCGAACTTGTCTTCGAAGACGAGGATTCTCACTGTAAGTTTAAGTTATATGCAAACTACTGTCACTTCAATCTGTAATCGGAGGAAGTTTGGTTGCTGCGAGCTAGACGAAGCCGGGGAAGCTTTGCTGGGGCTGCCCATTCTGGGTTGATCACCACAAGAGACAATCAGCAGATCATGCAAATTAAGAAGCAGTCCAGCAGACACAATTCACTATCAAGTTCGCGAATGAATGCTCCATCATCCAGCCATCCTCGGGATTGTCGATTCCCAAATATAGTAATCGTTTCTTAGAGTAATGTTTAAACGAAGTACCCTCCAGCGTGCGAACATCGAGCTCGGGGGGCAGTTGGAGGGCGACGACACGCCGTCCCCGACTCGCACCTGAACCTTAGCAACTTCCTGAACGCAACCCGCCGACATTGCCTGGGGGCAAAGAGAGTTCATTGTCCGCGTACAGACTTCAGTTCTGCTCCTAGTATATATGCTGATACATCATTGATCGATGAGAGTCAACGTTTGCTCCTTGTCTGCCTCAGTTGTCTGTACCTTTGCTCTGCCTTACCTCTGATTTAGCTTGTTCTTGTACTGAACTTCTTCTAATCGAGCTGGTGCCGGCATTCTTGTGTTCTTGTGCTGCTGCTTGATCAATCTCTAGGACCGGCTAGGGTAGTTCACTGTGGGTTTAGAACTCTCAAGAAATCAGAAGTTGACGTGACTTACTGCTCAGTGACATCGATTGAGAGGTCATCTTTGCAACAAAATCGAACAAGAAGGTAATGGGCCTTACATCTACTGCACTGGGATGCCTCGTTCTCTTTGATCTAGTGACTGAAAGTGTGAGTCATTTTCTAGTTTGAGTCTGGATGCGCTAGAGTCGCGTGATCGAACTAAAACATGTGGTTTACACGGCCGGTGATCTAAGTGAGCCTTACCAAATTTTCTTCCAGTGCCATGTTGCTGATTCCTAATGTCCTTCTCGCAGCCACAAGCGTGATCGAGAACGCTTAGCTGCTTCTGCAATCGTGATCAATTCACAACCCGGAGGAATACTTAGGTTGGGACTACAGGTCCACTACTCAGGTTCGTATACTTTCACATCGAGCTTCTCCGATCATTCTACTCACAGAGGTGTTGTCTGAGGATGATAGCTGAATTTGCCTCAGAATTCAGAGTGCGTGGTGTCTTAGCGTCGTAATTAGGCCTGTCATTTCGAGGTTATAATAAGATATGCAGTTTGGAGGTCACAATAAGGTTAATTTGACAATAGTAACGAGGACATAAATTTGTGAGTCATAGAGAAGGTGTATCAAAAGTGTCTCACTATACACTAATTATTTCTCTTAAGCACAAGGTGTTAGGGTTCACGGTTTAGGATTCACTTAAGCTTTATAGTGAAGATTGAACTCGATGAAAACTTTCAAGTTGTAAACCCATGAAGTAATGATTGTACTTTATGATGCTAATTACAAGTTATATATTACATAAAGTTATGAAAATTTGATTATATAATACATTTAGTTATTTTTTTATAAATTACATTTATTTCAATATCAAATAAACTTATCTATACATATGTTGTGCGTAACAATTAAAATATTGCAAATTTTGATGAACTAACATCTATTTATTCATAACATTTATTATTAATTTATTAAATATTTTACTATTTCATTATTTATTTATTCATATATTTATTTCATTTATTTATATAATTATTTGATAATTTAAATGTTTAATTTATTTTCATATTACATATATTTTACACATATCAGATTTATACATTACGTTTATTTATAACATTATATTTGACATTTATACTTTAATATATTACATTTATTTACATTAAATATTTACATTTATCAAGTATTTATAAATATTAGATGTTGGGTGTCATTATAGAAAAATGAAATATCACATTTAAGACCAATTTTTTTTAATAAAAATGAAAACTAAACACCCACTACATAGCTACACTTAGTGTGTCTTAATAAGAACACTACTTTTGTTGATCGCAGCATGCAAACTCCCAGGTTGTGAATACCGTCCATGTTTAAAACTATGGCACAAATGGTCAGTGGTTTTTCTAACCTAGTATAATTTCTCTCATTGCGTGCAGATCAGTTACAAGAACTTGTCGATAATTTCATCGCCGTTCTTTTCCGAATTCTACTGTTTTCACGTCGACGGAACTCTGTACATTCCGATACTGATCTGGATCAAAGGCTCATACTTCAATTTCCTTGTGGCATTTGTGTACACTCAAATCCTCGAGGCGATCGAGAGAAGACGTCTGTGGAATGGCAGATTCCAGGTCTAGATCTAGAATGGCACACATGGAGATACAACCACAGTTCGACTCCTTGAAGGAAAAAGCCAGAAGTAGGAGATGTTCAAGACCTCTATCATTCAAGGCCGTTTCGATTTCAATACAGGCTTGTTTACGATTATTTAGGTGTCAGCGAAATAGGAATTTCCGCATACAACCGGATCATTGCTTCGGAGTTGCTGTGTCTGAGCTTACCCAATTACTTGACGACCGGGAAAATCTAGATGACTTCCAGCGATTAGGTGGAACTACAGGTCTATGTAGCAAACTGCTCAGTGACAGCGAATTTGGACTGGATGAAAGTGAACAACAGATGCAAAGGAGACGTGATGAGTTCGGCGCCAATTCTTATCCCAGAAAGAAAAGTAAGAGCTTCTTGTCCTTCGTCTGGGACGCTTGCAAGGATACGACACTCAACATACTTATGGTCTGCGCAGTAGTCTCGTTAGGAACTGGGATATGGACTGAGGGCATTAAAGAGGGATGGTATGAGGGCACCAGCATCGCCGTTGCTGTGTTACTAGTCATTTTCGTCACGGCCGGAAACGACTACAAGCAGGGAATGAATTTCCGAAACTTGAACGAGGAGAAGGAGAACATCAAGCTGGAGGTTTTGAGAGCAGGTCGGAGGCAGAAAGTGTCGATATTCGACCTTGTGGTGGGTGACGTTGTGCCGCTGTCGATCGGTGGTCAAGTTCCGGCCGATGGGGTGCTTGTTGAAGGTCACTCGCTGGCGATCGATGAGTCCACCATGACTGGCGAGAGCATGCCTGTGAAGAAGGATGTCAAGACCAAACCGTTTCTGTTGTCGGGATGCAAAGTGCAAGATGGTCAGGGGAAGATGCTGGTGACAGGGGTGGGGCTCAACACCGAGTGGGGGAAGGTGATGGCGTCCATTTCAGCTGATACCGACGACCTGACTCCGCTCCAGGTCAGGTTGAACGGCGCTGCTACCTTGATCGGGACAGTTGGTCTCGTTGTCGCATCGGTTGTGTTGGTCATCTTGATCGGGCGCTACTTTGGAATCACGTTCAAGAACGCGCTTCCCAAGGACAGGAGAGCGATGCAGGTGATCAAGGAGTTGGTGCACGTTTTCTCGATCGCGGTGACGATCGTGGTGGTGGCGGTGCCCGAGGGTTTGCCTCTGGCAGTGACGCTCACGTTGGCCTACTCCATGCGGAAGATGATGGCGGATAAGTCTCTGGTTCGGAAGCTCGCTGCGTGTGAGACCATGGGATCCGCCACCACCATCTGCAGCGACAAAACGGGGACGCTCACGACCAACAAGATGACTGTCACCAAGGCGTGCGTGGGAGGGGAGATCAAGAGCGAGGACTCGGCTGCGTCCCTTCCTTTGGGACTGCGGAAGTCGCTACTGGATTCGATATGTCTGAACAGCAATGGCAATGTGGCGCCGCAGAAAGATGGAGAGTCGAAGCCGGATGTGACGGGCAGCCCTACCGAAGCAGCGATCCTCACGTGGGGGATCGCGCTGGGGATGGACTTTCGAGCGACTCGCCAGAGGAATGAGATCTTGCATGTGGAGACGTTCAACTCCGAGAAGAAGCGCGCCGGCGTTGTGTTCAGGTCATGCGCGGAGTCGGACGGTGAGGTTGAGCTGCACTGGAAGGGAGCAGCGGAGATCATCCTCGACCTCTGCACCAGGTGGACGGATTCCAACGGTGAGCCGCAGCTCATGACTCCCGAGAAGCGGCGAGAGTTCAACGACATAATCCAGGGGATGGCAGCGCAAGCTCTGCGCTGCATCGCGTTTGCTCGTCGCTCTATCGACGAGCGCCAGATTCCCGAGAGCGAGTCAGACTGGACGGCGCCCGACCAGGAGCTCTGCCTCTTGGCCATAGCCGGGATCAAGGACCCGTGCAGAGAGGGCGTCAAGGAAGCCGTCGAGAAGTGCCAAAGAGCGGGGGTGAAGGTGCGCATGGTGACGGGCGACAACGTCTACACCGCGAAAGCCATAGCCGCGGAGTGCGGGATCCTCACCAACGACTCACAGCTCGTCGTGGAGGGAAAGGACTTCCGCAACTGGAGCGAGGCGAGGCTGGGGAGCGCCGACCTCGACAACCTCGCGGTGATGGCGCGGTCGTCCCCTCTGGACAAGCTCAAGCTCGTGGAAGCGCTCAAGAACCGCGGCGAGGTCGTGGCGGTCACCGGCGATGGCACAAACGACGCGCCGGCGCTGAAAGCCTCGGACATCGGCCTCTCCATGGGAATCGCGGGAACCGAAGTCGCCAAAGAGAGCTCGGACATCATCATCCTGGACGACAACTTCACCTCCGTCGTCAAGGTCGTGCGCTGGGGGCGATCCGTGTACGCAAACATCCAGAAGTTCATCCAGTTCCAACTCACCGTGAACGTGGTGGCCCTCGTGATCAACTTCGTCGCCGCCGTCAGCTCCGGCGAGGTCCCGCTCACAGCCGTGCAACTCCTCTGGGTGAACCTGATCATGGACACGATGGGAGCCCTCGCGCTCGCAACCGAGGCGCCGACGGACGCCCTGATGGACCGCGCCCCGATCGGCCGCAAAGACCCGCTCATCACGAACATCATGTGGCGCAACATCTTCGGCCAGGCGCTCTACCAGATCACAGTTCTGTTGATCCTCACCTACCGCGGAATCGAGATTCTGGGACTCAAGGGAACCCACGACGAGCAAGTCCTGGAGCGCAACACGATCATCTTCAACGCCTTCGTGTTCTGCCAGCTCTTCAACGAGATCAACGCGCGCCGCCCGGAGACCTTCAACGTGTTCCAGGGCATCCACCGCAACTACCTCTTCCAGGCGATCATCGCCATCACCGTCTTCTTCCAGGTAATCATCGTGACGTTCCTCAACAGCTTCGCGAACACGACGATGCTGGCGATCAAGTGGTGGGGGATGTGCGTGGCCATCGGATCCGTGGCGCTGCCACTCGCGGTGCTCATCAAGTGCGTCCCCGTCCCCAGGACGCCCCTGCTCGAGATCTCGTGCTTCCCCCGCGCTTCGTGTCTGCGGCTGAGGCGACGGAGGATTGCGGCAACGGAAGTTGGCAGCAGTCGACGTGATTGCTCCGGTGCGCAGATGCGATCGGGGAGAGTTCACGAAGGACGGAACGTCGACATCAGCATTCAGTGATTCTGTATAGACTTGTAAGTCGGACAAGTCTGATCATTGACAGGGCCCATTCACCTCATTAAACCCCACGAATGTAGAACAGATCTAGAGATGTAGTCGAAGTGGAATTGCGCCTTGTGCCCCTCAAACCCCATTTATTTAATGTGGATATACGTTGATAGATATTACTTTCTGTGGAAATATGTCAAAGTTTATCCAAGTTTTATATTCCTTCATATACTTCAAAGTTGGCAATAAAATAATCACTTTCATCATCAAATCTCGCAGGGAGGTTTCTGGTTATTATTCTGCAAACTTCCACTCTAACACAAACTTCACGATAGGCATTCAAAATGATTACTCGCAGACAGAATACTAACATAATCTCTAACAAAACTGCGGTAAATCGTGTCCATTCGATCGAACAGAGTCGAGGAGATTCTGAGAGTTGAGATTCATAACCATTGGAGCGAGCTTAAACACTGTGACTGCAGTAAGTACAGCCAGTATGACAGGGAGGGGAAGGCTTTCAATATAGTACCATCTCGCAGAAAGGAACATCTCATGCGGAAAGGCAAGGTCTAACTTCCTCTTCACCTCAGCAGCCCAAACGACACAGAAATGCGTCCCGAACTAAAACACTGGACAAAACTGATTCAACTCAGTCTCCGTTGTCGCCAGGCCGATACGGATTCATGGGAGGCGGCGGGGCTGCCCATCGCCGCAACAGCCTCTCCGCACGCAACGTCCTCGCAGGTCGAACGTCGGCAACTCCACCACAATCCCCAACAGTTGCACACTCCTGAAGCTCCGGCGCCAGCGCAAGCAAGAGTACCAGGATCAGTGCAGCTCTGGCACACGGCCCCATACCTGGAGCTCAGACTCACAGATCCTCCATCTCCAGCTCACGAAATTGACTATGGAGATTTATGCACGGATGACGATGAGCTTTACGAGCGGAAAGCCGAGGAAAGTTTGGGAGAGTTAAGAGCGCATCTCGCATCGAACAGGGTTGACATCGTGATCTTGTGTTCGAAAACCCACGTTTGTCTTGTGAATCCGGTGCTTTGTACACGTAAATCCAATGAGCACCTGCAAAGAACGATGAGGTTGCTTCCGCTCACCCACGAGTTTCCGTCCCATGCCTTTTGGGATTGCCTTTAAAGTCACTTTTCTGTCCTGTGACTTTTGGGATTGCCTTTATATATACTTTTCCGCCCCCATGACCTTTTGGGATTGACTTTAAAGTTACTTTTTTGTCCTGTGACTTTCGGGATTGCCTTTAAAGTTACTTTCCGTCCCATGACTTTGGGGCCGCTTTTTTGGGAATCTCCTTTTCCTTTTCTTGTCTTGCTGCTTACCGAGAAAAGAGGTTTGATTTTGGTATCAAGTTGATTGACAAAAAGTGATTATTGGGAGGGAATCAAACAATGAGCTTTGTAGTCTTCAACTAGGATCAATGAAAGCATCCCATGGGGCCTCTTTAGACTTGTTTTTGTGCCAAAAATCATTATGGAAGCATACAATAAGGGGCGGTTTACACCACAGACGAAGAACTCGTCCCATGCACCTCTAAAATTTGTGATTGGCTCCATCAACTCGATTGGCCCATCACAGATTTTAGAGGTGCATGGGACGAGTTCTTGGTCCGTAGTGTAAACCGCCTCTAAGTTTATCCAATCAACAAATTGAATTATAGAGCCCCAAAGTTTAGTGACTGAAAATGATTATTTGTTGAACATATGTAGAAGTTGCGGTCTAAGTGGATATGTATTAAGATGTAAGATGATTTTGGACAATTTAATCACTTTTAGAAAATAGAATTCTATGTAAAGGTTTTTGCATTTTAAAATGATTAGGATTTGTAATTAAACAATCATTATTCAATTCAAAGTTGATTTATAAAATTATTGTTGATATTAATATGTATATATATTTGTTGAGTTTCCACCAATTTTAACTTTTAAATCTATCATGTATTGGTAGATGATAGATGTTGCCAATTTTTTATTTATTTAACTATCTTAATCCTGATAGAATATAAGACATATATTTATTCTTTGTTACAAATGAGAAGAAATTTTAAAAATAGTTTACAATCTTTGGCTAATTCTATAAAAGTCAAAGTCCAAATTGTATTTCAAATCATATTTTTGAATATCTAAAAATATGTCACGAGATTTGAATTGTAATATTTTCAAATAGATATCATATTTTTAGATATCAAATAGATATCTAAAAAGATGTCACAGGATGTGGCGTCGAGGACCGCTCTACGTCGTACAGTGTTAGCGTAGATTAGCTAGTTCTAATCTACATTTGTTAGGGGCATTCGTCCTCCACACCACATCCGCCCAACGGATATATTTCATCCGTTAGAATTTTGCGTGTGTGGGTATAGCGGCACGTACGCGCTTGACTTGACATCTTTGTCAAGTCAAGCTTTGTGAGTGAATTTAGAGACTCGCACTCATTGATTCTCCCCTTGTGGAGTGCGAGACGTTTGACTACCTTTGCTAACTGAGGGTGTGCTAAGTATAGTTGTGTTTGGCTATGTTTTTTGTTTATTTGATGTTGATTGTAATTCTAGTCGATCTATTGTGTTTAACGATCTTCTTTTACATAATCTCACAAAGAAACACCAAGCACAAGTTTCTTTGTGAGTCAAAGTTGTGAGTCGATCTGTTGTGTTTCTTTGTGAGTCAAAGTTGTGAGTCGATCTGTTGTGTTTCTTTGTTAGTCGAGCTATTTCTCACAGAGAAACACCTAGCACTTTGTTTGCATTGGGCAAAGAAGTGCAAGCATGCAGATTGGGAGTTTTGGGCTCATGTCATTTTTTCTGATAAGTCCAAATTCAATCTTTTTGGCTCAGATGGGCATCAGTATTGTTGGAGAAAGAGTAGAAAACGACTTTCAGATCAACATGTGCAATCCTACAATCGAACATGGAGGATGAAGCATAATAGTTTGGGGTTGTATGAGTTGGAAAGGAGTTGATAAACTTCATCTGATTGAGGGAACATGGATAAATATGTATATTGCAACACTTTAGAGACAAAATTTATGGGCACTATATAAATGTAATGTTTAGAAGATAAGCAAGTTATTTTTCAACATGAGAATGACCCAAAGCATACTGCACATTATGTTGTAGATTGGTTACGTGCTCAAAAATTTCTTCTTCTTAGACATCCTCCACAATCACCTGACCCTAATCTGATAGAACATCTTTGGAATGAAGTAGACTGCCTTTTGAGAAGAAATCCACTACACTAAAGATGGCATTTAGTGTAGTGGACACTAAATGCGAACCCATACACTAATTGTCAACTTTACAATTAGTGTAGTGACAATACACTAAATGTCAATTCTAGTAAATAGTGGAACTTAGGTTTCCTTACATGTCGACATTTAGTGTATGAAACATAGAAAATGATTACGTGCACATTTCAAGCATCAAACTAATGAAGGTTACGAGTGCATTGAAAAAAAAAACAATTTGCAAAAGAAAGATTGGAAAAAATATAACGTGGATATGGAACATAAAAGAAATCCCAAAAGTAGATATCTTTTAAATATTTTAAAAGTTTTAAATATTTAAATAACTTTAAATAACTTTTAATATTTAAATAACTTTTAATATTTAAATAACTTTAAATAACTTTAAATATTTAAATAACTTTAAATAACTTTAAATAACTTTAAATAACTTTAAATAACTTTAAATAACTTTAAAAGTTATTTAAAGTTATTTAAAAGTTATTTAAATATTTAGTAAATAGGAATTTAATGTTCATTAGATATTTAGTAAACATTCATCAAATACAAATATTTAAACTAAACATTCATGAAATATAGATAAATTATTTAATATACATCAAATAGTGTACTAAGGTAGGTGGATGATTGGGGACTAAAACTAATTGTTAATTGTTTTAGAAATAGTGTACTAAGGTAAGTGGATGATTGGGGACTAAAACTAATTGTTAATTGTTTTAGAAATAGTGTACTAAGGTTGGTGGATGATTGGGGGTTATTATAAATGACAATGGCGGCTAACACTAATTGCCAACTTGTTCACAAATAGTGTACTAGGGTAATTACACTATTTTGTACCATTACACTAAATGCCATCTTTAGTGTAGTAAAAGTGACTTATAGACGAAGATCTAAGAAACTTGGTTGAATATAGAACTTGATGTTGTTGGGAAGTTGATATGCTCTATGCCTCAAAGAGCTCTTGATGTCTACCAAACAAGAGGTGGCTACATACGGTGGTAGTAATTGTGAGTGTTCAAGAGTTGAATCATTGAATTGTAAAGGTGTTTTGTAATCTATAGTCTTGTTTTCTATAGTTGATATACAATAAATATCAATTTATGCATAAAGAATTGTACAGGCTTGTTGCACATTTGAATTATTGTGTGTTTTTCTAGTTCATATTTTCATTGAAACTCTGTCCGTTATGCTTGTTGCTACTATGTGCTCTTGTGGTTGTATTCATGCTATTTTAATGAAAGTCAATGTAGATTTAGTAACTAATTTTCTAAAAAAATTGCTTCAATACAACTGTAATATAGGAAATTCAATCTCACATAAAATAATCCAAGCAAATTTAAATGTACAAGTTATAATCGGTAATGGATCTTTTCGTTTAATGTATTTGTAGCGTAAGGTCACATGAAGAAAATAAATGTAATGTTTTTCCAAGTTTAACCTAGGGATTCTTCTTTAGAAAATTAGAGCAATTTGGTTTACTTTTAGTTAAATCAATTTGACAGTATCAATAGTAATTGCTTGTCATAATCAAATTGATTCCCATCCATGATGATCTCAACATGATCTCAACATCCAATCAAGATGTTCACTACATCCAATTGAATTCCCTTGCGTATGCAGGATGCATTAATTACAAGTTACAGACTCCACTCGAGTCAATTTACAATCTCGATTTCGACTTACAGACAATACTAAATCCATCTACTTGATAAAGGTTGATCAAACCTTTACAATTACAATGTATTCAATTATGTCACTGCCACCACAATCATCTGATTGTTATATAAATCATCTATTTGAAATAGCCGGCCAAACTTACATCAAATAGAATGTAACCTAATTAATCAACCACATTTCCTAATGGCAACTCTCTGTCTATCAACTCTCTGGATCTTCTCGTGTAGTGACGCCTCCAGTCCACATACACACACATCCAGTTGATGATCAGTTATGCCATATCTACCATAAGGTCGTCACCTCTATGATTAGCTTATCATAATTCAGTAGATTGTCACGGTTGTACTCCCAACAAACTCTGATTCTACATAAACTTCTTTACTTAATCAACTTGATGCATCTCTCAAGACGATTTCCTCTTTATTGGACCTCTCTCAAGACTCAACAATTATCTATTTTACATCTCCAATTCAGGGCCTCTCCGTAATCAGTTAGCATGTAAACAAATCAATTAGATAGAGCCACAGGTCACAAAAACCATATCCAACATCGCAACGTGCATCCAATAAATCACAACATCGACTTGATATCATGTGTAATAGCAATATAATTGATAGAAACTACACAACAATATTAATATAATATGAAAAGTCTACAATCGAAAGAGTGATCAATTGGATCTGAAACAAAGTGGTGACTATCACTCGAAGATCTATCGCTAATTGCAAAGTGAATAGTGTTTTTCTCTTCCTCCTCATCTATCATATAGTACTTACATATCGCAACTCTTCACATTCTAACTTCTCCATGAAGCCCTTTCCTACCTTAACCACCTAAACTACATCATTCATCTATTTGAATCACTTTATCATTGTAAAACAAACTTTTAGTTGATTTAGAGACCTTATTTACACTACAACTATAAAAACTACATCAAATTGGAAAAGTCACTACTACAACAACTATTTCTACTAGCCACTATAGATGATTCAAACAATTCATAACATTTCTATGGACATAATGGATGTTTCTAAATTTTTATGGACATATTCTTAGTATATTATTCAGTATTTTATGAACATTCTTTGAATATTGCTAAATGTCCTCAAATATCTAAAATCTACTTTAATCCCTCAAGACCAAAAGTCTTGAGGTGGGCTTTTGCACATCTTGGGCAAATTTTCATTGTTGCAATATATATTTTCCGATTCTTGAAAGTTATGCCATTAAATATATTTTTTAAATTGAGGAAAGGTATTGTGGGCAACTTCAAACTTTTTTTGTTATATTCTATAGAGTGGTCACTTTTGCAATGACCCTATCTTGTGAGCGGTGAGCGGTGAGTAGAAAAAGCCTAAAAACGGGGAAAAAATGCAATTTTAAAAAAAATAGATTTTGAAGGAAATTAATGGTATAATTATATATATTTTGACCAAAAATGTTGGAAAATTTTCTAAATTAAAAAATTATTCTATAGCCGTGGATACATTAACCATTGGCAGTTTTTTTTCTCCCTTCCTTCACTTTTGTCCCCAAATTGTAATCATGATTTTTTAAATTTATTTCCTCTAAAAGCTAACATATATAGGGGCTCAAAATACACAGAATTAAAATGTAGAAACTTAGAATGAATACAAAGTGCTGAAGTGGCGGATGTAGAGTAAGATAATTCATTCGTCAAAGCAATATGACAAGATGTTTCTACTAATATATCAACGATCTGAGATGACCCTAAGCTACCGGGTGATGGTGGGAGATACCTAGTTTTTCCAAATAAAGTGGTTGCGGGTTCAAATTGTGGCTGTGATATCCTGTCTCCACTTGACAGAATTGTTGTGAGTTGCTAACATAGCACCTCGTGCACGGCATAACAGAAAAAGAAAATAATAATACTGGAAAAAAATAGAGAAAAAATAGCAATGAGAATAACACTGATATAGTGACTAGTAGCCATACCACGAGATGCAATACCGATTCAACATGTTCAAACATGAACTGTCTACAAATAGAAATAGTGTTGAAGAATAAGACTTCCTTGCATTTGTCATGCTTGCTCCGCGATATTAGCAAGCTCCAATATGTGCATAACTTTGTTATAGCTGTAGCTTGGGGCATGCCTGAATAAGTCTTCCTTGTAGTCTATCTTACATAAGTAACGTAAGATGTAATACACATGCTTACAATATTTCCATTGCCTCTTCTTCCCCAACGCCTCCGATTGCATCTTCAAAAAATGAGGGCATGAACATCCCGGGAGGTCCGCGAAGGTGATGCAATAAGGCTGCTCCTCCCGGTGTCAAGAGTGATAACGCATTTTCATCCTAAATATGGTATGGCATAGAGATTGGAGACATAACAATTATTCATAAGTGCGGCGCTTGACCACTTGTTCCGATGCTCATTTGATGACGCATCCAGGGTTCTGCAAAATTGGTAGCCGTTGCGGAAGGTATGGAACGAATCCAAATTCTCTAGATGGAGAAGTGGGAACGCACGTGAGGCATGTTCAAAGACACCTGAAATTGTCTTTGAGGTGATAGAGCTCCACATTGCTCTAACTGAAAACCTGCTTCTTCCAACAATAAACCTCTTGCATTGTCAAATTAGTGCGAAGCTTGACTGGCCACGTCATTGTAATTGATGGCCAATCTACCACAAATGGTTTTTTTGAGCCCTTTACGCACTAGCCAATATCATCAGCTTCAAACCAAAACTCAACGAAAGTATTCCGAGATGATCTGAATTTCTTCTTCCTGCCAACATATGTAGAGGTTGGTGTACCATGGCTCCCATGCCCAACTCTAGCGTCACACTTCTCACCCGTGTGAGTCTGCAATGCCTGACATTTTCAGTGAGAGGTCTTTGAGAGGTGGGCAATGTGCCACTTTGACGGATCACAGTCGGATTTCAACACTGATGTTGTGTGTTGGACTCTCAAGTCTTGCCGACTTAGGGCCCCTTCGATCGGCGCTTGAGTCACCCTTGTGCCATCCCGTGGAATTGAATAGTTCACCGTGTCGGACCAGTGGAAGTCGTGATTGGATCCAACTCGCATGCCAAACTTGCGTTTGGTAGATCCAAAAAACTCCACCCCTTCAAGCCCCCCGGCTTTTTGAAAAGATCCTCCGCCCTTGAAAAACTCTTGAAGGCTTCTGCTATAAGTTTAGGATCACCAAAATGTTGGGCAAATCTAAAATAGAGCCTACCTTTGTCTGGACCTTTCCTAGAGGTGCCCCCCTTTAATCATGCTCGGTATGAAGTGATATGTATGAAAGTCCGGATGAGATCATCCACTGTAGCCGCGTATAAATACGTCATGGTATTCCCGGATTGTTGGAGCCAACGGTCGTGGACTGTCTCCGCAAGGTTGTAAGATGGCTTGTCAACTCGCACGTCGAGTATGAAGTCCTGATAAGACACACCCACTCTCATTAGTGGGTTCACATATGACATTCTAACAAACAATATATATTAGAAGAGGCCTGAAAAGAACTTACAAGCTGCATTGCGCCACCCTGTTGTCTTTATCGGAAGTGCCAAAACGCCATCCAATCTTCTAGGGCACGATACTCGCTCTTGGTAGTGGCTCCAGATGACACCCACCACCCTCGAATGACGTTGTATTGTGCTTTAGCCTCTTCTTGTGATTTAGCGTTCTTCCATATCTTGCAAAGAGCAATGTATTGATCTTGGAAGGCAGGGAGAATGTTCCTAGTGGTTGCTCGTTGAAGGCACTTTGTCCAATGGAATAAGCATGTCCATTCTTTGTTTTCCATGGGCAAGTCCTTGTCGCCGCTACCATACACTTGGCAAACATCATGCCAATTTGCGCCGGCACTGTCAGCCATGAATCCTTTGAAGTTCGTGTCCTCCACTCCATGCTTCTTCATGGTATCGTTGAGGTTCTCCCAAAACAACTTTTATGCTTGGACATCCTCTGATTGCATATCGCACATGGCTATTGTCATCACTCTACAAAACTTACTGTTGTACACATGGCATGCCACGATAGTCCAGTCAGTGACCCGCTTGACGTGATCAAACATCAACCAACAATCTTGGAGGTCTCCACCGGGTTGCTTCTGCCTAACAAGGTCAACACCACTACCGGCCGATTGACAGACATATTGAAAACAAACACTTTACCTTTGGATTGGCCTGGAAACTTGTTCTTGTGAATGAAGACAAACTTAGACGACTCCTTCAGCTCCATGATGTTGTCCATTATTCCCTTCCCTCCACTGTCAAAGCGCTTGCATGTTGAAACCAAATTTCGTATGTTTGGCGATGATAGAGTCTTGAATTGATCTAGGACAACATCCATGGATGCTCCTTCAAGGTTTGAAGATCCGGATCCGGGACGGATGAGGTAATCTAAAAGGTAATTCTTGCTTGCAGCCATGATGATTGCGGAATTATTCGCTTCCGGTATGCGCTGGACTTCCTTGACAACCGACTCATGCATCACGTCCATCGTGGTTTGATCAACCCCTTTCGATATGGGATGATGATGATATCGAAGATGAATGGCAAGTCAGGTGTGTTTAGGATCGATAGACGTCACATAATAAATACGCGCATCGCAAAGGGCCAGACAAATTGGTGGAGATTGACAAACCTTATATAATAAGGTTGATTTCCCTGATGGAGTGCGAATGACAGGACACGGAGATACGGTAAAACCACTCCATTCGATTTGATTGGTGCGACCCTTGTTCCTCCATCTCTAGTCACAATCGAGGTTTGGGTATTGAAGATGTCTAGTACATATTCACTTGCGATATGTGAGACGGAAGTCGTTCATGTTGTTTGTAGTCATTGTCATGTACCATGTGTGACCATCGTATTGTTTATTCATCCCATCGAGCCCGCCTCCTAATTGAGTTGGGATGCATTTTGGAAGTAGAGGCAGTTCAAACATCATGTTCCCATTGTACTTTGATGGCACATACTTGACATGTGTAATCTCTAAACTATCAAAATCAACACAAGCCAATTTAGAGCGGGATCCCTTCCTAGAACAAGACTTGCAGACATATGGAATGATACTACTGATACTCTTAGACTTAGGATGGACATTCATTTTTGCAGGAAAGTGATGGAGAGATTAGAGATGTACTGGGGGTCTGAATTGACTCATCGACACAAACTGGGTCTTGTATCTTAAAGGTATACGATGATTCCCCAAAGTTCACATCAGAGACATCTTCATCCTTTATCTCACTAAGAAGCTGAACAATTAGGCTAGACCGTGTGCCCAAACCGGGCACTAGTGCCATATCACCGGATTTGGAATTAGAAATCATAACAGTACACGACGCATGAGTAGAAATTTGAGCATGCGTAACACCATATACTTTGAAAGAACCACAACAAAGATTCCACACAAATCCTATTTTATCTTGTTCTTTGACTTGATAGATAGAATGTTCTAGAGCTCCTAAACTATCAAATACCTCATGTTCAACATGAACCGTTCCACTCCTAAACTCAAAACAAATATTCAGCAATGCCTTGGGAGTTGGGAGCATTAACAGTGTCATCCTCATCAACGGACATGACAAGCGAAACACCCCCATGGTGAGATGTGAGCAAAACCATGGGCAGGAACTCTCAAAGGTGAATGCAAAATGGTGAGCAATCAATAGGACTGACTGTTGAGGATGACTAGTAAGGATGGACGGAAGAGACGAAGTACGCATTACTCTAATCCAAAGCAAGAAAAGGCACTGAAGGAGTGACAACAGCAAAAGGCTCTCCTGGCTGAGTATAATCGTGAAGATCGGACGCCATAGCGGGGTATGCGACTTCAAAATTTGTCAAGTATCACAAAGGTAGATTAAACGGAGCAATACACAGGCTAGGTATATGTCATGTCCGTAAAGATGATGGGCCAGTTTGAGTCATAAGTTATTTCTCATTCACCATTACTTTCTTTCATCATCTATAGGTGACAAGCATTTTTAGGCATTCTTGTAAGGAGGGAGGGAAAGAGGAGTCCATACAAGTATTTATGATGAGTAATTTCCTCGGACCAAATGCGTCAGAAAACTCAATGCAAGGGGGTAGTGTTGTTGATGTCATTGTAGACGATTTTGAATGTCAAAGCAAAGACAATAGTATGGCACTCGGAAGCCAAGGTAATCCATCACGATCCTCGAGGTTTATAAATGTATCCTCGTCTAGAATAGCCAATTCTTGAGCAAGAACCGATTGTGGAAGAGCGTGGAAATGAGGGCTGGTGAGGTTGGAACAGTCGCAGGCCCCACCAACTCAGGTGCGATAATTTTTTTCATCTAACACTTCTAGAGCTAACTTTCATAATCATTTGTGGGACTCATTACTTACATACTAAAATGCAAAATATTGAGTGCACTACATTTTGTTTGACTTTATTTTAAACTTCAATAAACTTAAGAATATCGAGTACGTGCTGGTGGTTGAGCTCGTGGTACTCAAGCATGACATGGTCTTTTTCGTGTTAGTGCATACTTAGCAAGTTGATCCTAATCTCCATTGAACTCGTGGTGGACCTGTTCTTGCACTATGTCTATTCAAGGTGGTCCTGCTCGGAATCGTGATCTTTAATTCAAGGTCATAATGGAGATCGTGACAAGCACATTCTATCGCTCATGCATCGTGATTAGTTGGATTACTGCATCGCCGCTAGAGCTTTGTGAGGATTTAAGATTTTAGGAATTGTGGCTTTCAAATGTATACGGCTGATGCTACGGATTCTTGGTCATGACTGCGGAAATTTGAAGAATTCTAGGGTTTCAGAAACACTACAGCTCCGGAAACTTACTAAGTGATATGCTATCTCTTGTAGGCATCGAGAGGGAATACCAGCGAAGGTACCGGGCAGTCGCAAGACGATGAGGTTCCTCAGACAAGCGTCCAGGAAAAACTACCAAATTGATTGCAGGAGGCAATTTCAAATTAAGTAAATCTTCTTGACGGAGTTCAAATTTTGTTCGAGTTAGCTTTATGGTCGTAGACATACTACAATTTATTAATACACCAAAAACTGTATTAGTGCTTGCAATTGTCGTGTTCAAAAGTTAGGTGCTTGGGAACGGCTAGATACCGCTCAATGTGTGAGTGTTTTAACGAGCACTGTTGGATATTGTGATTGCATTTTATGGCCACATGCCACCGGGAATATGATGACTTTGGGAATTATTCAACAACAATTGATCATGCTTACATTAGATTTAGGATTTCAATATAATATTTCAATACATGTTGCAATGTGCTAAATTTCTGGCCTGGCCATGTTTAGATGATTGGAGGTGAGGACGTCTCAAACCAACGGGACGTGAGGGATGTGAGGCAGATCAAGTTCAGCAACCAGTCCAATACAAGGTTAGTAACCATCTACTTGTTGTGATGTTTGATATTCAACTGCATGAGCTGAAGCTGTCCAAGTGGCCCTCTGCAAGGTTAAAATTAAAAAACACTTGAGACCCCTATGAAAGGCCCTCAGATCCAAGGCACACAAGGAGGGGTGACTTGTATTTTTTCTTTCATCAAAATCCATGCACAAGTGCGTTGATTTTGCGCTCAAGCTCGGGTTTGACCAGTGATTGCAGCAGCCCTGCATGCTTACAATTGTCGTGATGCTGATTGTGTAACCTCGTGCATGCTCTTGCTTGTATTTGTGGCTTGGTTTTGTATTATATAGTATAGCTTATGTACGTACGGGTACCTTCTCTGTGTGCGGCCTTGGAATGCATGATCTTAGTGAGCTCATTCTCTTCATAATATTTGTGTGCATGAGCTAAAATGCCCGATGCAAGTTAATTGTTAAGAATCACATGAGATCCTTGTGAGAGGCCCTAATATTCGAGACACACCTGGATCCTAGAAGGATCACATGTATTTTTTTCTCAATAATTTCTATGCATGTTCACGTCATAATGTGTGTTTGCATGAGCTGATGTTGCCCGAGTTGCACTCTGGAAGTTGAAAATTTAACAACACTTGAGACCATTGTGAGAGGCCCTCGGATCCGAGGCACGCTTGGAGGGATCAATTGTACTATTTATTTCTTCTAGTTTCAAGCATGTTCACGTTGTGATGTTTGTTTGCATGAGCTGATGTTGCCCAAGTTGCACTGTGCAAGTTGAAATAAACAAACACCTTTGACCCCTACGAGAAGCCCTTGGATCCGAGGCACACCTGGAGCTTGGAGGGGTTCATTCTTTAATTTTAATGCATCTTCACGTCATGATGTGCGTTTGCATGAGCTAATGGTTGCCTGAGTTGCACTTTAGAAGTTGAAATTTTATCATCACTTGAGACCCTTGTGAGAGGCCTCGGATCCATCATCCAAGGTACACCTGGAGAAGTCACATGTGCTTTTTCATTCATCAAATTCCATGCATGTTCACGTTGTAATGTTTGTTTGCATGAGCTGAAGCTACCTGAGTGGCCCTCTGCAAGTGAAAATTTAAAAACACTTGAGACCCCTATCATCTATGAGACGCCCTCGGATCCAAGGCACACCTGAAGAAGTGACTTGTACTTTTGCGTTTTGACTTGTGCTGGGTGTTATCATTCTTGTCATATGTGTTCATTCTCATTCATGGAATGCTCTTGCCTGACCCGTGAATTCTCACAATCGTTGTGTTCTAAAATTGTGGTGCCTTTGAACGCAACACCGTGCATGCTCTTACTTGTGTACTTGGCTTGCTCACGGTATTTTTTGCTCCTACTTTTGTTTGTACCGGCATCTTGTTGTGCACGGCCATGGATTGCATGTGGAATGCATGGTTGTCCTCGTCATGCTCCAGGTTGAGTTTATGCTAGTGGTCATATGATGGTCGTGATGTAGTGGTTTCTGTGATGATCCAAATGAAGGACTTTATTTTAGATCTAGCCCCAGTACATGAGGATTTGGACACGCCGTCCTCGGACATGGACACAACAGCACATGACATTGACACGACGGCTTAGGACTTTGATGAGGATGATGGGGATATCGGCACGCTCTCTGAGAGCGCACGTTTGCCAAGTGAAGAGTTGGGCATGGAGCTACAGGTGGGAGATCCGGCGATCCAGGCTTTGGAGATGGGGGCGGATCCAGGCTTAGAGTCGATGGAGCAAGCATTGAAGAAGTCCATCCGTGGGAAATCCTATGATGTTCTACAGAGGTCTATCTTCCCTCATATGTCAGAGCTTCACATCCCCTTATGCCGGATGTTGCCCATGACGGAGGTCCGTATTCCAATGAAGCCCGACATTGAGAAGTTGAAGGGTAAGTTTGTGAAAGGGTACCGCCCAAGATCAGCATGTTTCTACGTTGCTCTAAAAAAAATTCTCTATGGTGGAGAGGGAGGTTCTTCGCGAAGAACGTGCGGGTTGGTCAGAGCTTTGGCGGAAGGAGGACAGAAAGTTTGAGGCAATGATTTAGGGCAAGTCAAATTGCAGGCTCTTTCAAACCAGTATTTCTATGTGTGGGATGGAAATCACCATCACCTTGCATGGATAGAGGTCATCTCCACCATGCACAAGAATGACGTAGACTTCTACATTCCGGTGCGGGTGGTGTTGCTGGAGCCAACGTTGGAGAATTGACAAATCCTCCTAAACGCTATGATTGATTGGAAAAAGTGAGTTTTTTAATCCTAAAATTCCATAATTTCTTGCATTGCACTTGCAAGGTAATTTTTTTTGAATTATTGTCACTTAAAAAACTCAAAATTATTGAGGCTTATGTACATTGACTTCCATGTAGAAGGATTCCAATTATGTGACTCAGCAGCTTACACACGAGCTATAGAGAATTCAACATTTTGGTTTATTGGACTTTGATCAGTTGAAGGGGTTGATCAGGGAGGAGGACTACCAAGCTAGTGTGGCGGAGTGGGGGCGGAAAGGGACAAAGAAATGGTACCATATGACCTTCGATGCATTCCTCAAGTTATTATACAACGTACGTTGACAATGTCTGGACTCTGATTATTTTGAATTTGGACTTTGATTATTTTGAATTTGGACTTTGATTATTTTGAATTTTCTACTTTATCAATTCATGGTTCAGACTTTGCTAAACTTGTTCTTGTTGATTGTTGGTGTAGCGGGAGCTGACGCCGCACAAGAGGATTGCATTTGCTCATATCGGGACTTTCTTGTCACGGGTGTTGGAGCTGATCGAATTGGAAGCTCGGTGGAATTGGTTACTAAATGCTCTGAAGCTCTGGCGAAGAAGAAGACTCAGCGTAGTACCTTGCTCACCCGCTTGCTTGCAATCGCAAACCCGAGCAACGGTGAAGAGTTATTCTACGAGGTATGTGTATCTTCCAATTTTATGTGAATGTCCATTCATATAATCTGTGGAGGTTGGTGGTGACCAATTTATGCAACGATGATTTTATGTTTACTCCTTGTTTCCTTTTTATTCAAATTTTTCACTATCACAACGTATACCAGAACAAGTCGGAGATCACGCCAAAGAAGCTCCAGTTGATCTCCAGAGCCAAGGTTGCAGCCAGGTTCAAGGGTCGGTGGATACGGTGGTGAAACATGTATAAGGAAAGTAGAGATAAGTACAGCTTCCTAAAGGCTCCGTGCTCGGACACCAATCTTTGCCCCTCACTTGACTTGGCTTCTTTTTGGGCAAGGGTATGTTTTTTGGATGAGTTTTGCTATTAAGCTTCAATGTTTCTGAACATTGATATGTTTTTGACAACAACTTTACAATTTGCAGCTATAGGAGGAGGCGGAGAAGTTGTTTGCTAAGATTGTGAAGGAAGACAACCTTGTCATGAAGACAGAGGGCCTTCCAATCCCAATCCTTGACATCAATTCATGGATTGAGTCTCATTCTCTGACTTTTTGGAATAGGTCTTCAAAAATCACTTCGGGGTGAAGCCTGGGTACGTGAAATCTAAAGAGTTTCTAAAGCAACCCGAGACGTTACAGACCTTGAAGAGGATGGTTTTTAGGTATTTTGAAGGGAACTAGTTGACAATAGTGCGTTGCAGCCGCGGAAGTTGCCCATTTGGTTCAAGAAGTGGATTGATACTAGTGTCCGCAAGGACTGCATCTTCACCAACTCCCAACTACAGCGCTTTACTCACCATCACCTTGCTCAATGCCCTTGGTACTTGGAGCTTTGTCACACTGCTCCAACTTCAGAAAATGAGGTGGAGCACCGGGAATCTTACGATGCCTTAGCTTTGCAGACTGGAGCGGGCACTATAGTCAATCCTTCTTTACCAATGACGGAAGAGCCCGAGCTTTCTAAGAAGGCCAAGGCAAGGGCAATGGAGCGGGAAATAAAGATTGCAGCCAAGGCGGCAGAGCAGGCGGCCGCACCGTTGGAGAAGGAGACTACGAAGAAAGAGTAGAAGGATACCATCCTTAGGAACAAGGATCTGGTGGCGATGGTAGCGAAGGAAGGGCCTAAGAAGTTTTTTTTGGTGGTAGGTCTGGGAGCATTTTTGCAACCGCCACCCGTGTTGACCACGTTTGGCATTTCTCCATCTGCCAACAGTCGGCCTGGAACTTACGTCGCAAAGCCTTTGCAGACAGTCTACTCGATTCTTGCGGTGGAGTATATTAAGTTATGCATCGACATTGAGGTACTATGCCAGAGCGCCCTCTCCATCTTTGCTGAGTTTGATAGTGTCGCATCCTTGGAGGATATTTCGCCGGTTTTGAGAGACATGGCGTAGTGGTTGAAGGCCCACGTTGGATTGAGGACGTGGTATCTAAAGGGTAATCAATCTGATGACAAGTTGGCGGACTTGTTTGTATTTGACGTCCAAGATGACTTGCATGTCCCGAGTATCGAGGGTGGTATTGTACTATGGTGGTCCTGGTGTGGAACATGCTTTCCAGAGTGCCGGCCACAAACGGCAGAAAAGAATCTACGTGGATTCAAAAGTGCTTCGAGGTGGCAATGGAATTCCTTCACAATGGAGGGGCAATGATTGTGTTTTATCCAGATTCTAGGTTCATTTCTAATGAATTGGTTTCTTGGGCGTCGTGGACGGATTTCGAGAAGAAGCGAAGTGATTCGCCATCAATGGACTTCCCCTCTTTTCCAACGCATGCCCACGCCACACGCACAAGACCTTCATAGTCAAGTGCTTCGTAAGGAAGACCGATCCGCTAGTTTCATATGTCTTTAACAATAGAATGGAGCTTTTGGCGGATGGGATTGAGTTATCGACTGATGATCATTTGACCAACTTCATTACCCATGACTCATTCATGTTGAGGGTGTTAGAGAATAGAGTTGCTCGTAGTTATAATTGTATCGTAAATAGTTGAGGTAGATTTGGAAGGGAAAGTAAAGGGGAGAAAATGGAGAGAGGTGAAAGGAATTTAAAGTAGTCCCATATGTATTGGCAAAGGTTGTTACCAATTGGTACTATAAGTGAAGGCCTTCGAAAGAAGGCCATATCTCACTCCAAGCATTGTTTTAACATCGTGTGTTTCATTTGTTTGTGCAACCATTTCTTTACTTCTTTTGAACCTCAATAGAGAGCTTCCACCGGAATACCATGGCGGGGTGCAAAAGAGAAGTCCCAAAACCTCATGGAGGCTCTCATCAATCTTCATACAAAGGAGGATGAGATTGTCATGGACCTCACCGCTTCTACAAGTTGATTTCTTTTTTTCTCTAAATAATTTTTATGGTTTTATAATTCTAGTTGTAACTTATGATGTTTTCCACACTTTTTCCAAGCGCATCTATTAGGGCTTGCAAGGCCCTCAAGCGCCATATTCTTGCTTTGAAGGCAGACAAGGATTTGAATGACGAGGTGCTCCAACCTCTTATCCCCCTGACGGTGGAGGTAGAGTCCGCAAATGCAAAACTTGTGGAGGAGCCTTCTCCCAAGCAGTCGTTGGAGGATGGCGATGACAAATCTGAGATCAAGACTGCGCCAAAGAGAACTTGTAAGAGAGTTCTCTTCCTCTGAAATTGATTTATGTTATTGTATTCTTTGAAGTCGCATCTCAAATCATAATTGTTTGCAGACGGTTCTCGCCGTCGTTGATGGCTTCTCCATCAACACCTCAGGTTGGAGTATTGGTTTGCTTAGCAAGCGTGTTTGTCAGTCCGGAGCAGCCGCATGTCTTGCCTGGGTATGCAGAGGCTATTGTTGTTGCACGAGCAGCGCAGTCATTGCCTCCACGTTGTCCACCAATGGCTAGACTAGACTTTGTAGCAAAGGTTTTTATAGACGTAGAGGCGGAAGAGGGTAGTACTGATTCAGATGATAGTAGATCAAGTAGTGGTGAACCATTTATTCAAGAGGTCAACGACGATGAATTGTCTGGGGAGGAATGGTGATTCCTCCATTCCGTTTCTTTGTGTTGGTTATTTTTATGAGGATTTTGATTTGTGGTTATCACAATTGCAATTGCTTTACAACATCCCTTAATTTATCGCTGACCAAATAATCATCTCATTTTTACGTTTACATTTACTACTGTAAATCTACAAACGATATTTTCCATTATTGAAATATGAATTTCCTCCTCCACCTGACAGCTACACCCCTTCGTACAAGGTCATTGGGAACCTACCTCCTCAACTCTAGTCCTTCTTCATTTTGTTTTTAAATTTGTCCAAATAGTCTAAATGTAAACGACGGCCATAGGCGCCACTTTTATATTTAAAAATATATAATGCAGCTTTAAGTCCACATTTTCTCGTCCTTCTACAAAAAAAAATTCTTAAATTTGTAAAAATAGTTTGCCTACAGCCACAGCGATAGGCATTCCTTTAAAATTCCATAATAAAAACCATGCAAAAAATTGTCAAAAATTCATTGCTCACCGCTCACCGCTCACCGCTTACAAAATAGCATTCCTCGTCACTTTCGTACATGATTGATTTACAATTTCCAAAAATACATGATTGATGTCCAAAAAATTTGGAAAATTCAAGAGATTTATCTAGGTGATACCCATATATTGCCAAGGTGATACATGTATAATGCCAGGAGATATCCATGTAATACCTATGTGATATCCATCGTGACGAAACCACTGCAATTTTGAAAATTTAATACTTTGGTAATTAGGTGATGAAAGTGACCACTGCCTATGATTATACCCTATTAAATATGAGATTTTTAATATAAGTAACAATATTTTAATTGTGATTGTCAAAATAATAACTTGTGGTAGTGTTAAACTTTCATTTCAAAACAATGACACCAAATCATTTTACATTTCCACACTATAAAATTTCAATTTGTACAATCAAAGTTTACAAAAATTATAAGCATGTAGTTCCAATAGTATAGGTTAAGATCTTAGTACTAGAGATGAAAACAATGACAATATATTTTCTTTTTTAACTCCTTACACTAAAATGAGCAATTTTGAAATATTTTTAGTGAAAAAAAATTAAGGAATTTTATACGTTGATATTGATTATCCTAAAAGGCATAAGACTTGTTAGACAAACATGCAAGTAGATGGACACACAAGGTTGTAGGTCCATTAAAACAACAATTGCTTGATTTCAATCATTCAAAATATGGTTAATAACCAATATAAATCCCTAAATGAAAAAAGTCCTGATGTGGGCCTTTACAAATCTCAGGCACCTTCCCATA
The DNA here is from genome assembly GCA_963971425.1 of Bryoerythrophyllum caledonicum. Lineage (NCBI taxonomy): Eukaryota > Viridiplantae > Streptophyta > Bryopsida > Pottiales > Pottiaceae > Bryoerythrophyllum > Bryoerythrophyllum caledonicum. The sequence continues at coordinate 13,001,763 of OZ020525.1, read as the reverse complement.
GTTTCAATTCTTGAAATTTTGTATACACATACAAGAAGACAAGAGGTATGTAGGAGAATAGTTTTTATCCTCATCGAACTTATAGAAAAAAGGTTATGCCATTTTAAAGAAAAAATTGTCGGGTGTGGCCACTTCGGGCAATTCCAAAAACTTTTGCTAGGACACTGTAGTAAATTTGAGATTTTCAATACTAGAAAGTAATATTATTTCCTTTCATATTGCCAAAAACTATTTTTTGTCTTTGATGAAAAAATGCATTTGATTTTGAGACAAATATTTTCACACATTGTCAAACAAGGAACTAGAAATATTTTATTTTTTTGGCATAAATCTTAGAGGATGTTCATATTTTTATTTTTATTTTTTTTAATTACAAGACGTGGTGTAAACCTTCTGATTGACCATTTGGATTATCATTCTACACCATATTTTGTTCCCAAATTTATTTAACGTGAATTGGCATTTTTTGAACCTCTACTCCTTGTATAATTTTTTTGAATATACTACACCCCTTCTCTATCTCTAAAAATTGGTATCCAAGGAGTTAGTATTATGATCAACATGATGATATCAAATTTAGACCTTATGTAGTGCAAAACTTTGACACCAAGTGAAGTCAAACCCTGGTAATTCACTCAATGCACGGATGAAAATGAATCATTTTTTCTACTTCAAACAATATAATCTTTAATATATGCGGTCAAAGTTGATGAATTTTGTGAGTATGTTAATTATTAAGTGGTAAATGAGATCCTACAATTAAAACTAGATGTACAATTCTTGTTTCCTTCCATACTCATTGCACTAGAATTAATAGTTTTGAAGTGTTTTTCCTATGAAATTGTTAAGGAAATTTTAGGATTAAAGAATACATTTGAATTTGAGAAAGAACTCATCTATACAAACAATTTTTTATAGTGTAAACTAAATCTAAATCTAGACCTTAGAAATTGACAAGAGCAACCTATAAATCTGAAATTCTTCATGATGTTAATACATTCTTTTATATAAAATACTGTAAATATGTTGAACTTAAAAAGTGAATCTAAATTTCAAGAAGGCATACTATCATGTAACTAAAACATGAAAATTCTACATTTTCCAAATGAAAGAAAAGATGATAAACTTGCTACAAGTTATAAATCAAAATATAAGAACTTCATTAATAATATGCAAAGATTTCATTTCAAATTTTTTTTGAAGATACACATTCAATTTACTATTTAAAATCTACTCATATTCAAATACCTCTTGAATTATGAAGATTCAATAAAACTAATTACAAATTCCTTCAATAAACTAAGTCAATCAATTGAATTCTAATGAAGACAATAAGATGATACATGAGACCAACACACATGATATCTACACCTCACAATACTAACAACTTCATTACATTTTAGAATTTGTCAACATGATAGTTCAAAATTGCTAAAGCCAATGACTGTTGACAATTAAAAATCATCTAAAATCTTCAGATACCAAACCGGCACCTTCCTTCCGACCCCACCTAGTACAATTCTATCACAGCTCCTACATGCACCACTCTTTCACTTTCCATCGACGATTGTACCATGCAATAATTAGCACATACTAAGTCATTTCAATATTCGCAAATAGTTTCATAGAAGATCATATACATTTCAAAGTCCATTACAAAGCTCGATTAGCTTCTAAAGCATCTGAATCTCCATCGAGATCTAATTCTCTCAATCACATCACCACGCCTGATTTCACATTGAGGACAGAGTGCTTGAAATTCGTCAAGGTCAACCCTACTCAAACTAGTGCACCTCCAAACAACCATGCTATTCAAAGCAGGCAAAGGCTTGCTACTCTTGAGTAACCTCAACTTCATGCACCCCTCAAGGTTAAGGGTCTCTAAAGCTGGAAACATGCCCAAATCAGGCAATTCCTCCATACCACCATCATTCTCAAGACCATTGCTTACATTGAGCACCTGCAATGCGTGCAAGGTCTCACTGGCGCTCAACCTTAGTAGCCCATTACACCTCTTAAGTTCAAGATTCTCTAAACTTGGAAAATTGATAAGATCGGGCACTATCATCAGATTGCTACAATCCCCAATAAATAGTGTCCTCAATGCATGGATGGGCTCCCGGATTGTCAACATCCTTAACCTCTCACATCCCACAACCCAAAGCATCTCCAATTGTGGAAAGCAACTCAAATCAGGAAGCTCAATTACTGCTTCTAGATGCCTACAGTTTAACCAGCGCAAGTTTGAGAAGGCTCCAACGACCATCACATCTTCAAAGATAGGGCACTGGTTGAGTGCCAAACTCACCAGAGTCGTGAACATCTGATAGTTTGAAACCTTCAACCCAACAATATCATCCGATGGGCACAAACTACTACCCTCCATGGCTCCCTCCTTGCAGTCCCACTTTCTCAACACATCACAAATACTAACCGAAAGGTACTCCAATTGAATAAGACCTTCCAAATCCGGCAACCTTTCCAACAATCTACAGCTATGAATTTGAAGATGCCGTAGAGTAGTTGCATTACCCAAAGCACAAATACTCTTGAATCCACAACCTTGAATCCTCAAAGTTTGTAAACTAATCAACCCTTGGATGTTAGGGAGATTGTCCACACCAAAACAACCCCCTATCGCCAGATTCTGCAACAACACCAAGTTGTTCAACTCATTCAATCTTTCCAAATCCCATCCATCAGGTATTCTTAGTGCCTGCAACTTAGTAAGTTGCCCCAAACTAGGCTTCACCACAAGCTCTCCAAAATCAACTTCCACATGCTCCAACGATACCAAAGAATCAAAGCCAGAAAGTGCCTCCAACTGACACCCAAGCAACAACAATGTGCGAAGGTTCTTCAATCTCCTCACATCAAGTGACAATACCAAGTAGGGGAACAAACGATTCCCCATTCCAAGCTCTTCTAAGGCAACCAAGTCACCCAAACTCGACACCTCCTTGATTAACTGACACTCAGTCAAGTCCAATTTCCTTAGACTTGTCAACTTCCCTAGATTTGGCAATCTCTTTAGACTTTGGCATCCCTTAAAACTAAGGTTCTCCAATTCAACCAAGTCACCCACACCAGGACAACTACGAAACTCGACGCATTCGATAATATGAAGCACTCGCAAGTTGCTCAACTTTGTGCTCAACCCTCTCAAGGTGACCACATTGTTACAATCAATAAACATGGCCACTCGCAATGACACCATGCTCTTCATATCCGGCAACTTGTCACCACCATAATCCAATAGCTCCAAATGCTCCAACTTCGTCAAATATCCTACTTGTTTAACAACTTTACCCCAGGATCCATAAGAGCCCCAAGTTGATGCTAGGCGCAAAAAAACAAGGCATCTTGGCAAATTCAAAAGAATAACCTTGCCATAACTACTCTTGATCTCTAAACTCTTAAGGCATTGAAGTCCACCTAAATCCAAAACTAGATCATCCTTCAAAGAAGCCTTTGCAACATTCAAAACTGTAACATTGGGAAAATAAGAGAAGTTCACTCTTCCCAAATCACTCCTTGTATCAAAGTCCAAAAACGCCATTCGTGCCACATTCTCCCAACCACCCCCAACAGGACATCTCTCCATAAGCTCCACGTTCTTCTTTGCCCCATATACCCAACGCCGACATCTTAACTCCCCATATTGTACTTCCACTTCACAAAACGCACGCCACAAGTCATGCATGCCAATGCTCATCTCAATGCCAACACCCAAATTTTCCAAGAGTGATTTCCTTCTCAAACTCTTCAACTGCAACCAACAAACCATACATCCACATTACAATTCATTAAAACATCCACACATTGGGTACCATAAACAAGACTCATGCAATTTACACTCCAATCTCCTACATACAATTCCATAAAGCAAAGCAAGAGTTTTACACAGCTTACCCTGGAAACAACATCATCCACACTTATTGTGTGAACCATGCCCAACCATTCATATGTATTCAGCTTGAACTCAAGTTGACCATAAGCCCAAGAAGCGCTGGGTGATACTAGAAAAAGTGCCACATCCATGAATAATAGCTGATCATTCAAATTCAACATATCATAGCTCTTTCTCAAGATCGAGAATACTTGATGCTCCACTTCTCCGGATTGGTTGAACACATCCTTGTCAATCCTATCCAGATGTGCTTCCCACTCTTCCACGTCAATGCAAGCAAGCTGCTTACCCAACACATCTAGTGTCAATGGATGGTAATGGTAACCACCATTGCCATCACCTTTCTTAAAATAACATCGCTCCACACAACGCTTCACAACTCCATCATCCACTTCACATCTTGACTCCATTTCATATGATCTACAAAACAAAGACCTAGCCTCCTCCGCCTCCAACTCTGGCATTTCCATCACATTGTTGTCCACAAGCTCCCCTCTCACAAGCTTCAAAGTCTCCTTACTTCGCGATGTAACCATCACAATGCTTCCACTTGGCAGCCTTGCCGAAACAAAACGCTTCGCCTCTGCAATTGATTTTTGGACATCCATCACGTTGTCTACAGCAAGGAATACTGGCTCTTTGATGATTCCTCCATTTAGCTTCTCCAATAGCTACATGTACCAAAACATCAGATATCATACCACACCGAAAGTGAACACACACCAAACCACACATGACCAAACCACAATTGCTTCAAAAACCTTCCCTACCTCATCATCATTCCATCTATCCAACACCTCACGACTTGTGTCGGTCAACCTCTTCAATACTTCTCGCAATAGCTCTTCTCGGCCCTTCCTCTCCAATTCCGCATGGCATACTCTTCCATGAAATCTTGTCACATACTCGTTACAAAGAGCTTTACAAATGGAAGTTTTACCAATGCCACCCATCCCATACAATCCTACCAAAACCACTCCTTCACTCTTCTCAACTTCTAGCCTACTGATTTGGCCTTGAATCACCTGCAATTCAGCTCAATTGTACACATTTCAAACATAGGTGTCCAACAAAAGGATTACAAGAACACCATAGTGGATACAAAATGGTTCTTTCACAATATTTGTCAACATTCGCTTTCAAGTTTATCAAAACATGGGTTACCAAGTTCATCACACAACCTCTTCTAAAATTCTCAAAATGTCTAGATCATACAACCGCTCAATGACACAAACGTCTTTCGAGTTTTTCTTACCTCACATAATCGCAACCTCCCTTGTACATACGAATCTTCAAGCCTTGTATCAAGTGGAACCACTCCACATATCACATCAACAATGTCTCTTCGAAACTTCACTTCTCCCATTCCATCATACACCATGCTATTCAATGGCTCCAAATGCTTCAAAGCACCTTCCCACTCTTGCACGTCAATTCTCTTGTCCTTCAAGGCCAATTCATGCCAACATTCTTGCCATCCATTCCGCTTTTGTGCACCACGAAACTCATCAATCGACAAGCCAAGAAAAACCGGCACAATTTTGAAGCCCAACTCCCTCTTCTTGGCTTCTCTCACCATCGCCACCAACTCTATCATTGGCCACTTCGACCGAGTGAAGAACTCGTCGGACAGAATCACTACTCCCACTTGGCATTGCCGTATTGCTTCAAATATGTGTTGCGGAAAGTTCTCCCCAATTGGCAAGCTATCGCGGCGCTTGTCAAAGAAAGGCTGCCGATCCCAACGCTCCAAATCCACACATAGTTGCTCAGCAAAATCTTTTTGAGCTCCGCTGTGGCTCAGAAATATCTTATGCTTTGAATGGAAACCAACATCCCTAGTGTCTTCCCTGCATACACATAACACTATGAAACTATTGTAACATTCAACATTCATGTGGCAGAATTGTCTACTCTCCCATCACTATGATAGCATTCAAACTAAAATCAAAATTACAAGAACTTCCTCTGTGTTGGTTCACATTCCAAGTGCTATACTGCTACAATATCCATTCATCTATGAAAGAATGCGGACCATTTGGCTAATGTTTTGTTGCGGACCGAAGCCTTGCCACTTGATTCTGCCATAATTTACCCTTCCAATCTGCAAAACAGCTCACTGTCGGCAACAAACATAAGAGGAAGGCCCGCTGTACAATCAAATCCTTTCACATTAACTTCCGCTATTGTCCATATCATATAAAAGACCTTATCAAAGACATGTTTCAGTCACAAGAAACTCAGTCCTCCGAACTAACTCAACAAGAATAAAAACCTAGACGTGTGCTAAAATCATTAACAGACTCTGTAGAGTTCTCAGGTGGGCCAAGACTGGGATCAAGAACCGCTGCAGCATTACTTAGAGAGGTAAGACTCGTCCACATGAATAGTTCAAGTGCAGGCTAATAAAAAGCAAGGAGAGCAATTTATGGCTCTAGCACATTTCCCAGCTGAAATTGGGACAGGCATAACTTACACTGAAAGCGTTGAAGAAAATCCTTCAAGAGGTGTCTTCCGTGTTCATCCTGTGTACCAAAACGACAGCAAACATGTTCCAACTTCTAAAAAGAAAGTCAAATTTCGAAGGACTTCTGCACACCGGACCTAAATTCTCTTAGCAAGCACAGACCTAAGAATCTCTACAAACATGCTCTCTAAAAACAGAATGGCCTCCTTATCCAAGGCATTGCAGCCTGCATTCCTCCAATCTCCTCCTACAAGGTGAACACAGATGTGGCCCCTACCAATCTTGAGACTGTGAATTTGCTCAGCAGTTTGTCGAAACAGCCAGACACGAGATCCATTCCACTGCCATAACATACCTTCTCACCAATCACACTTCAGTCCGCTCCGATCCACCACGCCACCTCCCAGCAGACCCTCGCCATTTCAACCTTCGGGACCAACCCCACCAAACCCTTCCTACCAAGCTCCTGCCAAATCCATCCACACAAAAGAAGCTCTCACCACCAACCCAGCCTACCAACACCAGGACTCAACGTGTCCAAACTACATCACCAATCTCATCTCAAACAGTTTCTAGCAAAGCTCTGAAACAATGTCGCGCAAGCGCCACAAACCCCAACTTGGAGTTGAAAGTGTCGGAGTCGACTCAACTGGATGCAATGTAGGAGATGGATGACTACCATTGGATGACGCAACTTGCACCCGCACTTCTCCGTTTTCGTTCCGATATCGTAGATCTCACGGACCGAGGGTTTAGCTCCATAATCTATGATAAGAGTGTAAATCCAGATCTGCTGGAGGGCGAGGGTTTAAGCGGAGAGGAGTCGAGAGAGCGAGAGCGACGGGACACGAGCCATCACACTTGGCTCGCGTGAGCGGTGCACATTCTCAGAAGCGTTTCGTGGCGATGGCGTTCGCAGTGTGTCCTGCGGCGGTGGTGCCGTCACGCGCCACCTCGCTCAAGTCGGAGTCGTCTCTCTTCTGCTCCTCCCGCGCGGCCTCATCCGCGAGCTTCGGATTGCAACAAATCACGCGGAGGAGTAGGGGGAGCGCTCTTGGGGCGCGGTGTGGCGTGGAGGAGGCTGTTGTGCCGGCCAAGGTGCCCGACGCTGCTCCGAACCGGTCCACGCCATGGTGCTCTTCCCTACCATTTTGCCTCCACAGATGTTAGCTTCCCACGGACTTTGTCTTTGGTTGAGTTGCTTTCCTGACGTGAGGATTCATGATGTTTTTGGAGAGTTTTGCAGGGTTCGCAGATACACGATTTCTGTGTTCGTTGGAGACGAGAGCGGAATGATTAACAGGATTGCGGGGGTTATTGCGCGGCGTGGATACAACATTGAGTCTCTGGCCGTGGGGCTTAACAAGGACAAAGCGCTCTTTACAATTGTTGTCTCGGGAACCGACCGTGTGTTGCAACAAGTGATGAAACAGCTGTACAAGCTTGTCAATGTCAAGCAGGTTTGAATCGCTTCACTCAACCGTGCATTTGTTATCAGCTTCTGGTGCTTCTCACATGTCATTCTCGGATTGTACTCGAGATTTTTGTTTTTGTTTTTTATGATTTCTGTGCTTGCAGGTTGCTGACTTGTCGAAGGAGCCACGAGTGGAGCGGGAGCTGATGCTGCTGAAGGTGAATGTTGGCCCTGATCAGAGAGCTGAGGTAAATTTGTTCATTCCTCAGGCGCTGCATTTAATCTCTTGAAATATTTTTGACATGTCTAAATATTGATAGTTCAGAAATTGTTTTCTAGATTATTGGCCAACTCTTGACCTTTTGTGTTCGTCTTCAGGTTCTTGGACTGGTTGAGATTTTCCGCGCTCGAATCGTGGATGTGGCGGAGCATTCGCTCACGATTGAGGTAGCTGTCTTTGTCAAACATTTCATATCTTAGGATGGATTGTAGTCAATGTTGAAGCATGTAGCAGATACATGTACTCCGATTATCTATACCTAGCTCTTGTAAACTTTTTTTTGTTGGATCACAGGTGACAGGTGATCCGGGTAAGATAGCTGCTATTCAAGCCACAATGAGCAAGTTTGGAATCAAGGAACTGGCCCGCACAGGCAAGGTAATGCTCTGCTCTGCCTCTGAACGCTATAAATCATCTTGACAAGGTACATATAATCAACTTCGAAGGTTTTTGTGTCGCTCGTGTCTTTATTTATTTCTTACATTCATTCAACACACGCTTTCTTGACAAAAGGCCTCTTACCATTGTTTTGACACAAATCCAGATAGCTTTGCGGCGAGAGAAGCCCGGTGGAAGAACTACAAGTGCTCCTCAAGATGTCTCGAAGCTGGACTTGATATCTGATGAAGATGATGAAACCACACCGTCTGATACCGTCAGCACTTTGCAGTCGACAAATCAACCTGAGCACTATGATCCCGCCCCAGATGTGAGAATTTAAGCAGAATTTGGATGATGTTGTACGCACCACTCGTCACAAGGAAACCGTTGTCTACTTTCTTACCCTATTCTCGTTTCAGATCTTCAATTATAGTCGGTTTTGAGCGCTTTGATATTGAGGATGCGTATTGCTTTCTACTTGGACGTGATTCTGCGAGAGAATTCAAAATCAGTTAATGACCCTTGGATGCTGTGTAGGGCGATGTTTACGCAGTGGAGCCAGATAACGACGGGGTATGGTACCATCAAGTATTGGATGCTCATTGGGGAGGTGTTGAAGAGGATGATGTAAGTCTCTATGTCTCCATTTTGAGATGATGCTGACTGTCATTAAACTGTTATTTTGTGTTGGTTTGGGCTGTTTGATTTTACCTTACACGATTTGGAATGGGGCTGATAGAGCTTTTGTCTGATTTTGCACACTGGCAGCCAAGCGGCTTCATCTCCCACACACTCGCAATATTGGTGAATGATGCACCAGGGGTACTGAACAGAGTAACGGGAGTCTTTGCACGACGAGGGTACAATATTCAGGTAGGCTTTGTGGATGCTGCACCTTCTATTGGCGGAGGAAGTGCAGTCCTTTGCATCGGCTCTTTGACAGTTTGCCTTATGCTTTTCAAATCAGGGCACAAAAGTATGAATCAATTGACAACAATTTCATGATTCTTGTTACTAAATTAATGTCATTCGTTTGTCCAGAGCCTAGCAGTTGGACCAGCTGAATCTCCAGGAACGTCACGAATTTTGACAGTGGTTCCCGGTACCGATGATTCCATCAAGAAACTGCTCAGCCAGATATCCAAGCTTATGGATGTTCTTGCGGTCAGTTAATTCTCAATCATCCTTTTTTAGTCTTTTCCAACAACGTATTGGATGAACGCTTCATTGATTATTTCTGATAACAATGATTCTTGGTATCGCTTGTATTGAAGAAACAAGTGCATTACTAGGGAATCTGACAAACAACCGGCTATTTCTAAGTGGTTTGTAGACGCAGCGACATTGATTAACCTCGTCATATACCATTGGTTCTGTGTTCACAGGTACAAGACATTACACATCAGCCCTTCTCAGAAAGAGAATTAATGCTTATCAAGGTCTCTGCTACGTCTGCCGTCCGTCGTGAGGTCTTGGATGTGGCTGCCATTTTCCGTGCGAAGCCTGTTGATCTCTCCAACCGTACTATTACTCTTGAGGTAACTCTTTCTTTACCACATTAGCTTGAAAGCCTTCCCATTCAAACTCTGGAACATGCTTTGATATCTCTGCGAATCCTTTCCACACCTGATTTAACTCGTCCCTGCTATTACATTACAGTTGACGGGGGACCTTGAGAAGATGGCTGCATTGCAGCGGCTGTTGGAGCCTTTTGGCATCCTTGAGGTCAGGATTCGCATCTGACCCTACCTTGATGCATCTCCTACTTTTTGCATCTATTTCAGAATCCAGTATTACTCTCAGAACCGTAAATCTAGCGGCTACAAAACCCTTGCTTAAAATGGGTATAAAACTCGGCTGTATCTTGCTCCATTCCGTGAGATGTATTATGGCTCTTTTACCAAGGTTTCTAGCCTTTTCAGGTAACCTTTGATAATATCGCATGGCTCTCTTACACTGTGTGCTTGAGCAATTGTTAATGTGGCAGGTGGCAAGGACAGGGCGAGTGGCACTTGTACGTGAGGGCGGCGTCGATACCAAGTACTTGAGGCAGTTTCAGCCTGTAGCCTCCACTTTTTTCTAAGCGTTGGTCAGTCTCCCTATAGATAATCCCCATTCATTGATGTCTATCGCCGTTCATCATCAACTTTGCTCAGAATTGTACCAGTTCAAGCACCCTATCTACCTCACATACATTATCAGTGCTGATAAAAGAAATCCATTCTTGAGTGAAAGAATGGACGGTACCTATGGCTGGTACTTAATTGCTTGAGTGGGAATATAGGCAACGTGAGTACGAATGGCCCACACTATTCATCAAGGGCGTCCAATCCAATCCAAACCATCAACAATGCATGGATTTCGCTTCTGGTTCCAACAACTCCATTGGCTGTAATCTGTGTGAGAATCGTCTTGTTGCATGGATTTCGTTTTCTTTCTTTTTCAACAGACCTTTTGACTACGTTGGTGCAAATCCTGAATCAACGACATTACACTAAAAGGCTATAAATATTTTTCCAACTAAAAAGATACTAATACTATTTACAAAGGAGAATTTACATAACTAACTTCTGTAAAATGAAGCAGTCACCATATTGAGTCCACCATCCGAAATCATCCACAGAGAAATCTCGTTCATACATCCACATTCATCCTCGGGGGCACCGCCTTCCCAAGTTTCATCCATTCATGTTCATCCGTGATCTCATCCCGTTATCCAGAGACACGACTCGAAGGGAGCGAGACTGGGAAGAGAGTTAAACCGACGCGAGCGTCCTGCGTCGAAGAAACAGTGTTTGTTGTGGTTTTGCGGCGATGGCGATGGCGAGGAAGGAGACGCAGCACATTTGAGCCACCGCCATGCGGCTGGCGCACCGTCTCGCCCTCAGCTCCGCCCACCACGGTACGCGCTCGCGCCTCCGAATTTCGCCTCGTCCGCTCTCGGGCGCGCGCTCTCTCTCTCTCTCTATCTTGCTCGCAAACATCCATTGGAGAGCTCGCTCTTAGGGTTGCGCCTTCCGTTTCTGGTTCGTGCTGCGTACTGGTTGCTGCGGTGGCCGGGAGTTTACTGAATTTCGGGGTTTAGTGCTGTTTTTTTTCAAGCGGCGAGGGTTTCAATTGGAAGGGTTTTGGTTTTTTGCGTTTGTGGCGGTTGGCTTGCTGTGGACGCGAGGTGGTTTGATTAGTGGAGGTTGGAGTCGGTGGAAGTGTTTTTGTGAGGTTCAATGTGTGTTGGATTTAGTTGGATTTTGGATTTTGGACTTTGGATGGCATTGTTGTTGGACTTGGACGGAATATCTATTAGGAAGAGGTCATGCCTTTTCGGTGAAATTGTGAGGTTCGTATGGCGTTTGAGAAGAGTGTTGGAATTTATGTTTGCTGAAGTTTTAGGACAGTGTAGCTTCTTGAGTTTATGGATGATTTCATTTTAATTAAGTGTTTGTAGCATTGGAGCTATTTCTTCTTTTTTTGAGATGTTCTTAAGCTCTTTGGAAAATTAATTAGCAAGTGTCCATAGGAGTCGAATTCCGTGACGTTGTGACTACTGGAACACTTATGTTGCGAATGAGCTATTTTCTGCAGGGTGTAGTTAGTGGTTCGGAATCACATTACTGAGCTGCTGCATTCAATTTGGAAGAATGGCCTTGTTGAATCTCCAAGCATTGGTAAGTGATATTATTTCCTGATCCGGATTGGTCATGGCGTGTGTTGGAGATGCTGTTGTTCTTTATTGTGTATCTCTTCGTGCACGCAGCGCCGTTGGAGTGACATTATTTGAGGATTGAAGTCCTTATTGATATATCTATGCAATTGTACTTCAGATTTCTGCACTCCTCACATGTTTCATAAGCTTCTGGACGTGACTTTGGCAGGGTGCTAGCAGCTTGCAACCCGTAGTTGTAGCTGCTCCATTGACACGCTGTCAAGCTCGAGCTTCCTCTTCTACAATTTCTGACGTAGTAACGACTAAAACTCGGAAGTTATGCGGAATTCAACCTCTTTCTTGGTTAGAAATGCTACCTCTCTCAAGTTTCTAATGCTAGGTTTGACATGATCTGGGATCTTTCAATTATGGAGCACAAAGCTTTGAAAGTGTTGGTGTTTGTTGCTGTTGTTGGCACTTTATAAGTACCAATTCGTGTGTAATAATACGAGCTTAACGAAGACTTTACTCTTGCAGTGGTAGTAGTTTCCTGAGTTCAAGAAGAATGGATTTCGTGCGGTTGCAAAGATTGCATGCTCTATCGTTGCAAATGGTCGCTGCTGACCACGATAGCAGTGGAGAGCAGGAAACGTCCGCAGAATCACTCACCGAGTCTACAGTTGAAGCCACAGACTCATCGTTAGACACGCAAGGGAAAGAGCAGTTGAGACAGAAGTTGGCTGATTCTCTGCAAGGTTTTCAGGAAGGACTTAAAGACCTGCGTGACCGTGGAGTGTTGGAAAGTGCTAAACTAGGATATCAGGATGCTCAAGAGAAAGTTAAAAATCTTGATGCGAAGCAGTTGATCACGGACTTCAAGTCTTCGTCATTGAGCGCGCATGGATCTAGGTGGTGGCGAACGGCGGATCCCTGGATTAAGTGGCCTCTTGTTATTTTGTAAGTGCACTCTGCTGTCTGGTTCCTGAGGCATGGCACATTTTTGCGTTAAGGATGACAAATCTGCTGCAGTTGTAGCACCGTTATGTGAAGACATTAACATAGTCGGATGTGTTATCGTTTTAAGATAGTCAAGTTTTTGGTTTTGGGTGTTTTTCAATATTTTTATAATTTTTAAGGATGTTATAGAGTGGTTTGTACTGATAATGCGTCCGCTGGTTGTTCCTTGCGCAGTCTACCTTTTTTCACTCTGGTGACACTAGTTTTTGGAATGTCAGTGTCGCAAGATCTGCTTCCATTATGGATTTTGGGCCCACTGGGTACCGGCATTATAATCCAGCAGTGTTGTCGAGCAGCTGAGTTAGGTCGTGTAGTAGCTGATAAGACAGCGAGTCAGAGAGCGCAACTCGCTGCGACAACCTTGGCTCTATACAAAGACGCGAAGGACGGCACGCTACCAGAGAAAACGAAGTTGTTGGTAGAATCAAAACTGGCTGAATTGGAGGAGTCGGTATCATCAAAGCGATCGGAGATTACGGTTTATGTGACCAGCGGACAAGCGGCAGCTGGCGCCAAGGATTTTTCTAAGAACAAGTTGAATGAACTCGGGGACCACGTAGTCGACGCTTATGCAGATTACCAGGAGTGGTGGAGGCCGAAAGGCCGCGCCCTTTCTAGATTCTTGAAGAAAATATTCTGATCTGACCGGATCTTACGATTGGTTTGGTGCAATACACCACCTGGAATTCTTGTAAGCGACATCCTTAGAGAGGCTGGCATTTTGAGCAGATTCTGTTCTCCAGCCAAGAACTAGGTGAGAAATTTCAGTTTGGGGGCTGCTGTAGTAGCCGATTTTCCTAGTTCCCAACCATAAGCGCTTCCTCATGCAAGGGAACCGGAAGCCCTGCTGGATACAAGACCATGAGTTAGGTGTTATAGCTACTTCGCAGCGCAGTTAAGATTTTGTGGCAGTGGAGATTTCACTTAAAGTGAATCTAGTGGTAATTCAATTTTCGACGTTTTCCCATATTTTTGCATGTGCAAAGGATCATGATGCACTTGTTCTGCCTGGATTTTTGCAATGTTGATTGTGAGTTGCTACCGTCATCAACATTCTTGTGGAGAAAATCACAGCTAGAGACATGGTGTTGTTTTCTGCTATGTGCTACTCGGACGATTGCTAGTAGCTCTAGAATTCGTACTTTCTGTCATGTTACAGGTGCCGATTTTGTTGGTTGGTGAGTACGCAAGGGCGGCAGGGCGTCCCTACTTCGATGATCCTGTACGTCCCCACTTCGATGATCCTGTACCCCCATTCTCGTACTGTACAGGGTTTTAGGTGCAAAGTTCATAAAATGTATTAAAGGTACGAGTCTCGTGCATTGAGTTCATAGTTAGTGTACATGAGCTCATGAACAGAAAATAGTTGACGTAGTCTAGATGTTGACCCTGATCATTCACAGATGTGCAAGACGTAGAGATTACTGCCAAGAAAGAGATTTACATTACGATGATCAATGCCTCGACGGTGCAGGATTGATAGATAGATTTAGAGGTAGAGACAGAGTTGGTGCACCAGTACACGACAGCCACAGAGTAACTATCGTACATTCCATAATAAATATTGTATATGTTGCCGCTCTTCTGACTAAAATTTTCATATGGACTCTTACGCGGGGCACTCCGCCAGCGGCGCGCCGCAGAGCTTCTCGTTGCCAGGACGGAAGGTGGACTCGGGCTTGCCGCTCAAACCTGCAGGTATGCGGCTGGCGAGATGGTTGCCACCGAGGCTGAGCTCTACATTGGCGAGCTTTCCGTACTGGACAGGAATGTTCCCGGAGTGCGCGTTCCAGGCGAGGTCGAGCACTTTGAGGTTGGGCAACGCGGTGAGCCATACAGGGAGTCCTCCGGTAACCTTTTTGTTGTTCTGCATGCGCACCTCCTCCAGGCTGGTGATCTTGCCCAGGCATGAGGGGCCGAGGCTGGGGATGCCGGTGGAGGAGACTTCCAGGACCTTGAGCTTCGTGAGCTTGCAGACGTCGGAGGGCAGGCCCGTCTTGTAGCTCGTTCCGGTCACCACCAGGCGCTCCAACGTGCCGCCGAAGGTGCCGATGTCGCTCGGGAGGCGGCCTCCGGGAGCGTTCCGGATTACGAGCTCACGGAGCGGGACCTTGGAGAGGTGACGGAGCGGAAGAGACGACATCTGGTCGGTGCTGAGACTCGTAAGGTGAGGAAGCGCGGCGAGCGCGTCTCCTGCGGCTTCGGCGTTCTGGGGGTCGATTGCCACTGCCAGGCTGTTGCCGAGGGGCGCCCGCATTGACAAGTGTAGGGCTTCAACTCCAGCAACACTGCACTTGACCCCCTGCAAAGCGGACCAGGGTTAGACCTTCAGGTTTTAAAACCCGTTCAAGAGTTTGGAAGGTGTTCTTACTTACGTTCCAGCTGCAGCAGTTGGGGCCGGCTAGACTCCACGATGCGAGGGCTCCTGTGGTGTCGAGGAACACGGATCTGAACTTGAGCAACGCAGCGCTCTCGGCTGCACTACACAGCGCTGCGGCTGAGTGGCTGAACGTGGTGAGAGTGACACAGAGGAGCAGGAGTGCAATGTGGCCTCGGAATGCAGTTCCAGTCGCCATGTCTGTGCTACAACAAGCGAGTTACTGCTCAATAATATGGAATGAACAATCTCGACTCTGTTCAAGACAACTCAAGACAACCTCGCGTTGTGTACAACTCATGTCCTATGCATACTACCATTAGCAGCATCAAAACCAATAGAAGGTAAGCTAACTTGCTAGCCAGTTTCAGAAGAGCATGGAGTCCAAACACTCACCTGGACGTCAACTTGTTGGTCTGGCTACGAGATAGTCCCACAGAGATCAAGGGCGCCTCAATGTGGCTGTGATAACTCAAAATGAGTCCAGAGAGAGATGCATTTCAGGTTGCACGCTTGTGATGTTTCATGAGACTCGACACTCTTGTTCTAAATGTAGTCTTGGATGCTCTGGCTCGCCATACCTGGCTTCTGAACTGATGTGATTTGTAAGTCAACAGTTGCAGGTGGAACTCTTGGGACTGTGCAGTGGTGGTGGAAATATCTCATCTCGAGGAACCTGGTTAATTTCCAGGTCAGTAATTCATAACTTTGGCACGGATGATGCATTCAATTGTAATCTGGTCTACACACTTGGGTACCTTACTCCGCACGTTTGAGGAGCTGTCAAAAGCGTAGTAACTTAACTTACCCGGTCTTTGAAGCTCGTCAGTCCATGATTTTCAGTTCTATCGTGTCATGGACATTCTCCCAGGATCTTCTATTTTGTAACAAGCGCCTCTGGTTTTCATTAACTGCTCCATTAATGTAGTACCATACCCTGCAAACTGTAACCTTCTTCAGTTTTATTTTTTTGCGGCAAATTGTCCGGTTGTCATTAAATTTTAAGACTGTGTGTCTACACTATCGCCTCTGTCAGTGCTCCAACCGACATCAAATGGCAGCTGAGAATCCAAAGGATGTGATCATGCAGGCTTCCTCGGAAAGCTAGGCCATATGGTGAAGAGGGTATGGATCTTCTTACAACAGCTAACGGGGAGAACTTGAGGTGATGTCAGATATGATCCTATGTTTTTTTGTGTTCAGCTGGGGCTACATTCCGGTTACTTGCTCTTTTGTACATTGAAAATAGAAAACGTTTCCTTGCTTTAGTTAGATTTTACTGCTATTTTCAACTAGCATATAATTATCTGCCAGTTCTACTTGTTTACTGACAGTGTAGAGTACAGCAGCTTGAGCATAAGGAAGAGGCTTTTTTGTTTTGGAGGATGGTCAGCATGGGTTTCCATATGTCATGCACAGTTTTTATCATCTTATCTGTTCTGATCTTGTCTGGCAAGCTCAGAGCCTGAGCTGACGTCCTTTTGGTGCCATCACTTGCAGGATGGAAGTAGTGGACACAGAGGATGTCATTACTATGATTCATGACCCATTCCCATCCACTTCATTAACCCTTTAAGGACAAAGCCACCTGCAGGCTGCGACCATGCCTCTTGTCCTTGAAGGGTCAAAGATGTATTTATTAAGGTTACGGAGTAGAACTTAGAAGGTGATAATTGGGAGTTTGACCAAAGTTCAGATTCATGAGGAATGACAAACCTAAAAAAAAATTCAATGAGTCCAATGAGGTCCTCTGTAGCAACTTCCAGTAGTGATGGTCACATTGAGAGATATCTTTGGAGAAGTACTTCTCTAGAGATAGTAAACTCTAAACCTTAAACCCTCTTAATCTTGCACCTTTTGAATTATTCAGTCCAGAGTACATTTGAACCATCAAAGTTTATAATGAATATTTAATGCAATTTTCATTTTTATCACACTCTCCACATCATACTAAAATCACTTCACTTCCAGCCTTGAGGCACCCATTCATATTTAAATCAAGACTAGAGATTAGTACATATTTACATCAGTAAATTAGTACATACTAGAAATTTCTTGAAAGTCCTTTGTAAAGAGGAAAGGAAAGTGAAAAGTAGGATGAGATCTAAATATGGAAAGAAAAAGAGCATGAGGAATCTAATGCTCTTTTTTTCTACACCAATGAAATGCATGAGTACCAACGTAGGACAATCCAAAAGTGACAAGCAACGCAATATTGCTTACTTCTATATCCTTACTAGATTTTAGGGTGGAAATTTAGCATGTCTTTATATGACTTATGCATTGACCAACAAATCTGTAAGCGATGTGATGGCAGGCTATATTTTGTCCCTGAAATCTTGAAAGGGCATAGAACGGAGCGTGATCGATTTTCGGTTGTCCTACCTCAACCCTTTGGCGCCCGGTTCATGTTTCTGCAAAACCAAGATATGTGCGGATTTTTTCCTTTGAACTCACATTGATGAAAATGTATTGCCTAATTTCAATATTTAACCTTATGAAATTGAATTCAAACCATGACCTAAACTTTGGGGAAAATTTGCACAACATCCAACAGTTGCCGGAATAGATTATAGCACTTAAAGTTTCCATATATTGATAATGAAAATTGTGAGCTAATTTAGCTCCCCAATAGTACCCCAAGTTCCCAAAAAATTGACCAGTAATTTTCCCACGCCATCTCCAAGAGAAGTCATCCTCTACATGTATGTAGAATTAGCTTCCTTTGCAATAGCAGTGTTTGTTTTACTGAAATTTACTTGCTATAAAAGAGCACCTGTTACATGGAGCGCCTATTATAGTGGACAAGGTTGATTAGGGCTGGACCCAAAGCAACCGTTATAATGAAATGATTGTTGTGACATATGCTCTTGTAAAGGGAGCTGGTTGTAGTTTGGTTGCTAACATTTGATCATAAACTAGGGAGTGAAATGCAAGGTCACCCTCTTTCACTTTTTGGAAAAACTCAACTAAATCAACATTTTAGTAAATTCGTGGCTGGGAACATACAAAAACTGGCTAGGAACATTTTTGTAAATTAGCTGGGAACATACCAAAATTGGGTGGGAACATTTTTGTAAACTGGCTGGGAACAGTGTTCCAGGCCGAGAACATACTTGTGAATCAACTGCTTCAACTGCCTTTACCATCTAAGTGATGTGAAGTGGCTTCATAGAAGTAGCAATTTTTGAATGTTCAAAATGATCAAGTTGGCATTATAAGTGATTTTATTGTTTGAGTGTTAGATTGGGTGAAGGAGATGTTACATATTAGATAAATAAAAAAATTCCATCTCTATGTGGAGCATGTTGATATGATCAAGGTAAGTATGGGCTTATTAGGGTAGTCATGATTTGCATAGTGTCCTCAAGTTATTTGTAAAGTGAGGCAAATGGAGCAAGAGTCCTTCTCTCAATTATAAATAATTCTTTAGTGGCTTTAAATACCTATAATCAAGTTGAAGAAGAAAAAAAAGCAAAGAAAATTCAGGGTACAATCACCTCCCTCTACAACAACCCTCTTTGTTTTACCAAAATCTGCGTGCTATACAGAGCGGCGGATATTTGGAGTGTATGTTATAGTGGACAAGGTTGATTATGGTTGTTGCCATACAAAACGGATGTTATGAGGGGTGACTTTCCACTTGATGGGCGTTTTTATTATAAGTAGATTGCTATTATAGAGAGCAAATATTTTCTATTGACCCAAACGGACTCTTATAATGAAATGGTTGCTGTAATAGATGCTCTTGTAAGGAAGCTGACTATACAATCATGTATCTTTAAACCTTCATCTTCAAAGGTGGTTAAAATTACTCCTATCTCAACTTAATATGAGGCTTCCATTGATTTGATATAAACAAAATAGTGAATTATGATATCGATTATCTTGTGAAACCTCATGTATGTGCGTGTCAGATGCATGATAGAAAATATATCAATAGATTGATGATTTGTATAATGTTGAATCATGGTGTAATGTATGCTAAAGTGGTGTGCTTCATTCGAACATACATTTAGGAGATGAATGCCTCGGCGGAGAAGTTGGCCGGAATGAGTCAACAATTGGACGAGATGCTGAGTGATTTGGGGGGACTCAAGGGCATTATGCCTAGCGACAATGACCTTGAATATTTCAAGAAATATAACATGCACGTGAGTTTGCCACCCTTGGACAAGGATGGGAAGGAAGAGAGCAAAAAAAATTCTCCACGGCAACAGCTTTACGGCGACAAGAAGACAAAATGAATGGGTTGTAGATGTTTGAATTGTAGATAGTTAGCTCCCTCTACAACAACCACGTTTGTTACATTAGCATTTATTACAACAACCGTGTTTGTAGAAGGAGCTGGTTGTTATAACAAATGTTGATGTAAAGGGAGTTGATTGTAGATGCTTGGATCATCAATGTAAGATGTTGTAGATGTAAAAGGAGCTAATTGTAGAGTTAGATATCAATATTAAAGTTTGACAAATGCATTCATGTTTACATGAAATCATTTAGAACATTGTTTTTCTACATTTGTGGTTTTTAAAAAAGAATTGGCTAAACTAATTCTTGAACTTTCCAGTATTAATGTTTTGAGTTGTTTTTGGAGGAACAATAAGGGCCTACTTAGAATACTGAAATCTATTAATTGATAAAAATTGATAACTTGTTAATGTAATAGAGAAACAATCCAAAATGGATTTCTTTGAAATTCCACATGTTTCAATGCTATTAATCTCATAGGATAACTTTTAAGTGTGCCCCCATGGAAGATGAAACTGAAAAAAATGTTCAATTACAAATCATTTATTTAGAAACGCTGAAAGTTTTGGAATTGTTGAATTTTTTAAAGTTATGAAATGGTTAATTTTAAAAAAAAATTGCTATCATTGTTGTGCAAAATTTGACGTGAATACTCCGATTGATACAAAAGTGATGATATTCTCTTCGAATTTTGTGCAGTGATATGAAGAGATATAAAAGTTGCTTCTATTAGTAAATTGTATATCATTAGTGATTCAAATTACCAAAAACCAACGCATTGATTTGAATGGGTAAAAATTGGAAATTTGCATCTAATTACGCACAATGGATGTTGTCAAACTTCATTCTCAATGCTAGTTAAAAAAGCATGTAATATTAGAACTATTTTATTAGTTCATCTTTTTTTATATCAAAGTAGAATTGACAATGAAATGGTACAAATTGAGAAGGATTTTATATTCATCAAACACCACCAAAGTATTGAAAAATCAATATTAGATATTCAAAACTGGAGTTGTTAAAATTAAGTACAAGTAAATGCCAATGCATTCAACTAATCTAAATAAATCTTATCACATAAACTTCAAATTAGCAATATATCATATTTGAAAAAGAAAGTATTTGCAAACTCTTAGAAAGTAAGTGATCAAAGATGGTACCATTGAATGGTATGCTTCTATCAATACATGAATGCAACTGCATTGAAATATAACCTACTATTGGGAAACATGTTCGGATTACAATTAATATTGTTCCAGTCACTTAATTCTAATTTATACCAATGAACATTTATATAATTTTAAAATCATTTACATAATATCCAAGATAAAAATAAATATGTAAATGATTTTGAAATTGATTAGTAGAAACCAAGTTATAAAAAAGGATTTATGAAAAAGGATTAGTAAACTTTAAATGTTTTTAAATCTACATATTTATAAATATGAAAAACCCATTACAGTGAAAGTTTATGAACTAAATATTTGGATCTATTTTAGAAAAACAAGAGCTTCATGTAACCTCTAGTGGACCAATGACTCGTTGAGGGACATATTGAGTTTGAATAGGGTCCCATGATCTCAAATTTAGGCATGATTTTTTGAGAGTTTTTACTAAGTAGGCAACTTTTTATTAGCTTCCCGTAGACATAATTTTCGTATAAATCTGATTTATAGTTCAAAATTTACAAACATTTTTTACTAACATATACAAATAGTGCAGTGGTTTAGTGTGACATATAACAAACAGCATAGCAAAACTTTAATTCATTCTAAATTCAATAGAGATTCAAATTTTTGTCCATTTAAAAAAAAAATCCAATGCTTGGAAAGGGAATGAAAATCTTTGCATCTACCGTATGGATTTTTGAATTTCAATAACATGAGAAAGACATGATATACGCAAAACTTGAAGTGTATTATTAATTCTCAGTACATAGTTGTACTACAGCATTTTTAAGAACATCTTTTATCCTTTTTCTACTTCTAAAATTTGGTGCACATGTCCCTAACATGATCCTTTTAAAGTTAAAATTAGAAAATCACGGACCATAGTGCAAAAAGTTGCCACAGAAGGTGGTCAAAGTTTGTTGAAGGTGTTTAGCATGATTGCAAGAAGAGTTGATGTCTCAATTCAAAGGCTGATATCTTCCAATCCGGTTAAACTGAACAAAAAAAATTCCCACACACACTTGTACAATCCTTGTACATGATCTTACAGTTTGAAATGTAAAAATTGTGTTTGGTTGCATTTTGTGTTGAATGCATTGAAACTTATAGTTTTCAGTGAGTTTTAGGTGCTAAAATGTTGTGGTCCTATAGGGGTTAAAAAAGGTTCCACAAATAAATAAGGAAGTTGCATGCTCCAGTCACCAAATCTGATGTAAATACCAATGTACAATATTCACAACATTCGTGTATATATCATTTTGATGTTTTTATTTTGCTTTTTTGTCACAAATCTTTTTTTTCCCTCAGGATAACACCCAACATCCAAATATATCTGATTTTTTTTTGTAATACCAATTTTTCATAAGGATTGAGTACTTTCCACATTGAAAACACAATCCTTACTTTAATGCATGATATAATCAACACTTCATTGCATGTATACATTTTCTAAAGAAAGAATCCATCCCAAGGTTTTAAAATAATAATTTGTTTTTAAATGGTATAAAATATTGATTTTAGTGCCTATAAAAATGAATATAATAATTGAGAAATTCATTTTGTATTAAAAGTTATTAAAATCCCAAAATAAAAAATACACAAGAAACATATTTGTGATGATATAATTCAATATTATGGGTGCACCTATTGATGTCATTGAAAACATTCATATATGAATTTTTCAACTTTGAAGATTGAAAGAAAGTATTGTTGCATTGTTTATGAGGTGATTCCTATCATTTTTTTGATACCTTGCCCAACAATATGTGAAATGTTTGACTTACATTCAAATGCTATTTTAGACTAAAGCAAAGATTTTTTCTAATAATGTCAAAGAAAATATTATTATTTACATGTTTGAAAAGTCTTAATGTCAATAAAAACTTGAAGCAAAAATCTTGGAGGTGCCTCGAGTTCCTAATTTTACATATAGAATAGCATGACTCTTTTTCTAAAGTTTTGGTTTGAAAAAAAATATGACTACTATATCGCATCTTCATAAAATGTTTGAAAGATTCAAAATCAAAATTGAGACCATAGGAACCTGCCAAAATGGAAAATATCTTCCCTCAAAGAAATGGTCCTTTAAAGATTAGTCTTATAAATACCACATTGTCAACAATGAGGGCGCTTTATACTATGGACCATGGAGATTGACCACGGCCCTCTAAAATTTGAGATTGGCCAAGGAAGTCATCTTAGTCCAAGTTCGCATTACACTACCTTGAAAAAAGGAGATTGACCACGGAGTTTGAGGTTACTTTAATATGTTATTTTCTGCCGAGTGGATAATGTTTCTTAGTCCAACGGGTTTTTCGTCAAGTCGAGGCAAAGAGGTCGACTCGACGGAAATCTAGGGGGCCGTTGGGCTGAAAATCAGTGATTGGCTAAAATTCAAAATTTTAATTATTTTTTTCCTGTAATTTTTCATGTTACTGTAGGACGTTGGGACACTATTTTTTGACGTCGTTTTTATCAGACCGTTGGAGTGTAAAAGAAGTGAATAAAGGCCGTATGTCCCGTTTTCCCCCTCTCCAATTTCTTGTGTACGCAGTGTTTTGTTTTGTTTTTTGCATGCTTTTTGTTGATTTCGCCAAGATTTTTTCCCCTATCTTTTCTTTTAATGGAGGAATATAGTGTAGATGGAGAGTGTAGAGATTCCAAAGGGCACACATGGTCGCAAAACTCCAAATGGATGAAATTTGCAACACCATTTTCTTTGCCTCCAAGCGATGCACCATCTGGAATTGCTCATGTGCAATTCAACATGGGCCAAATTTGCTTGATTTGCATCCTAAAGCATTTCTCCCCACTTCTACACCTTTTTTGAGAAGACTCCCTCATAGTGAAAGAGAATTAGAAGAGATTGACACTCAAATCCCACATAGTGAGTTCATAAGCGAAAAAGAGATTTTGGAGGTGAAACAAGATGAAGATGTAAGAAAAGGGTCCAAATCGCCTCAAAAGAAAAGAGGTTGTCTAAGAAAGGAGAAGACTGCCGTAAAGGAAAAATCGAAGAAAAAGGCGAAGGCAACTGTGATTTAACTTGAAGAATCGGATGAGGAGGACGCAACTCCTACAAAATGGAAGGATTATGCAATCGAAACCTTGATTGCAATAAGAGGCGAGATGGACGAGGAATTTGCAAGAACAATAAACAAACAAGGTATGAATTTTTTGAACTATTTCGCAAAATGTTGAATTTTCTTGTGGCAAATGCTGGCATATGTGGGCCGTATGATGAAGCCGTGGAAGGCCTTGGCCTTAGCCGCATGCCCATGCCTTCCCTCCCCCCAAAACTGCGTCGAGGGCTTTGCGAGTTTTGTGGCCCTACCAGCTTCTCGCGCGAGAGGGGATTTGAACCCCGGTCTCCGGAGAGCAAATAGATTTCTCACATAGCCATCACTCCACCACAAGCTTTTTGATGTCCAAGATGTTTTTGGAGTGTTGATTGTACTAAAAACTATCGTAATTACTTTGCTAAAATTTTCATTCAAGTTGCCTTTTCACCCCTTTGAGATTGTTTTTTGCCAAAATTTTTCTATTCTTTGTCATGTACGGTAGGAATGAATGCATGGGTGAAGTTACAAGTCCAAAAGGTTGCGGGAATCCGAGGATTCAATTGGACATGGCTATCTTGTAAGAAGAAGTACAAAACTATTTTGACCAAATACCAAAATGACAAGAAGGCGAATGAAATTTTGGGGACGGATCAGAAACAAGAATGTTGTTGGTTTGAAGAGATGGACATATGGAATAATAAACGTCCAAGTGTTCAAAACCAAATTCCGGCAAGTACTCTGGAAGGAGACGACACATTTGGAACGACTTCTTCAGCACCTATGACTTTAGAATCGGCAGAATTCAACCCTTCTATAGCACCAAATACACATGAGAAGAATAAGAAGAGTCAAGACAAAATTGAAGGGCTTTTGCAACAAGTGGTAGGCAATTCTACCATTTTTATATCCACCTTCCAACACCCTAGAGGTTTGTTGAAAAATGGACCGCAATCTTGCACCACTTCTGGAGAGGTTTTAGCTATTCTTCCATGGAATCCAGGGCTTTTTTTTTGGCGACAGTCTGACAGATTCGCTCTGCTGTGAGATGTGGGTTGGGTTAAATTTTGAAAGGAAGATATCTCACCGGCCGAAAGAGAATCTGGCGAACGAAAAAAAAAGCGCTGATGGAATCAAAACTACTATCAGAAAACATTATATTTGACCCCTTCCGAATTTTGTAATGCCATAGACTTTTCGCCAAAAAATTGTGCATTGTTGTAGCTTCACGAAGCAAGTCTTCAGCCCTTCCATTCTCCTTCAATAGAAACGCTTCAATATCCTCATCATTTACTTTATTTGTTGCCATAAAATCATCTCTATTCAAAATTCTATTCTTCACTTCCTGAATTGATGCCCTTTTACAACCCAATTCTTTACATTCTCTTAAATTGCAACTATCTATTCTTTTTTGTACTTGTTCCTTGGCATCTGTAATCCAATCTACGTCAAATCCATCCTTCATGGTGATGCACAAATTGTGCATCACAATGCATGTTGAGACAATATTCCGTACTATCCTCAATGGTACATCACACCTCTTAATGATAATTCTCCATCTCCCTTTTAGGATTCCAAATGCCCTCTCTACACACATTTGGATTGAAGATTGAAATGAAATTCCAATTTCCATGGATTTGTGACACTTTGGTTTTTCCTCCCTTGAATGGACAATACATCCACGGTCTATTGGAATATGCTGCATCCCCTATCAACTTGTACGGATGCAGTTTTTCCTCCATATAAGCTCTTCCAATTTTTGTAACTTGAAAAACAACCCAATCATCAAGACTACCAGCCCAATCAAACTCGTAATTCCAAAACTTGCATTTAACACTGACGATTCCTTGAAGAATAGTTGAATTGAACGGCTTTCGACAATAATAATCTTCTCCACCAATAATTGGCGCCAATACTGCAATATGCAACCCATCTATTGGGCCTACAATGTATGGAATGCCATGTAGAACTTCAAATTCCCTAGCTAAAATCCTAAACAACGATTCACTAGGAATTTGAACAAATATTTGTTGCAAATGTTGTCTAACGGCTTTTCAAAATTCTCTCACAACTTTTGAAATCGTACATTCAACAACCCCATATGAATTCCCTATAAGCAATTGCCCGTTGCCAAATCTTAGCCTTATCAAAATTGAATTCCAGCTTCCACAGAAATTGAATTCCTGAAAGACGTATCTTATTTTTGCAAAAATTACCCTAACTTCTCACAAAGAAATCTAAAGTGGAAAATTTAACTCGGGTTCTAACCTTGAATTGTCCTTCAGTGTATGATCCCAACATTAATCGATCCGTAAATCCACCTTGTCTTGCAAAACTCCAAATGCTCCGTATTCATCGTCCTATACTCTCCAAAAATATGCTAAAAATTGCCAATTTCTCCCACTCTCCTTGTAAAATTAGTGCTTGCATGCTTAAAACGTTTGAAACAAGCATGTGCAAGCACATATACAACCCTAGCATTAACATAAGGTTCCTCCTCCTCTCCTCCATTGCTGCCCTAATTGCTCAAATTTCAAGAGAAGAGAAGAAAAGAGAGAAGAAGCAAAGAAGGAAGGTGGAAACAAGGGGGAAGAAGGAGGAGAGGGTGAGAGAGTGAATGATGGGATAAACTCCAAATCTATCCTTTTCAGATATACATTAAAAAATCATCCCATACTTGTCCCAGTCCAAATCCACTTTACACTATGAAAAGTGACCAAGACACTCAAGAAATGATTTTTCATTTTTCATGGTCACGGCTCTAGACCAAGAGCCATGACCATGAAAATAAATGATTTCTCTTGGTCAATCCTTGTGGTCCATAGTGCCCCTGAGATGACACAACCATGTTCTTCCTTAGCTATTTAACTAGATAGGTGGATATTTAATCATACTAACATTGCTCATGAACCTTCCCAATAAGAGATATCTATCATAGAAGGCACAAAGGCAGGCATCAGTCTACCTATAAAATGATTTTCCACCACATATAAGAAACTATTGTATAATTTGCCAACTAATTAGTATATCAATATTTATAACCAAAAACAATCTCTCCAAAACATCTGCCAGTTCCTTGTCTCATCCCATTGTTCCAAGGTGACACCCTTCATAACAAAACCTTTTGGAAAAACCAATGTGTCTTTTGGACACTATGCCCAATAAATCAAATGTGCCCTTTAGAGGAGTCCTTTGAATACACCCATTCATCAAAATTTGGATAAAAAATGAAATCACATGAACTTACTCGGACAAAAAATAAATTATTTAGATGACACTATGGGGTATATAAAATAATCAAAGGCTATTTATAGTAAATGACAGGTATATAACGGTATACATTTATATATGAATGTGTACCAACATTTATATATACATATATGTATATGTTATATATACGGCGCAGCGCCCAGCAAGTGTCCCGTGATGTACAGTACCCACCAATAAGTATACATTCATGAACGTTTCCACACTACACTGCTACCAACTTTGACACCCTCCTGAGGGCTGAAAAAATGTCATTTTACCATGAAATTTTTGGCACAAGATCATTTTTATGTTCACAACATGTGTGCCAAATTTCAAGGTCAGAAGATGAATATAGAAAAAGATATTCCAAATTTACCAACATGTGTAGTTGTAATCCATTCACTACTGCCAATTTTGACACCCTCTTGAAGGCTAAAAATTTGATATTTTACCATGAAAGTTCTATCACAAGATCATCTCTATGCTCATAACATGTGTATTAAATTTCAAAGCCATGCGATGAATACAATAATAGATACACAAGATTGTTTCTCATAGTTACACATGTTGGTAGATTTTGAATATGGGTTTTTTTATTCATCTTCTGGCCTTGAAATTTGGCACACATGTTATATTCATAGAGGTGATCATGTGTTAAAAATTTCATAGTAAAATAACAATTTTTCAAACCTAGGGAAGGTGCCAAAGTTGAAATGTTTCTCCCAACTACACATGTTGGTAGATTTCAAAAATCTTTTGCTATGTAGGTATTGTGGCCTTAAAACTTGGCACACATGTATTCGATATAGAAATGGTTTCATGCCAAAAATTTCATGCGCAAAAACAAAAGATTTAATCCTTGGGAGTGTGTCAAAGTTGGCAAGGAGTGAAATGTTTCTTACAACTACACTCACAACTACACATGTTGCTAGATTTTAAATATGTCTCTTTGTGTGGATGTTTTAGACTCTAAACATGTAATAAACACAGAGGCGGTCCCATGCCAAATATTACATGGGCAAAAACAAAAAATTTAATCCTTGGGAGGGTGTCAAAGTTCGTAGCTATGAAACTTTTCTTAGTGCTACCTATGTTGGTAGATCTTGAATATCTTTTTTTAAATTCGACTTCCGACCTTGAAATTTTTCACACATGTTGTCAACGTAAGAATGATCTTGTGCCAAAAATTTCATGGTGAAATGACAAATTTTCAGCCTTTAAAAGGGTGTCAAAGTTGGCAGCAGTGTAGAGTGGAAACGTACATATGCAAAATGAACGTATACTTATTGGTGGGTATTGTACATAGAGTCATCTTCCGACGCCGAACTGCTGCTCGAAGTACCACTCGACGTGCTCTCCGGTGGCTTTTCAATCTCCGTGTAAGCTTCCAGCGCTCCATGCTTTTGGAAGCATTGCTGACACAAGTCATGCTTGTGTTTCCTGCAAAGATTGGTAACATGTTGTTCATTCTCTTGTTGCTTGATATGAATACATAGCATTGTTTACACATGATCTAAAATTATTGGTTGAGATACGTACTTGATGGACTTGCAACGGACTCCAACGATGTCGCATCGAACTCTTGGCTGAGCACCAGCTTCATGTCGTTCTCCGACTTGAGAGGCTTGTCAATCCTAGTGTAATCTTTTGCTAGCTCCATACTTTTGGAAGCATTCCTGACACAAACCGAAACTGTCTCTCCTGCATTGAATTTAGAATGCTCGTCTAGCTCCATCACAAGCAGGGAAATTCTGACAAGACTACCATACTTACACCGACAAGATGAGATTTGAAGTGCTTACTTGTTGGAAATGTATCGAGTATCGATGATAGGTGTTATATCACGTAACTTATTAGGATGTTGCACATTAGGAGAAGATAGTCCCAACCGCTTGTCAATCTTATAATAATCTTTGCTACTTTCATGCTTAAGGAAGCAGATCTGACAAGGTTTGTCGACATGCAATTTGAGTAAACATTGTTCATCTACCTCGCATCGATCATCACATGAGGTGCTTTACTTGTTGGAATTGTAAGATGATGAGTCCATTCTGCACACATCGCATCTGAACTCCAATTCGCCCTCTTCTTCTTCAGCCGCTTGTGGACGTGCCCTACAAGATGACAATAATTCTCTTACTAAAAAATGCTACTATTTCATATTTGTGCGGTGGATTGCAACCAAAAAAATATGGCATGTTCATATTGTAGTGTG
The DNA here is from genome assembly GCA_963971425.1 of Bryoerythrophyllum caledonicum. Taxonomy (NCBI): domain Eukaryota; kingdom Viridiplantae; phylum Streptophyta; class Bryopsida; order Pottiales; family Pottiaceae; genus Bryoerythrophyllum; species Bryoerythrophyllum caledonicum. The sequence goes on along the minus strand of OZ020525.1, from coordinate 12,972,331 downwards.
GTTTATGATCTTACGCTCAAATGTTAAAACCTATGCATGAAATTTTGATTTTGTTGCCCCTTTTTGATAATGACGGTTTTGGATTGTTTTTAAAATAAATTGTCAAGGAAATTTAGGGGTTAAATTTTTATTAAATAACTTTTCAATCTCTTCATGACTCGTAATATACATGTATCATGGAGTGATTCATATATTTAGATTCTGCATACAATTGCATATGCATTTTTATTTAGGTTTGGAATCTCGCATTTGGAAAGGCTGCATTTATCCCTCTCATAGATTATAGCCAAATATGGTGGATGGAGGTGGTAAGAACTTAGTTGAGGTTAAAAGTTAGTATAGTAATGGATTTAGTAGAGGATTTGGATTTAATTGTATGGGCAGTTCCGGCCGTTTTAGAAAGCCTTCTCAAAACATGACATTTGAACACTTCTTTTCAAGTAAGGCAATGGATATTTCCATACTTTGTAGTCACAATAAAAACGTTCAAGTGACATCTAAGATTTTTAACCCCTAAATTTCTTTGACAATTTCACACCAAAACCACTTCAAAACTGTTCATTTTAGTGCAATGAGTAACAAAGAAAATACCAAACTCTTATTTCTAGTTCAAATCGTAGGATCTCAATTAATACTAATTAAGTAACATACTCACAATATTTAATAAACTTTGACCTCATGGATTGAAAGATTACAATGTTTGAAGTGGAGAGAAGGGTTCATTTTCTTCCCTACGCTTAGGGGATCAATAGACTTTGACTTCACTTGGTGCACTACAGAAGGTCTAAGTTCATTATCATCATGTTAAGCATGATATTAGTTCCTTGTACACAAATTTTTAGAGGTAAAGAAAGGGTGTAGTATATTCTAATGAAATTGTGCAAGGAGTGGAGGTTCAAAAAGTGTCAATTCAAATTATATTTTTTTGTAAACTCAATATGTTTTAGAATGAGAACCCGCGTGGTTTTACACCACATAATGCAATGGGAAAAATAAAAAGTAAGAAATATGAAGACCTCAAAGTTTTATGTGGAAAAGAAGAAGTTTTTCTAGTACCTTGCCCAACAATGTGCGACAATATGAGAAAATGTTTGACTTGGAATAATATGCTATTTTTCACTAAAGGCAAGAGGATTATTTTGACTATATGAAAGGAAATAATATTATTTGCTAGTATTGAAAATCTCACATTCAATAGAGTGCCCTAGTAAAAAAAATTGAAGTTACCTGACCTGCCCGCTCTCAAAACCATGTAACTTTTTCATTAAATGTCAGATTTTAGGAAAAATTGGATTCACACAAAGCTTTTAGTAATGTCCATTTACAGTAAAAATTTCCAAAAAAATGCAATAAACTAACACAATAGGAACCTGTCCAAACCCCAAGGGGACTCTTGGAAATTTAGTGGTTAAGTAAGTGTGACAGTCCATCATCATATTCTTGCTAGAACTAGAACCGACCTCTACAGAGATCTGAAACCCTAAAGCATATGTTGGCAGGACTTTGAACTTCAACTTCTAGCCGTTGGAGAAATGTGGTTATAAGTTAGCGACATTATAATTTATCAGAGGTATACAGTAACTTATGGAAGGGATGAGTGTATTTATCAACTATAGAAAAAAATTTAAGTTAGAAAACAAGTTACATGTGTACATCTAATGTAAGGTTAAATCCCCTAACCCCTAACTCAACTTGACATATGTTGTAATTTAGCACACACTTGATTTCAACTTTAAATTGGAGTGAGTTATAAAATGAGGTAAAATAACAGTAAATATCAAGCCATACCTCATACCATAGTTGCTGGAACCATCACCAAGACAGAAACTCTCACATTTCGGCGGTTTCATGCCAAGTGTAGTCAAGTTACCGTCTTGTGCATGCACCGCAGCAGACTTGGAGAATTGCATGGAACAGACGTGGCATGCAGCAAGATTACTGAACCTGGAGCTGCCTCTGCGATTTACTACTACGCATTCAGGAGCCTGATGCTGCATCAGATTGATTAGAGAGTTTACGGATGGCGACGCTCAAGTGCGGTACTACTGCTCCTGCAGCAGTGCTGTCTTCGAGAGCTGCAGTTGGAAGCCATGTCGCGCAGCTGGGTGCCGTCCGCTTGCCTGCAAGAAGCTGCTGCACCAGAAGCGGAGCAATCAATGCCAGCCATGAACCTCAGGTAAGAACATTCTCCACGAACATCCAACATATTACACATTTCCAACCAGTTCTGTAGGATTCTCACGTCATGTGTCTAGATTTGTGAATTCGAACCGGATGAGTGAAGAGCTGGTTCAGGGTTCAGAGTATAGAGCTGTACCAATCGAGGAGAGAGCTGGTTCAGAGTTTAGAGATGGGAGTTGAGAAGAGAGCTGGTTTAGGATTTAGGGCTGTCAATTGAAAGCAGTTAAGTAGAGAGGTGGTTCCGGGTCTAGAGCTGTAGAAGGAATCCAGCTAAGTTTGAGGTGCTGACTTTGGTTGCCAGGAAGGAAGCTCGGTGAGGAATTCCAAGGTTCTAGTGGCGCTAGTAGCAGCGGGTGCATCTCTCACACTAGCCACAGCAGCACCAGTCTGGTCGGCACATGCTGCATTAGTCCGCGAGGGTGTGGAAAGGACGGACACTACCGACGTAGGGGACGCGTCTAGTCTGAGAGGCTCGGCCAACGGAGGAAGCCAGGAGGAGGACGACAGCACTGGCAGGCAGGGAGAGGGAAGGCAAGGGGAGAGCCTGAACCTGAAGGAGCTCGCCAACTCGGAAGAAGCGCAGACCGTGAAGAACGCTGCAGGGGACGTCGCCAAGGGCGCTGCGCAGACTGTTGCCACCAAGGCTGCTACGGACTTCGCTAGCACGCAGCTCGGCATACCGGGTGCCGCTGCCTCCGCTGCTACCCAGGTCGTCTCCAAGGTGGTGACCAACTGACGTCGTCCAGGTTGAGGCTTGTGCGTATTATTCTTCTCTTGAGTAGGGTAGACACATAGTGGACCACGTTAGTGAAAAAGATTAGACGACAATGCTCTAGATCATTTGTAGCAAACCGTAGATTTACCTGCGGAACTCTAGAACACGATACAATATTTGGGAAAAGAGACTGTACTTCTTTCTAACAATTGAATGTCATAAATGTACAAGTTATATATCTCTGTATACGGCAAGATTTCTATATCCTCGAAAATGGCATTGTACAAGAAAATACTGTTATCAGGAAAGTTTAGCTGCAAAACTTGGATTCAAAGCCTACTCTTTGGTGAATTAAGGATGCGGGAACTGTTCGATGAGATCGTAGAGCTGGTCGCTGATGCTGAACCCAATCATCCGCAGCATGTCGTTCAGCTTTACGTTAGGCTTCGCAATGTTGCGTGCCTTGAGCCATTCGTGTATGACGAACAATTTGTTCATGGCCCACAGTTCCAGCGCCTCGGGGTTATACACAAGCCCGAGTCGCTTACTCATCTGCAAATAATCATCAGTTTGTCAGATGAATCCTAAACCCCGGCAAACAAAAACATCATCAGTGACGGGAAGGGCAACCAACCTGATGGGGAACGAGCATGGCTGCATACCGAGACAACTCCCCTGCCCGCCAATCGACCACAATTGGAAGCCAGGGATACGCAGCATCCAAGCGCACAAACCAGAGTCTTATATCAGGCAGCTCAGAAAGTTCTCGCGGGTCCAGCGGGTCGTCGATCTCGTACTCCAGCACAAATCCCACGGTTCGCTTAAAGAGCTCATGCGGATCCTCTACCGGGTCAGTTGTGTTGTCACCTGCCAACCAAAAAGCTCCCTGCAATGAGCATAACACCGCATACGATCATCACTTCGTCCTAAACCCTAAACCCTCTACTCCCACTCCGGAAACGCGCCACAAAAATGGACCAATAATTCCATCACCAAACCATATAACCAACTACTCTACATCAACTCTTTCACATCATGTGATTCTCCAAACAAGCTACCAAACTGAACCCAAGAAACGTGGATTGCAAGGAAATTACACTTATTCCTATGCGGCACGTCTCACGTAAACAACATAACCCTTCCGTAACAATGATGTCACTCATAATTATAGAGGTTATAATTATGTAGTGTTGAATGCAAACCCTTTCACGTTCGCCAAAATCAAGTTAGAGTTTGAATGCTCAACCAACAGACCTATCTGGTGCACATATTTCCTGAAGACTTTGTGAGCAGGGGAAAGGTCGAGCTGCTGGATCTGCTCCTTCGTTACCACGATGTCAATCCTCCCAGGCGTAGGCGGCGGCGCAGGGACAACGCCCTCACCAACTGCGCATCACATTCTCACAGTTCATGGGTTTGCATTCAACACTACCTATAAAAATATAACAAAATCATGGACTCAATTCGTCAGCAATCATAGTCACATGATTCATGTGCTAGCAGCCCCTGGTAACGAGAACAACAACAGATCATTTCCATAGTCAGATCCTATCAAACTCCTTGAATTGGATGATGAATCAAGGCACTGACGTTACGACATGATTATGATTCAAACAACACATCATAACAACAAAAATTCTCAAATATAAGGTCACATGCCAAATTCAAAACCTAGACTCATGTCAAAGGAAATTCATCAGCAATCATAGCGACTAAATTATTGAAGGACTAGGTCATGTGCGAGTAGCCCCTAGTTGTGAGAACAATAACAGGCTATTTCCAATTTTCCATATTCAGAGGCACATTACCAAACAAAATGTCAATCGTTGGAGCTCATGTCAAACTGATTCGATTAGATGATAATGAATTCAAATTGAAGAGAGCGCTATAACATTACAATGACAAGATAATGGAAGGCATCAGAACAAGAAATTCTCAAACAGGAGGTCACATGTCCAAATTCTAGAGAGAAATTCAAATAGGATACACTATCTTACCTTCTTCTTCCTCCTCTTCCTCGAATTCCTCCACAGGGAACCCGGCGGCGCCCTGAGACGAGGTTCGCGGCTGCCACCTTGAGGCGGAGCATGTACAAGAGGTGTGAGGCGGGAAGGACTTGAGGAGGGCGTGGTTGAGGCGGGTGTGAGGCAGTGCGGGGGGCGTGCGGCGCGAGGAGGGGAGAGAGCGCGAGGGCAGAGTGAGAGGCGAAGGCAGCGCGGCGGTCGCCATAGCTGCTGCGCTTCTGCAACGATGCACTGTGAGCCTCAAGTCCCATGCAGATAGAACTCCAACGGAAGTGGAGACGACGTCGGGGTGGACGACGTCCGCACAGCGATCGCCGACGTCGGGGTGGGATTGGACGGACGCCAGACGAAGGTTGGACGGACGTCGGACGAAGGTAAGACGGTCGTCGGACGTCGGACGAAGGTTGGACGGTCGTCGGGCGAGTGTTGGACGAACGTCGGACGGGAGTTCAACGACGTTCGAACAAATCCGACGATCGTCGTGTGCATGACAATAAGGCATAACCCCCATGTGATTAACCGACAGATTAAGCAATGTGCATGTAAAGAGAATCCAATAATAATAAAATTATTTTTCTGTGATAGCCAATAAATTTACAATCTCAACCCAAGTGATTTCATATTTCTCCGATGAGATGTGGATTAGTTATGAATTCTCAAAGTCGTCTCCATGTTTAGCTTGTTTTGCCACTGGGTACCCCCCTTTAGCGCCGACCAAAAGTATGGGGTCTTGACCAATAGTAAACCTTAACCTGAAGCTGACAAAGAGTGAATGGGTGGTAATGGAGTGTAATGGGACCAAATATAAAGTGGCAAAGCTGACAAAGAGTGAATGGATGGTAATGGAGTGTAATGGGACCAAATATAAAGTGGCAGAGATAGGAAGGTGGCAATCATGGGGGGATATACCTTAAAGTTAAAGAACTCAAGTCTTCAAAGGAGGTTGGCGTGAATAAAGTATCTATTTGTTCCACCATTGAACCTTGTATCTAAGGGACATAGGTTAGTGGTTGACATTAGAGTTATTTGTAAATTTGTTGAAGTTTCAATAAGCTTGCCTCTTTTTAAAACTTTAATACTACTATTTGTTTACTCTTGGAAGCTACTACCGTATATATTGGTCATATTTGACCCCAAAATTTTCCAAAAATAGCTGCCAAACTTTTCAAATTTTACATTTCAAGAATATCAATTATTTGACGCGGTGAATAAATCGGATTTTGTGGATTATATGTTTTACCAAAATGATGTATTAGAAATAAATCATTACTAAGCACGGAAGTGCAAAATCTAGCTCTGAAGTATAGTAAACATTGAAGAGTTTAACCCCTAAAGGACTAAGGCAATTTTTCCTCAAAAACACTCCAAAACTGCCATTTTCAGCACATTCAACACAAAATGATACAAAATCATTTTTTTGAAAATTTAATCGTAGGATCTTGTACTAGACTTGTATGAGAGTGTGTGGTAAAGAATTTGGTAAGTTTGACCGCACGGATTGAAAGATATTAGCCATTGAAGTGCAACATAATCTCTTTTTCAGGTCATACTATACACCTTCAACAAACTTCGACCACCTTCTATGGCAACTTTTTGCACTACGGGCCGTGAATTTATTGTGTTAACTTGAAAAGGATCATGTTAGGCACATGTGCACCAAATTTTAGAAGTAGAAGAGGTGTAGAAGATGTCCTAAAAGATCCTGCAATGCAACTATGTGCTAAGAATCAACAATACACTTTATATTTTGCATATATCATATCCTTCTCAAATATTTGAAATTCACAAATCCGTACGGTAGATGCAAAGATCTCAATTTCCTTTCCAAGAGGACATTTTCTTTCTTTTAAATGGACAAAAACTCGAATTTCTATTGACTTTAGAAGTTATTAAAGTTTGGTGACAGTATTTGTGATATGTCACACTAAACTGCTGCACTATTTGTACATGTAAGTGAAAATAAATTGTAACTTTAGAACCATAAGTTGGAATTCTACGAAATTTGGGTCTACGCAAAGCTAATCAAAAGTTGTCCATTCAAAAAAAAATCTCAGAAAATAATGCCTAAAATTGAGAACGTGGTACCTTACCCAAACTCCAAATGTCCCCGAGGGGACATTGGTCCTTTAGGGGTTAATGGTCTCTCAATTGTACCATATGTAGTGGTCACTTCCACGAGCGACATGGAACATTCATCATTTTTCTAATTGCAATTATTCGAACACAATGGGTATCACTAGGAATTACCTATACATTACATGGGTATTACCTAGATAAATCTCTTAAATTTTTCAAAAAAATTTGACATTTTCCAATGTGAATTAATTGTGCAGAGGTAGACCTGCACATAGGATAATCCTTATTAAGGATGGAAGTGCATGGCGTTTTAAAATTAAGTGAGAAGTAATTTTTATCACCTTTAAAGGAAGAAACATACGAGGGCATTTTATATCACTTTCTCCTTTTGAGTTAATTAAAAAATTCAGAACTAATTTTTGGTGGTTTATTATTTCATAAAAGAGAGAAAATAGTTCAAAACTTTTGGTCTTTGCTTGAATTTAGAAATAAATATTTTTGTAAAAACGTTACTTCATGTGTCAAGTTGAACCATTTTATTAGAAGTTCATCTAGTATATTCAAACCTTTCTATTATCACCACCTAAGGATTTCATCATCACAATCATAAGATGTTATAAGGAAGAACCACTAAATTGAACTAATTTAAAATGATTGTGATCCTCTTTCATATTACAATTATGAATACAAGTTTTGAATGAAGAATTTGGTGATATTATAGGTGACATAAAAGAAGCAAAAGTATACTAGTCCTTACATTTATTGTAACTATATCATATGAGAATTTAGGGTGACAATCCGCAAGAAAATACAGTCCTCCCATGGTTGTTACCATGCACATACGGTACACAAAGATGTAATTGTAATGCCAGATTTAAACCGGACCTTTTATGTGTTAGAGGGCTGCCATACAAAGACTCTCCACCAACCCACATTGATCCGAATCTCACTATTGAATTGATGGAATTCAAATATTGTAATAATAGATTCTCACCGGAGGCTATTGCAAACAAAACAACTAAATATCAACCCCTCCTCAATGATACTCAAGCACTCGGATGGAAAGTAGACCCTTTCATTGTCATCACTGCGGGAGCTCAAGCCACTACGTTAATCCCCTCAATAACAACCCTTGAAGAAACATTTAAAATTCCCATGTCCTCAATCAAGATCACCTTCACAAACATAAACACTATTGCTATCCAACATGCTATGTCCATACTCCTACACAAAAGAAAACTTGAAAACAACCAATCCATATCGGGCACGCTAGACCTCACATGAAAACATATTAAACACTTCATTGCATCAGCCCCCAGCGCCATTGGTTCTTTGTTCTTGATTACTTGTTATATGGTACATAGTGTCTACCCCCGAGAAGAGGAAGTAGTTCAACACTACTTTTCCATGTCCCGTGGACATGGACCTAGTAGTGGAACGGACATGCACTCTATCACCGTGGGCTCAAATGTCTGATTACAGAGCGTAAATGGCACTTAAAATTCAATATTTTTTATATTATCCATTTATTATGCACATTTAAAAAATGGATTTGTGAATCTTGCAACAATAAAGATTTTCAATAAGTTATTTTGTGAACTTAAGTCTTATCATCATTAAATGTCATACCATATGCATCAGTGAGTTTTAGACACTCTTTGCCAAATTATTTATTTTTTTTAATTCACAGTGGTTTGGAGACAATGGGTATGACCTTGACATTACATGGGTATGGCCTTGGAATTACATGGGTATGACCTTGACATTACATGGGTATGGCCTTGGAATTACATGGGTATGACCTTGGCATTACATGAGTATGATCTTAGACAAATTCCTTGAAACATCCTTTCAAAAGGCTTATAAATTGTAAGAAATTCAAAGGTATCTCTACTGAACTCAATCTATGCTAGTTGAACGGTTTTTGGCTAATTCATTATGTCATGACTCATAAGCTATAGTAAGGCATGTACACATTACTAAGGCCATAGTAAAGAAAAAAATGGTCTCCAGAAGGTTGTCGAGCATTTGAATCTTTTCAAAAATCTTTATATTAACCTCACTGTAATGCAAGAATGAATGACTATATCTATATCTATATATATATATATATATATATCTCTCTATATATATATATGTATATATATATATATGTATATATATATATATATATATATATATATATATATATATATATATATATATATATGTATATATTTTTAATTTTTTAATTTTTAAAAAAATGGTGTAAGAAAGGTTCAATTGGTAAAATGGCTAGGGAGAGAATAAAATGAACCAAGAAATGGGAATGTTTTCCAACTAGCGTAATGAATCCAACAACAAATTTTTAATAACTCAAGAAGGTCCTTGTCCGGTGGGCATGGTCTTAGCAATGGAACGAACAGACACTTTATTCACGCCGGTTCCCTTCGGGAACCGGCGTTCTTCTTTCTAACTCAAGAAGTAAAAGGATAATAGCTCAATGCATCAAATAAATATCAAAGCTTTAAACCACCAAGGATCTAAAGATGGATCATCGGACTCCCTAGTTTAGTGGAATACATATTATGAAAGAGTTCCCTCTTCATCCCCAAGTATAGTATTTGAAACCCTCTAGTTTCTTCAATTAGAATTGGTCAATACGATTTAATCAAACCAATGGAATTTGCAAACTTCAATCATTGTCTGCTTACACTAGCTAAGTTCAATTGTGGTTAATGCAATCATCTTTTAATCACTTATCTAATGGGATCTTAAAAACATCACAACTAGCATAACTAATATTAAGATTCTTAATTGAAAAATGTTCTTATTGTACAACCATCTAAAGAGGATCAATTGGCATCACCAAGGCCATTTCAATAATGAAGGCATATGTCTCATGTAACTTAACCCTTAAACACTGGAACAACCTGCTCATGGCCACAATATTGTACATGTATGGCGTCGTATTTGAACATGGTAAGGTTCAAATATTGAGATGGCCTCCAAATGAAAGATATTAGTTAAAGAATCTTCAAGCCAAGGTGTAAGTCTTGCTAAGCTTAAATACATTTTACATATCCTACGAGTAAAATATGTGCATGTATATACGACTCTCTACTAACGTTTAAGGGTTAACTATAGCAATACACATTAACATCAAACAAAGCAATTTGGGGCAAGTTTACTCATACTTTTCAAATTTTGGTAGCGAGGTTATTTAGTGACATGTATTTGAAAAAATGAACACATGTATTCAGATGTACTCGGTACTACTACATGTTGTTGTTGAGTGTGCATTTATTGCTCTTGCGGCTTCTCCTTGCCTCACTTAATCATGTACTTAGGCATATTCAAAATTCAGAATACAACTGAATGCATTTATTCATATATAGAGGAATACATATATCCCATAGTTGGTAACCTTGATTGGTGGAATGTGTTGTAACTCTCATAGCATCTCCAACGGGGCGTGGGACATGGGGCATGGGGCATGGGGCTCCGGAAGGTTCTCCTTTTTTTCCTTGATGCTGCGTCCCAATTCCACACCGCACTCTATTCTACAAAAACAGTCGGCCAAGGTGCCGACTCTCTAGCCTCAAAATAGTACAATTGTCTTGATGTCGGGCCATCAACAAAATGGACCGTCTGCTTGTGCCACTACTCACCCGCCACGTGTCCCCCGACATCTTTGCATTTTTCCAGCCCCCCTTATTCCTCGTTTCGGGTGCATTACTGCTCTAGCAGTGAAGCTCCCGTCCTCGTTTTCTTAGGACTTCCTTTGCTGTGGCGTGGAAATTCCCTGGCAGCAGTGGGGATGCTTTCATTGCCTAAGCTACAAACATACCACCTTGACAAACAATAAGCATACACACATGAGCACCGTATAGTGCTGTGAGGTACCAAATCCGGCTCCTGCGAGGCCGGATTTGGTGTCTCACACCCATATCGGGTAGAGGTGGAAAACTGGTTTGGTTACGAACCAAACCATTTGTTTACCCTTCTTTGACTTTACAGTTTTACCATAGTTGTAACTTATCTGTTCCCAATGCATTCCCACATTGTTCTCATGTGTTCCCCAATCTTCCCAAGTGTGTTCCCAAGCGAGTTCCCAAATGGGCACAATCGTTCCCTAATGTTCTCAAGTGTTCCCAAATGTGTAACTTTAACCCCTAAGGTACCAAGACAGTTTTACACCAAAAACACTTCAAAATTGTTGGATTCTAATGCAATGAATAAAGGAGGAAACAAAAACTTTTATTTTTAGTTCTGACCGTAGGATCTCAATAAAGGCTTATTAAGTAATACATGTACAAAATTTCATAAACTTTGACCGCAAGGATTGAAAGATTATAGTGTTTGAAGTCAAGCAAATGGTTCATTTTCATCCCTGCGTTTAGTGGATCAGCAGACTTTGACTTCAATTGGTGTCAAAAATTTTCACTACTCAAGGTCTAAATCTATTACCATCTTGTTAAGCATGATGTTAGCTCCTTACACACCAATTTTAAGAGGTAGAGACGGGGTGTAGCATATTCAAAACAAGTGTGCAAGGAGTGGAGGCTCGAAATTTGTAAATTCACACATTAATTTTTTTTGAACTTAATATGTTTTTGATTGATAATCCGAATGGTTAATAAGAAGTTTTACATTACATATTGTTGTGGAAAAAAAAAAAAGTGAAAAATATAAAGATACCTAGGTTTTATGTGGAAAAGAAGAAGTTTTTTTGGTACCTTGCCCGACAATGAGTGACAATGTGTGAAAATGTTTGACTTGGGCTGGTATGCTATTTTTCACTAAAGACAAAAAGTTTTTTTTGACAATATGAAGGGAAATAATATTACTTACGAGTACTGAAAATCTCACTTTCAATAGAGTGTCCTATCAAAAGTTTTTGGAGGTGCCCAAGGTGCCCGCCCTCCCCATTTAAAATTCAAACCCCAATAACTTTTTCATCAAATGTCCAATTTAGGAAAAATTTGTTTTCCCACTAAGATCTTGGTAATGTCTTTCTATAGTAAAAATTTTAAAGAAGAATGTTGGAAATTGACACGATAGGAACTTGACCAAACTTACAAAAAGCCCTTTTTGGACACTTGGTCCTTTAGGGGTTAAAATATCAGGAAATAAAATTCCACATTTGGTGGGGCCCACCATCTGACGTTGGGGTCCTGATGGGAGCTCCGTCTGGTTGCATGGTGGCATGTGTGTTTGCGTAATCCCTAAAAGCCCAGGCATTTTCCCTCATGAAACACTCCAAAACTGCCATCATCAACAAGTGGCAACAAAATCTAACATTAAAGTCTAATTTTAGACTTATAGCCGTACAATCTTAAAATAGACACGCATATGAACTTACAATACAAATTTGGTTGCAATCCACCGCACGGATGTGAAGATTATAGTGTTTGAAGTGCAATGAAAAGTATTTTCCCCCCCTTGCCTGGCAAGGTCAGCCTACTTTGACTAGGTATATCTTCTAGTTTTTACATTGAATTGTGATAAAATCTTTTACCAATATGACTTATTTAATGTTAGCTATCTGTGTGCAAAATTTGAGGTCAATTCGAGGGGTAATAGATGTAGAAATATACACTTTAGTGAAAGGGGGTACAAAATGTTGACAATTACTACGTAAGTGATATGAAATTGTTTGTATCATACAAGTTGTTGCATTTGAGAATCCCAATGGTGGAAACTTTCAATTTATTTTTTTCACTATATTTAGACAAAGAAACTACCGAAAATAGTAAAATCCATAATTTTCATGAATATATGGAATAAATAAAGTATTATGGGAAATGGCAGTGCTTGAAATTGGGTGGATAATTTGTCCCGTTGTTGACCGCTCTCGCAGCTGGACGGGGAAAGGGGAAAAAAAAAAAAAAAAATCTTTTTTTTTTCGTTTTTGTGGCGGGCCCGCTTCTGGCGCGGGATTCTGGCAGGCCAGCTGACAGCTGATTGTTTGCTGTTTTTTTTAATTATTATTTTTACAACTCTTTTAATAATTTTCAATGCTTTTTCTACTTGGACTTCATGCATAGAAGTCTGGATTCCTTTCCTTGCCCTTTATGTCCCAAAATTCTGCCCCTTTTTCCTCCTCAAATTGCATTGGTTGACATGGCTGCCCCTATAGTCCAGAGTCCCCATTTTGACCTTTGAAGGCTAATAACTTTTGAACCAAAAGTCCAAAATCATATTTGAAAAATTCCCCATATAGATTTCATCAAGGACAATGTAGTGTAAAATTTTCATAAGAATCGGAGTATTTTTTCCACTCAAAGGTACATGCCCAAAATCCAAAACGTACTTCCCAAGTACACTTGGGCTCTTAGGGGTTAAGGTTGGATAACCTATCACCACCACCAACCCCAGAATCAACAGTCTTATGTAGGCCAAAACCACTAGCCGCCCACCCCATTTCCGAAATTTTTGGAAAGTCGATTATGATTGGGTGTGAGTTTATAATTGGTTCAAAGCTCTCGGTTTTCAGTCTCTTGCACAAGTGGTCATTAGCACAACTTACTATGGAAGTAGAGAGTTTTGTATGTTGAGAATGGGTCACGGCTTACTATCCACTTAAAAAATTTGTAGCAATTTCAATATGAAGAAATAAATGGTCGTGACGATTGCAATATTCATGAAATCCTATTTTGAACTCCCAAAAGAATTTTTACCATGTACACAAACGCTATAAATAGGTCACCAAGCTTAAGTTGGTGGTTATAGGTCATCCAACCTAAATGATTTTTGGCCAGAACTGGACATCAACCTGAGTCATTCACCTGGTCCAGGGCAGTGGCATGAAGAATCCAATAGCATCATGCTACTCCGCAATCTTCTTTATTACAGTAAATAATGTGGAGTGGCCATGTGACCTGTGCTAACTTTAGATCAAAGGCCAATTGGGCGGACTGCATGTTGTTTCCTATGCTTTCTTTGAATTGTTCAATCAGCTCCCGCCACATGAATGACTTTCTATATGAACCAGATTGAATTTCATGGTCAGATAACAAGACTAACTAGACAGCCACGGCAGCCAATGGGAATGCGACACATCCTTGGAGGCATTGTCATGCCATGTCAGCATGCCATTGAATTTTTTTGGAAATTTATGTCATGCAGAGTCACCAAACATGCAAGAAAATTAAGAAAACCTACCACCTTGTTCTTCTCTGGACAAATTTGTCTACAGTGAAATACACCATCTACAGTATCATCAAATGCTAGATCCAAAACATTTCATTACTACACTCATCCCTCCCGTAAGTTATACCTCTGATAAGTTATAATGCCACTAACTTATAACCTTGGCTAATTATAGCCTCAACTAAGTTCTAACCACCCCTATCATGTGACCACTATGGATGTGTCAAGAAATCAAATCACCATTCAAAAATTTATGACGTGCTATCCAGGCAGACAATGTAGTTGGTGATGTCATGATGCACATGTCATGATACCATGAGCTGATGTGCTTGAAAGTTGATGTATCATAAATTGCTTGCGTTAATTTTAGGGCCAAACCACACGAGAGGAAAGGCAGTGAGTTGGATGACTCACATTGGTTCAAATTAGCAAGTGGTTGCCACATGAGAGGAAGTAGGGGGAGTGGCAAGAATGACATGGAGCAACTTTGTAGCTTTGGAATTTGCATTGGATGTTGCTTTGGAATCTACATGGCAATGACTTGGCACAATAATTGCCGTTGAAAACTACCAGGCACTAGTGCCATGTTGGAGGAAAAGAATATTTTTCGTGCCACTAGTGCCATGTTGGAGGAAGTTGTGAAACTTCCTCCCCCTCCCGTGTGGTAAGGCCCTTAGTACAAACAAGGTGGCACATTAGGTAGAGCGCTCTGATGTGGCATGCAAGTTTTAGGAAATAACAATAGTTGGATAGAGATGAAATTAGGTTGAAACTACCAAGCTTATACTAATTCCACCACTAACTTTTAGCCCCTACAAAGTTCTTACCACCTCCATCCAGTGGCGTTAAATTTGGTGTAGAGAGGAATGAGTGTATTGTGAAATACAAAATAACCCTTTAAGGACAATGGACCCATAGGTGATCATTTCTGAAGTAATATGCAAATGGCATATACGTCATTTCATCACAACATGATCCATACAACGTATCTCAGATCATGTTGTGATGAAATGACGTATCTCACATTGATAAACTGGGATAAGTTGTATGGATATCTATGCTTCCAAAAAATGTGGTGAGAATGTTTTTGGAGTTTGATGGGGAACTACAATAAATTTTGTGAAGTGGGGTTGCAATGAAATGTACCCTCTCTGTGATGATGTTCAACATGTTCTATAATACTTCAAGATTCTCCTAAGCCTTGTGAGCTCATAGGCATGAAGGGGCGGTTTACACTACGGACCAAGAACTCGTCCCATGCACCTCTAAAATCTGTGCTTGGCTCCATCAACTCGTTCAAGGATGACTTGGGTTTACTTGACAAGGAAAAAATAAAAGTGACCAAAGGATTTGAGGTCCTAAAAAGGCCTAGAAACAGGCCTAGTGGATAATGTTGAAGGGTCCCCCGGATTTTGCGGCGAAAAAGCAAAAACGGTTCTCTCATTGCCAAACGAGGAGACCATGGGCCTGAAATGTTGTTTTTAATTCTATTATTATTATTATTATTATTATTAATTTTTGAGGGGGGCCAACGTTATTGTAGATACAATGGCGGCCACCCTTTTTGTCTTTTTGGCTTGTGTTTTTTTCTTCGTTTTTTTAGGCAAAACTGCCCTTTTCAGGCATTCATTAAAAAACCAACTTGCCCACTTTTAGGTACATGGTCATTCCTCCTAGTCCAAGTTCGGTTTACACTTAGTGAGAGGCCCATGGGCTTTAAAAATTACATTTTTTTGAAGTGTGACCATGGAATTAATCCATTTTCCTTGGTCATGGCTCTTGGTCTGTAGTGTAAACCGCCCCTAAAGGGTTAAGTTGAAATTGCAAAAGCAAATATTATGTGAAGGTGAGGGCCACTTCACACTATGCCCAAGTCGAGTGATAGTTCGTCAAAATGAGTGGCCAAACTATGGCGAGAGGCCAAACTTTTTTGCCAAAAAAATACATAAATAATATAGATTGAAGGTTTGGCCGGTCGTGGTGTAAAGCCCCAAAGGCCAAGTCCAAAGTCCAAACCCCATATCATTATGCCAAAAAAAATCAGCCAAAAACTTCGGCCTCTTTCATCTAACCGTCCAGATCTCGTCACTTTTTTGTTATTCTATTAAAAAATTCGACGGACTCTCGATTGTAGTTTGGGTCCGCTACAATGGGGGACCCAAGTTTTGCTCTAGAGGCGGTCGCTTTGGCGCCAAAACAACCCAAAAGTGCTGCCATATAAGATGACAACCTTCGGAGTTTGGGCACAAGTGTGAAGGCCCAAAGTCCGGACTGTGGCCATTTTAGCAATCTCATTGGTGGAAATCGACCGCCACTTGACTTGGCCACCAAGTGTGAAGCAGCCTTGATATTGGAAACAAGTGTCGGTTTTGCAGTCATGATGGATCCCATGAGCCTTCATTGTCACTCGTAAAGGAGGCCCACTAAATGTGAGCCTACATGGAATTGTGGCAGAAGCGTCTCTTGTGGAACGCCATGGTCTTTCCATGTGGGTACCGGCACAAGTTGTCCTGCATGCCCACAACACAACACAAAGCATAGTCATGGCGTGTTACTTTGCATTGGTCATTCATGTGGCTCTCATGGGAGTGTGACCAAGTTCCACTGGTCCTTCATGTGGCCATCATGGAAGTCCCCAAGTGAATTCACCTGGTTCATTGACGTCCACCACCCTCCGGCCCCAGAGCAATTGCCCCCAACCAGCCATAGTTGACTAAAAACCTGAGCCAATCAATGGCTCTGTAGTTTCCAAGCAGGCCTGTGTCCAAATTCGCACATGTGGGGAAAAAGAAGAAGAATTTTTAACTTTTAAGGTAGGACAATTCCAAAAAACCGACCATCGACCCAATACCGCTCCCTTCTACACCCTTCCTAGATACATGGAGAATATGTTGCCCCTCTTTACATGACCTATGAAAATGATTAGTGGTGTAATGACTGGCTACATTTCCTCTCCAAAATCTAAGAAAAGTATAGAAGGGAGGGGTATTCAATTGCAAATCGATTTTGAGTTGTCCTACCTTAACCCTCTTACGCAAGGAAGGCCAATACATGGTCTCTAGGGAGATGAATTCACACTATAGTAGTGAATTGAGGAAATATGGTCAAAAATGATTTCCATGGTATGGGATTGCAATGAAAGATATCCTCTCTATAGATGATATTCTACGTGATCTATCACACTCTTCGATTATTTCAAGGCCTCGTGAGGATGTAGGCCTTGTAGGATTAAGCAATACATTCTACTAACGAGCATTATAAATAGATTTAGTTTTATCTTCTCTCTCCATATATGCACATTGCTTAACCCTTTACTACCAAACATGACCGACAAGACCTAGGAGATCCTATGAGCGTGATAGATTATGCAGAACATCACGTATACATGGGATACACATCACCACGGCACTAATTCATGGAAATCATTGTAGTGTACTAAAGCCTACATCAATTCTTGTGGAAATGGTCTCATGAGAATCATTGTAACCTAGGCTACATCCGCCGTGAAGAATATCTTGGTGCTAGTTTCCTTTATTGAGTACGACAATGCATTTTCACCCTGAAGACCACATCTCGGCCTCTCAGGCACTGAGCAGACACACATGACGACCATATGGGGCTTCATCTCCCAAATATGGTCCCTAAAAGTCTGGATTGGGCTCCTCATGCCTACACTAGTTTCATGGTAAAATTTGATTTGGTTCCTAACCAAACCATATGGTTACCCTCTTCTCATTAACCTTTTAAACCATATTATTACCACAACGTTTCCATTGCGTTCCCGATGAATTCCCATGTTGTTCCCCACAATTCCCCACCGTGTTCCCAAAATATTCCACAATGTTCTTCTCTGTTCACAACGCGTTCTCCATGTTCCCAAAGAATTCCCAATACGTTTATTGTAGGAACCAATTTGTACTTTCCAAATCTACCTTTTGCTTAGTGGGTCCCACCACCAATCGTTATAGCCCCAATGGAGGCTCATCCGCACACATGTGCGTGAGCTTCAACTAAAGGATTAACTTCTCAGGGGTTTACCTAAAGTGTGAAAGCGGCAGGCATAGGCTCCCGAAAAGCCACGTAGGCAAAAGAGCCCCGGTAACCACACAAGCAAGCCACGCAAGCCGCCCCACCACGTGGCCGCCACGTGGAACCACTCTCGCCGCTCCACGCGAAGCTACGTCCGCAACACAATACAACGTACGATGCACCCCAGACATACGCAGCCGGGCGTATCCTACGGCCCCCGCGCCTCCGGGAGAGGGAAAAAGCGCGACGCTCCCGATGCTGGCCGCAGGATAGTCGACGATGGCGATGGCCGGCTATGGCGGCCACCGATGCCATTCGTGATGACGATTACCTCCTTTTGTCGCCACACCATTGATCCTCCCTCTTTCCGATCGCTCGATCGATCCATCACACGCCATCGCCGCCTCCGATCGCACGTTTCCGCGCCTCCGTGACGCGTAGAAAGCCCGGAACCGGTCTGAATCTGGCCAGTTCCGCGCTCCGTTCCGTGGCCGCCAAGAGACCTCGCGTGGTGTAAATTCAGAGGACGCTCTCTGCGATCGGAGTGCGTGTTCCGGTGGATTTGCAGTTGGTGTGGAGAGGAGGCCCTAATTTGTGCGGAGGAGGTTCGGTTCGTCGAGGTTTTTGCGTGGTGTTTGGATTCGTAGGTGTTGGATCGATGTTTGGTGTCCTTGTTGACGAGGTTTGGATTGGCGTGGTCTGACGCCGGGGTTTGTGGCTTCAGTTTGCGGACGGGGAGGCTGGAGTGGGAGGAGGCTCGGAAGTGGTGATTGTTTGGTTTCCGCGCTCTGTTTCCTTGTACATTACGTGGTGTGAGGAGGAGAGGCGGAGATTTGTGTTGTCTGAAGTGTGAGGGTGAGATTGGCTGAGATTTGTACATAAAAAAGGAGCGCTCATCGTAGCAGTTTCTATTATTTGTCTACATTCCTGCTGCGGAGGAGGAATTGCTAGTGGACAGAAACTAAATTTGTCGAAATCTTTGGTCGTGGACGTGAATTTGTTTGCGTGCGGCTTGAGAGGGAATAATTCGCCTGGTAGAGAAGGTTCTTTGAAGAAATTGTAGTCATGGAGGTTCTTGCGAGTGCGGTGACTATTCGGGGTTCAGTGTTATCGCCCTCCTCTACTGACTACCATCAAAACGCGCCTAGAAGGTCGCAAGCTGCGCCGACCAGGAGAAGGAGTTTGGGATTACCAAATTCTGTTGTGTTGCGGCATCATGAAGGTTTACGGGCTTCTTCGTCTGCGGTGGATATGTTGCAGCCTTTGTCTCTTTCCGAAGGATTTGATGTAGCTGTGACCTCGCACCTGGCAACGGGGAGAAGTAGCGGGCAGCAGAGCCGCGGGGTCGTCACTGCAGTGTTTGAGAGGTTTACAGAGAGGGCGATAAAGTCTGTGATGTTGGCGCAAAGAGAAGCCAAAGCCCTCGGGAAACGAGAAGTTGGAACAGAACAGTTGTTGCTGGGGTTGATTGCTGAGGATAGAGGCAGTGAAGGCTACCTCGGCTCTGGTGTAACGATCGAGAGAGCCAGGGAGGCCGTGAAAAGTTTGCTGGATGAATCCGCAGGGAGCAATCTGCTGGGACCGGCTACGGATGTTCCATTTTCTCATGGCAGCAAGAGGGTGTTTGAAGCGGCATTGGAACACTCGAAAAAAATGGGACACAATTATATCGCTCCGGAGCACATCGCAATTGCTCTTTTGGCTGTGGACGATGGTGGTGCCAGCAAGGTCCTTGACAAGTATGTTTTTGTTTTCCGCTGTTTTTTTTTTTTTGGATTCTCTTGCATGCTCATAATTCAAGTATTTTCCCACACTCACCGGCATCCACAGTCAGGGATCTACGTTAGTTCTCATTGGTTATCGTCCACACTGTTTGTGATCTTGTAGTCTATAGTTGTGGTGGATCACATGTTGCATTCGACGCTGGGAGAAATCAGGTTGTCAGTTTTTTTCAACAAGATTTTTATATACTGCATTGCGATTATCAGGTTGGGTGTCAAGAAGGGTAAATTGCATTCCGAGGCTGTAGCGAAGCTGCAAGGTGAGTTGGAGAAAGAAGGTCGTGCGTCATCTTCATCAGTAGCTATGCCACAAAAAGCAGCTGCTGGAGCCACCGCCTCAAAGCGCTCTTCTACTCGGAAAGGTTGGTTTTTGAGTAACTTCCGGCTTTACTATTCATAGTGTGACTGCAGTGTTGTGGTCTTTTGTATGTACATTATATTTATCAATACTGTGCAGTCTTGTATTGTACGAAGTCCGAATGGCTCATTTTGTGGAGAGGTTTAGTTTTGATGAGATTTTGAATGGAATTTGTGCGCAGAGAAAGGAGCCTTGAACGATTTCTGCATTGATATCACAGCTCAAGCAGCAGAAGGCAGTATAGATCCGGTCATTGGTCGTGACAAAGAAGTACAGCGTGTGGTTCAAATCCTTGCTCGGCGGACGAAGAATAACCCTATTCTTCTTGGAGAGCCTGGGGTTGGAAAAACTGCTATTGCTGAGGGCCTGGCAATGTGTATATGCAAGGGAGAAGTTCCTGAGTTTCTCATTGTGAGTTCCTCTCCGATCTTTGTTGGTGTATTTTCCGTGCTAGTGCTGATTGGGAACATTAGCACTGCCGTTAGTTACATACTGCCTTCTTAGACTGTCTCATGAATATATACTCTGCTTAAGTTTTAGTAATCATATTGACGAGAGCCTCAAATGGTAATTTGTGGACAACGAGTATGCCCATTTTATCTCATCTACTGGTCTTTTGCAGGGAAAGAGGGTGATGTCACTGGACATGGGATTGCTGCTGGCTGGAGCTAAGGAACGCGGTGAATTAGAGACACGGGTAACAAGCTTAATAGAAGAAACTCGATCTGCAGGTGCGATTTATGATGTCTGATATTTACTCTCCCGTTGTCGGGATATTTTGTTACGGCTAGGCGCTTGACTGTAGCATTGAAAGTAAAAAGTTCACTTCATAGATTCTAGAACATGATGATTGTTCTTTGGAGAACTTGATACTAATTTTACTGTTCTTGTATGCGTGCAGGGAATGTGATTCTGCTAATCGACGAAGTGCACACACTAGTGGGTTCAGGTTCGGTTGGAAGAGGAGGCAGTGCTGGAGCGGGCTTAGACATTGCTAACTTGCTTAAGCCTGCGCTTGCAAGAGGAGAACTTCAGGTAATACCTCGTGCAAAGCTTTGACGATCATCTGCTTACCAGAGCTGTGGTATTCGCACTTTCAGCAACGATGTCGGTTCATAAACTGCAAAGCCCCTAATTATTTTTCGTCCTTTGTGCGACCAGTGCATCGGGGCCACGACATTGGATGAACATCGCAAGCATATTGAGAAAGACAAAGCTCTGGCACGCCGCTTCCAGCCAGTCATGGTCTTGGAGCCTTCTCAGGTATAATAATTACACTGTTTCTCCACCATCCGGTTTTGGTCTAAGTGTTACCTTAAGACTTGGTTATATCCACTCAAGGAATTCATCGGTTGTATTGGGTATCATGCCTCAATTATCTCTTTCATTACTTAATAAGAAAATTGTGGATATTGAGAACCATTGATTGGTAAGAGAATTGTGACATGTCACCTCGTTTTTTATGCGCTTTCTACTATGGCATGTCAAGACGCGACTTGAGGTAAGATGGAGGCACCAAGAGGAAAAAGGTGTCCAATTTCTTTGCCTCAGTGGGGAAAATATTCCAAGTGAAGGTTTCAGAAACTGTTGGAAGACTTAACAGCTATCTCCAGAGAGATAACTGAGGTGTGATACCTTCTAATCAGATAGCTTTTGTAAGCTGAGATATTGTACGACTCATCTCTTAAACGTGGTGCATTGGTTGTGTTGCAGGAGGATGCAGTTACAATCTTGATGGGCTTGCGTAGTAGGTACGAAGAGCATCATAGATGCCACATAACCAGTGAGGCAGTCGAGGCCGCTGTGTACTTATCTTCGCGGTACATCGCTGATCGTTTCTTGCCTGATAAGGCTATTGACCTCTTGGATGAAGCTGGCAGTCGAGCCCGAATTAACTCTTACAGAAAGAGGAAGGAGCTTCAAACTAGCATTCTGACGAAGTCTCCCAGTGAATACTGGAAAGAGATTCGTGCAGTACAGGCATCTCAAGAAACGGTAAGTTGCTGGGGTCTGAGTTTTTTATGTGTGCAATTTTGAGCTTTGAGGAACGAGTAGATTTCCGTTATTTCTGTTTGATGTCAAGTGACAGTTTACTTTGGTGAAATAAGATCTTGGGGCTGAATATATGCCGAAATTTAGTTCAACGTACTATCAACATCCTTACGTAAATCTTAATTGTTATCCCACTGCAGGCCTTAGTCACAGCGACGGGAAGCACGGACAATTTTGTAGAAGATTCATCGAGAACATCAACTGAATCGAGGGGCGCAGAAGGGGATAATGATGCTTTATCTGTGCTAGATAACGACGTTTTGGACGCCAGCATTGTCAGTGATGATGAAGAGTTTGCCGAAGGGTATGTGTTCATTGCTTAGTTCATCCGAAATGAATCTCAGAGGGGAGTGCTAAATTGTGAATATCATATTGATGTCTTGAAGCGAACTTGGTAATGGATTATATAAATTTGGACCAATTGTTCAGTTCCCTCTGTTCATATTGCAGTTCACTTACGAAGGTATTTGTTGTTGCAGGCCTGTTGTTGTTGGACCAGCTGAAATTGCAGCTGTCGCATCCATGTGGTCCGGTATTCCGGTTGAACAGTTAACAAGTGACGAACAAATGAAACTGATGAACTTGGAAAAACTACTTCAGACGCGTGTTGTGGGTCAAGATGATGCAGTCAACGCAATATCGAGGGCTGTAAGGAGGGCCCGTGTGGGATTGAAGGATCCCAACCGACCCATCGCTGCCATGCTTTTTTGTGGACCGACCGGAGTTGGGAAGACGGAGCTTACTAAGGCTCTGGCTCAACACTACTTTGGATCGGTGAGTCTTTGAAGATGTTAGCCCAATGAATGTCTATGTTTTGTATTATCTTTTAAGAAAGCTAGATGGTTTGTGTTTACTTTGTGAGTCTTGGTTTATTTGCGATACTACTTTTGTGTTGGGTGTCGTCTCTCCTCTTGTACAATCTCATTCATTTACCTGTGAAGTAATTACTTGTGAGTGATAGTCGACGTTTGCTATCCACAAGGCATCCATTCTAATGGATACACGTCGTTGACTTTTCAGGAAGAGTCTATGATACGTTTGGACATGAGTGAGTACATGGAGAGGCACACGGTTAGCAAACTTGTTGGCTCTCCACCAGGGTACGTGGGTTATGGCGAAGGTGGTGTTCTCACCGAAGCTGTGCGCCGGCGCCCTTTCACAGTCATTCTCATGGACGAAATCGAGAAAGCCCATCCCGATGTTTTCAACATGCTACTTCAAATTTTCGAAGATGGCCACCTCACCGATTCCCAGGGTAGAAAGGTGTCCTTCAAGAACGTATTGATAGTGATGACATCCAACATAGGCTCGCAACAGATCGCCAAGGGTGGAAGTAGCCGGATTGGTTTCACGGTTTACAATTCTGATGAAGCGGATGGTGGCAAGTACTCGCAGCTGAAGGAACTTGTCATGGATGAACTCAAAGGTTACTTCAGGCCCGAGTTGCTGAACCGTCTCGATGAAGTCGTTGTCTTCAGGTCGTTGGAGAAGGCACAGGTATGGTTCTATTTTCTCGTCTCCTGCATCTCGAATCAACTACAAACCCTGATGTGATGTAGTTGATATATGTGTTATGAAGTGGCCCACTTTTTCACACGCGACTAAGTTTCTCATCGTTCTGAAACAGGTCCGTGCTATTGTTGATATCATGCTGGAGGAAACAAAGGCACGCTTGTTAGGACGGGGATTGCACCTCGAAGTTTCGGAAGCTATGGTGAAGCTGATATGCGACCAGGGGTACGACAGAAGCTACGGTGCCAGACCTCTGAGAAGAGCAGTGACGGCTTTAGTCGAGGATAATCTGAGCGAAGCCTTGCTCGCCGGCGAGTTCAAGGACGGCGACACAGCTCTCATGGACATCGATGACACAGGTAACCCGACGGTGATCCGCCATGAGAAGCCCGATGTGTGCGACCATGGCTTGTGCTTGCCTGTGGTGGTGTAAACCGTGACCGTGTCGTCGTCCCCCTCAGACTAGAGTCCTGATTAGGTTGTTTCAGTGAAGCAACCTTTCTGCTGGTCACTTGAAGTGTGTGATGGTGCACATCCTACCAGCCTTCACTGTCGCTTATAGCTGAACAATTGTTTTGTGCTCTCGTATAGTTGTATATTAGTTTGTCAATAGTGCAGTTGTTGTAGTTGTAGGTAGGGCTTGTACAGCACATGTATATGTGTATGTGGCGACATTGATTCTTTCAGTTATCAACATTCTTTCAATTGTCAATTAAAGCCATCTGCTAAGTAGCATGGTTTATTTAATTTTTACGATCACTTGTCGTGGCAACTCAACTTTGATAAAACACCAGAGAATTCGATACTGCAGCACAAGCTCAACCCTAGAAGATGCACCACACCATCCGTAATTCAAGCATTCAAACTGTGTAGAGCACCTACTACTGTGTTTGCACCACCGCCGCAGGACACACTGCGAACGCCATCGCCACGAAACGCTTCTGAGAATGTGCACCACTCGCGAGAGCCAAGTGTGATGGCTCGTGTCCCGTCGCTCTCGCTCTCTCGACTCCGCTCCCCTTAAACCCTCGCCCTCCAACAGATCTGGATTTACACTCGTATCATAGATTATAGAGCTAAACCCTCGGACCGTGAGATCTACGATACCGGAACGAAAACGGAGAAGTGCGGGTGCAAGTTGCGTCATCCAATGGTAGTCATCCATCTCCGACATTGCATCCAGTTGAGTCGGCTCCGACACTTTCAACTCCAAGTTGGGGTTTGTGGCGCTTGCGCGACATTGTTTCAGAGCTTCGCTAGAAAGTGTTTGAGATTAGACTGGCGATGTAGTTTGGGCACGTTGAGTCCTGGTGTTGGTAGGCAGGGTGGGTGGTGAGAGCTTCTTTTGTGTGGATGGATTTGGCAAGAGCTTGGTAGGAAGGGTTTGGTGGGGTTGGTCCTGAAGGTTGAAATGGCGAGGGTCTGCTGGGAGGTGGCGTGGTGGATCGGAGCGGACTGAAGTGTGATTCGTGAGAAGGTATGTTATGGCAGTGGAATGGATCTCGTGTCTGGCTGTTTCGACAAACTGCTGAGCAAATTCACAGTCTCAAGATTGGTAGGGGCCACATCTGTGTTCAACTTGTAGGAGGAGAATGGAGGAATACAGGCTGCGATGCCTTGGATAAGGAGGCCATTCTGTTTTTAGAGAGCATGTTTGTAGAGATTCTTAGGTCTGTGCTTGCTAAGAGAATTTAGGTCCGGTGTGCAGAAGTCCTTCGAAATTTGACTTTCTTTTTAGAAGTTGGAACATGTTTGCTGTCGTTTTGGTACACAGGATGAGCACGGAAGACACCTCTTGAAGGATTTTCTTCAACGCTTTCAATGTAAGTTATGCCTGTCTCAATTTCAGCTGGGAAATGTGCTAGAGCCATAAATTGCTCTCCTTGCTTTTTATTAGCCTGCACTTAAACTATTCATGTGGACGAGTCTTACCTCTCTAAGTAATGCTGCAGCGGTTCTTGATCCCAGTCTTGGCCCACCTGAGAACTCTAAAGAGTCTGTTAATGATTTTAGCACACGTCTAGGTTTTTATTCTTGTTGAGTTATCGGAGGACTGAGTTTCTTGTGACTGAAACATGTCTTCGATAAGGTCTTTTATATGATATGGACAATAGCGGAAGCTAATGTGAAAGGATTTGATTGTACAGCGGGCCTTCCCCTTATGTTTGTTGCCGACGTTGAGTTGTTTTGCAGATTGGAAGGGTAAATTATGGCAGAATCAAGTGGCAAGGCTTCGGTCCGCAACAAAACATTAGCTAAATGGTCCGCATTCTCTCACAGATGAATGGATATTGTAGCAGTATAGCGCTTGGAATGTGAACCAACACAGAGGAAGTTCTTGTAATTTTGATTTTAGGTTGAATGCTATCATAGTGATGGGAGAGTAGACAATTCTGCCACATTAATGTTGAATGTTACAATAGTTTCATAGTGTTGTGTGTATGCAGGAAAGACACTAGGGATGTTGGTTTCCATTCAAAGCATAAGATATTCCTGAGCCACAGCGGAGCTCAGAAAGATTTTGTTGAGCAACTTTGTGTGGATTTGGAGCGTTGGGATCGGCAGCCTTTCTTTGACAAGCGCCGCGATAGCTTGCCAATTGGGGAGAACTTTCCGCAACACATATTTGAAGCAATACGGCAATGCCAAGTTGGAGTAGTGATTCTGTCCGACGAGTTCTTCACTCGGTCGAAGTGGCCAATGATAGAGTTGGTGGCGATGGTGAGGGAAGCCAAGGAAAGGGAGGTGGGCTTCAAAATTGTGCCCGTTTTTCTTGGCTTGTCGATTGATGAGTTTCGTGATGCACAAAAGCGGAATGGATGGCAAGAATGTTGGCATGAGTTGGCCTTGAAGGACAAGAGAATTGACGTGCAAGAGTGGGAAGGTGCTTTGAAGCATTTGGAGCCATTGAATAGCATGGTGTATGATGGAATGGGAGAAGTGAAGTTTCGAAGAGACATTGTTGATGTGATATGTGGAGTGGTTCCACTTGATACAAGGCTTGAAGATTCGCATGTACAAGGGAGGTCGCGATTATGTGAGGTAAGAATAACTCTTGAGAAGTTTGTGTCATTGAGGTGTAGTATGATCTAGACATTTTTAGAACTTAAGAAGAGGTTGTGTAATGAACTTGGTAACCCTGAGTTTTGAAAAACTTGAAAGTGAATGTTGACAAATATTGTGAAAGAACCATTTTGTATCCACTATGGTGTTCTTGTAATCCTTTTGTTGGATAGCTATGTTTGAAATGTGTACAATTGAGCTGAATTGCAGGTGATTCAAGGCCAAATAAGTAGGCTAGAAGTTGAGAAGAGTGAAGGAGTGGTTTTGGTAGGATTGTATGGGATGGGTGGCATTGGTAAAACTTCCATATGTAAAGCTCTTTGTAACGAGTATGTGACGAGATTTCATGGAAGAGTATGCCATGCTGAATTGGAGAGGAAGGGCCGAGAAGAGCTATTGCGAGAAGTATTGAAGAGGCTGACTGACACAAGTCATGAGGTGTTGGATAGATGGAATGAAGATGAGGTATGAAATATTTTTGCAACAATTGTGGATTGGTCATGTGTGGTGTGGTGTGCGTTCTCCATCAATCTACTTGTGGTATGACGTTGTATGTTGCTTTGGTAATTGCAGCTATTGCAGAAGCTGAGTGGAGGAATCATCAAAGAGCCAATATTCCTTGCTGTAGACAACGTGATGGATGTCCAAGTATCAATTGCAGAGGCGAAGCGTTTTGTTTCGGCAAGGCTTCCAAGTGGAAGCATTGTGATGGTTACATCGCGAAGTAAGGAGACTTTGAAGCTTGTGGGAGGGGACCTTGTAGACAACAATGTGATGGAAATGCCAGAGTTGGAGGTGGATGAAGCTAGGTCTTTGTTTTGTAGATCATATGAAATGGAGTCAAGATGTGAAGTGGATGATGGAGTTGTGAAGCATTGTGTGGAGCGATGTTATTTCAAGAAAGGTGATGGCAATGGTGGTTACCATTACCATCCATTGACACTTGATGTGTTGGGTAAGCAGCTTGCTTACATTGATGTGGAAGAGTGGGAAGCACATTTGGATAGGATTGACAAGGATGTGTTCAACCAATCAGGAGAAGTGGAGCATCAAGTATTCTCGATCTTGAGAAAGAGCTATGATATGTTGACTGTGAATGATAAGCTATTATTCATGGATGTGGCACTTTTTCTAGTATCACCTGAAGTTTATGGTTACAGCAAACTTGAGTTCAAGTTGAACACATATGAATGGTTGGGCATGGTTCACACAATAAGTGTGGATGATGTTGTTTTCAGGGTAAGCTGTTTAGTACTCTTGCTTTGCTTCATGGAATTCTATGTAGGAGATTGGAGTGTAAATTACATGGGTCTTGTTTATGGTACTCAGTGTGTGGATGTTTTAATGAATTGGAATGTGGATGTATGGTTTGTTGGTTGCAGTTGAAGAGGCTGAGAAGGAAATCACTCTTGGAAAATTTGGGTGATGGCATTGAGATGAGCATTGGCATGCACGACTTGTGGCGTGCGTTTTGTGAAGTGGAAGTACAATCTGGGGAGTTAAGTTGTCGGCGTTGGGTATATGGGGCAAAGAGGAACATGGAGCTTATGGAGAGATGTCCTGTTGGGGGTTGTTGGGAGAATGTGGCACGTATGGCCTTTTTGGACTGTGATTCAAGGAGTGATTTGGGAAGAGTGAACTTCTCTTATTTTCCCAATGTTACAGTTTTGAATGTTGTAGAGGCTTTTTGGAAGGATGATCTAGTTTTGGATTTAGCTGGACTTCAATGCCTTAGGAGCTTAAAGATCCAAAGCAATCATGGCAAGGTTTTCCCTTTGAATTTGCCAAGATGCCTTGTTTTTTTGCGCCTAGCAAGAGCTAGGCGCTCACGTGGATCTTGGGGTAAAGTTGTTAAAGAAGCAGGATATTTGACGAAGTTGGAGCATTTGGAGCTAGTGGGCTATGGTGGTGACAAGTTGCCAGACATGAAGAGCATGGTTTCATTGCGCGTGGCCATTTTTAGTGATTGTGACAATGTGGTCACCTTGAGAGGGTTGAGCACAAAATTGAGTAACTTGCGAGTGCTTCATGTTACCAGCTGCCGCATGTTTCGTAGTTGCCCTCGTGTGGGTGACTTGGTTGAATTGGAGAACCTTAGTTTCAAGGGATGTCGAAGTCTAAAGAGATTGCCAGGTCTAGGGAAGTTGACGAGTCTAAGGAAATTGGACTTGACGAAGTGCCGGTTAATCCACGAGGTGTCGAGTTTGAGTGACTTGGTTGCCTTAGAAGAGCTTCGAATGGGGGTTTTTGGGTTCTCCTACTCGGTATCGTCACTTGATGTGAGGAGTTTGAAGAATCTCCGCATATTGCTCTTGCGTGGGTGTCGATTGGAGGCACTTCTGGGCTTTGATTCTCTAATATCGTTGGAGGATGTGGAGGTTGATTTTCAAGAGCTTGTGGTGAAGCCTAGTTTGGGGCAACTTACTAAGCTGCAGGCACTAAGAATGTCGCATGGATGGGATCTGGAAAGATTGAATGAGTTGAATAACTTGGTGATGTTGCAGAATCTGGTGATAGAGGGTTGTTTTGGTGTGGACAATCTCCCTATCATCCAAGGGTTGATTAGTTTACAAACTTTGAAGATTATAGGTTGTGGATTCAAGAGCATTTGCGCTTTGAGTAATGCAACCACCCTGAGTCTTTCAATTAGTGGCTGCAGAATGTTGGAAAGGTTGCCGGATTTGCAAGGGCTTATTGACTTGAAGTGCCTTAGGGTTGTTAATTGCGATGTGCTGAGAAAGTGGGACTTCAAAGTGGGTGCCATAGAGGGTAGTAGTTTTTGCCCATCGGCTGATGATTATGTTGAGCCAAGGATTCCAAATTGTCAGATGCTTGTGGCCTTGGAGGAATTGGGACTTAGCATGTGCCCTGTCTTTGAAGATGTGATGGTCATTGGAGCCTTCTCAAACTTGCGTTGGTTATCTTGTTCGAATCTAGAAGCAATAATTGAGCTCCCTGATTTGAGTTGCTTTCCACATTTGGAGTCGCTTGACTTGATGGGATGTGAGAGGTTAAGGAGGTTGACCATCCGGGAGCCCATCCATGCATTATACTCACTATGGATTTGGCATTGTAGCAGTTTGATGATAGTGCCCGATCTTATTAATTTTCCACGTTTAGAGGCTCTTTGTCTCCAGTGGTGTAATGAGCTATCAAGGTTGAGCGCTAGTGAGACCTTGCACTCACTTCGACAGCTCAATGTTGGCAATCGTCTCGAGAATGATGGTGGTATGGAGGAATTGCCTGATTTGGGTATGTTTCCAGCTTTAGAGATCCTCAATCTTGAGGGGTGCACCAAGTTGAGGTTACTCAAGAGTAGCAAGCCTTTGCCTGCTTTGAATAGCGTGGTTGTGAGGAGGTGCACTAGTTTGAGTGGGGCTGACCTAGACGAACTTCAAGCACTTTGTCCTTGGAGTGAAATCGAGTGTGGTGATGTGATTGAGAGAACTAGATCTCAATGGAGATTCATTCATCTGTTCCAGAAGCTAATGCTGCTTTGTAATGGACTCTAAAATATATATGATCATTTATGAAACTATTTGCGGATGTTGAAATGACTTAGTATGTGCTAGTAATTGCATGGAACTATTGATGATGGAAATTGAATGAGTGGTTCATGTAGAAGGTGTGATAGAATTGCATTTGAGTGGGTCGGTAGAAAGGTGTGGGTTTGGTATTAGGATATTTTAGATGATTCTAAATTGCGAGCTGTCATTGATGTTTACCACTTTCAATATAATCATGTTGACAAAATCAAAAATTTAATGAAGTTTGCATTGTGAAGTAGAGATATTATGAGTGTTGACCTCATTTATCATCTTATTGTCTTCATTAAAATTTTGATTGATCGGCTTAATTTATTGAAACATTTTGTAATTACTTTTATTGAATCTTGATGCTTATATTTTAGGAGATATACATAAATGAGTTGAATTTTATTAATAAATTGAATGTGAATCTTTAAATAATATTTGAAATTAGGTCTATTGCGTACCATCAATGAAGTTCTAATATCTTGATTTACAACTTGTAGAAATTTGTCATCTTCTGTTTCATTTGGAAAGTACGGAATTTAGATGTTTTAGTCACATGACATTATGCCCTCTTGAAATTTAGATTCACTTCTTCAATTCAACATATTCATAGTATCTTATATAAAAGAATGTATTAACATTAAAAGGAAAATTAGATTTATAGAGTGCGCTTGTCAATTTCTAAGGTCTATATTTAGATTCAATTTATACAATAATTTTTTTGGAGAGTTGAGTTCGTTCTCAAATTCAATTTTATATTTTAATATTGGTTTTATGAATTTGAATATAATAATGAGCATAAACACTTATTTTAAAGCTATTCACCATGCTAATCATATTTTGAATGATCGAAATCAAGCAATTGTTGTTTTAACAAAAATACAACTTCATGTGTCCGCCTATTTTCATGTCCATCTAATAAGTCCCATGTCCTTTAGGATTCTAGTAATTAGCCTTTGAAATTCCTTAACTATTTCTCACCAAAAGCACTTCAATACTATTCATTTTAATACATAGAGTAAAAAGAAAATAAAATCATTATTTCCATATCCAATCGTAAGATTTTAGTCTATATTGCTTAACCCCTTAAGGACCGATGTCCCCTCGGGGGGCGTTTTGAGTTTGGGTAAGGTACCACGTTCTCAATTCGAGGCATTATTTTCTAAGATTTTTTATTGAATTGCCAACTTTTGATTAGCTTTGCGTAGACACAAATTTCGTAGAATTCCGACTTACGGTTCAAAAGTTACAATTTATTTTCACTTACATATACAAATAGTGCAGCAGTTTAGTGTGACATATCACAAATATTGTCACCAAACTTTAATAACTTCTAAATTCAATAGAAATTCGAGTTTTTGTCCATTTAAAAGAAAGAAAATGTCCTCTTGGAAAGGAAATTGAGATCTCTGCATCTACTGTACGGATTTGTGAATTTCAAATATTTGAGAAGGATATGATTTATGCAAAATATAAAGTGTATTGTTGATTCTCGGCACATAGTTGCATTGCAGGAATTTTTAGGACATCTTCTACACCTCTTCTACTTCTAAAATTTGGTGCACATGTGCCTAACATGATCCTTTTCAAGTTAACACAATAAATTCACGGCCCGTAGTGCAAAAAGTTGCTATAGAAGGTGGTCGAAGTTTGTTGAAGGTGTATAGTATGACCTGAAAAAGAGATTATGTTGCACTTCAAAGGCTAATATCTTTCAATCCATGCGGTCAAACTTACCAAAAATTTTACCACACACTCTCATACAAGTCTAGTACAAGATCCTACGGTTAAATTTTGTATCATTTTGTGTTGACTGTGCTGAAAATGACAGTTTTGGAGTGCTTTTGAGGAAAAATCGCCTTGGTCCTTTAGGGGTTAATTTCCATGCATAAATTTTTTTATAAACTTTGACCACATGGATTGAAAGATAATAGTGTTGAAATGTAGAAATACCTTTTTCTTCTACCGTACATTTAAAGGATCAACAAACTTTGACTTCACCTAGTGTCAAAAGATTGCGTTACAAAAGTTTTAGATTTTATACCATTCCAATATACAAGACGTTAGTTCGTCATACACCAATATTTAGAGGTATTGGAGAAGTATAGCATCTTCAAAATGGCACTAGTAACGATAGCAAGAATAACTAGACCTAGCCTTAAGCATTACAATTATCTAGTTAATTTGTATATATGAGGAAGACAAAAAAAAAATCGTAGATGACAATGATAAATGCATGTTCCTTTCATTTTCATGTATGTTCTTCTATGTTCCCAAACCACAATATTATCTTTTTGATGTACATATATGGATACACTATTGACCCAAAAAATTGGAAACAAAATTGCACAATAAATTGAATGAGCAAATCTAACATTTTTCTTTATTGGTCTACCCTCAAGAGGGTGGAGTAGTTCCATACTACTAAATCATGTCCGGTGGACATGGACTTAGTAGTGGAACAAATAGACACTTTATTCACGTCGGCGGAGTTCTTCTTCTTCTTCTTTTTTCTTTATTGCTGTCAACTTTAAGATGATTTATAGAAAATTACATAAACTTGTAGAAATATTGCATGCATCTACTACCAAACAAGAAATATTCATGAAAAACCCAATTCTCAATGATAAAGTCTTCACAATCATATTACATAGGTTAGAATATGTAAGAATCCGTGTACATTGTTGGTTATGACCTAAGTATATCAATTGCTACCACATCTAAATTCATCCACAAAATTTGCAAAGTGTTAATAAAATATTTCTATAATTTATGGATTTTTCAAGGTGATTAATTACAGGACATAATGTTAAGATCTCAAATTTTACGTGGAATATTATACATAGGGTGAGCAATTGACAAAAGCTAATTACGCAACAAGTTTTTGCCATCAATATCAATTGATTGAAGTTTCACTCCAAATTGTAACAAGGTGTTGTATTTATAGGTGGCAATATTAAATTGTTTATAAACAAGCACCAAAAGGTTGCCATAGTATTGTTTACTTTGAAATTGTCTTGATCATGTAAAAGTGTTTTATCTTGAAGAATTTTCCATAATGAACTTTATAAGGTAAATGATAAAAAAATACAATCAAAACTGCTTAGTGATTCTCCTTTTCCTTATGCATAGGATTAATAAGATGTTTTAATTCTATTAAACGTGGAGAACCCAATTTTTTTTTATAGAAGGTGGGAAGCTAGTTGAGTTATTGTTGAAAATGCTTTTGAAGTTCTTAAAATGACTGATACAAATCGAGAATGTTCCAAAATATTGTGAATATTACAAAATTTGAATGTAAAAATAGAATTTGGTTCAACAACGGTTAAAACATGTTGTATACTTCATACCTTTTTAATTGAAAAAGGAGATGTTGGTAGCAATGACCTGGATAAAAAATATGATTTTATAGGAGTAATTCTTACAAAATTCATTTAAGAGGTGAAAAAGAATAGAAAACATCATGAAGTATTATAGAGATATCTTACTTAAGGATTGATCTAAGAAATAGTATAGAAGAGATTGTTTGAAGTTGATGTAAGAATTGGTAGACAAAATTAGAGCTAGAAAAATATTTGATTGTAGTATATATATTGTATTAAAACCTGGTATTGATTGGAACATGTGTTCGTTCATTATAAGATATATTAAAGATATGAATAGGTGAACTTGGCTTCGAAAAGCTTTATCAATTTAATCTTATAGAAATCTATTTATGAACAAAATTATTTAGCCTTCATGAGCCCTGTGAGCATCCAATTCTTTCTTCCCATAACATCTTTAACTTTGAAGGCTATAACTTTTGTATATCATACTTGACTTATTGCACTTTATATTTCTTTCATTTAAATGATATCTTAATTTTGAGCAAAATGTTACTTTTATTACAAGAATATAAAAATATATAAACATACTTATCTTATACTTTTTCAAATTCATGTTAAAAGTTTATGTGTTTACATATTCTTTGATATTACTTGAATTGTGATTGGTCAAGCTCTAATCCTTCTATTTTTCATATATTTCTTAATCAATGGTTCTTTGTAAATATAATATCCAAGGAAAGGCACAAAAGAGAGGCCAAGAAATAGTCTTTAAAAGGTAGCAAAATAGCTCTGTCAACTTTCAAAGAAGTCAATCTTCTTCTAGCATTTCTGTAATTATGACAAATTTGTAAACCTTATCCTGGGAAAATTGTCATTGGCAAGATCTTTTATTGCTTGTCATTTCTTCAATTTTCTCCTTCACTCTTTAAAGAAAATATTCACTCATTTATCTAAAGTGCAACTACCTAAAGCATAAATAAAAAATTATTCTTGGTATTAAAAAAAGTGGAGAGAGCAAGGTATGCAAATAGATGACATTCAAGCAAATCTATACAAATGCTCATGATCACCTTTAGGCACAACTTGCTCCTCATGAATGCCCACATTAGCTGTTGAGAATATTGGTAGGTGGTTAACCCCTAAAGGATAGAGCCTCTGATCGTGGCATCAATCCCAATTTCCATTCCACTGGGTGCTCTATTTCTTCATAAAATACATTGTGGAAACATTTTTATTTTGTTTTTCACATATGAGATCACATGTCTTGCTTATGTAACAAAAATTGCAAATTTTCTTGGTAAAAACTTATATTTATTGTGGTTTTTGGAAGCAAAAGTGAAGAAAATTCATATCAAATACAAAGTATGCTTAAATA
This sequence comes from Bryoerythrophyllum caledonicum, assembly GCA_963971425.1. Classification (NCBI taxonomy): domain Eukaryota; kingdom Viridiplantae; phylum Streptophyta; class Bryopsida; order Pottiales; family Pottiaceae; genus Bryoerythrophyllum; species Bryoerythrophyllum caledonicum. The sequence continues at coordinate 12,937,172 of OZ020525.1, read as the reverse complement.
TATTGAAAATTTCACCAAAGTGGAACATTACGATGCCAAAACTTGGAGATAGATGAAACTTCCGTGTTCATCTAAGATTAGTAAATCGGTCAACCATGGTTATAGGCCCAAAGTTCAAATTGCAATAACTTGTTCAATTTTATGTATTTTTCAAACTTTTAAATTGGAATAGAAACTAGACTTCATAAGATTTGTTCCATCAGTTGGACTCAAATTTGAAAAGTATCATTCGAATTACTCGAAGTCAAGATTAGAGCAAAAGCTAGAAGTCTCTAAAATACACTACATTGAGATCCATGACACAAAGATTTTCTTCTCCAGATAAGACATGACTACCTCATTGAGGCAAGTTTCATCATCATCTATTACGTACACATTTAATGAACTCTCCAAAAACAAATTCAATGGAAAACGAACATTCACATCCATTATCGTCCTTGAAATGTCATTTGAGAAGCCTCTTTTTGGCTCCTCTTTTTGGCTCCTATGATCTTTAGAGGTTTTAAAAAAAAAGAATTTGCAAAGCCACCCATCACTAATACAAATGGGAATGTCTTTGACTTTATTAATTTGACACTTTTTGGTGAAGTGTTAAAGAAAGAGTCAAAACTTATGTACTGTGTAAAAGTGTTGAATGTACAATGTCTAAAAACAACCCATTTGTACCATTGCATTTGGCCAAAGAATTTAAGTTTCCTAAGTTTCACTTAATCCATAAAAGACCAAGAGATCTCAAGGTGGGCTTTTGCAAAAACTTAGGCATGTTCCAATGATGGCGTTTATATATTCAATTCTTGATATTTTGTATGAAGATGCAAGAAGATGAAAATTCAAAATGTGTTTTGGTAGTTTTTAACCTTTCTTCATTGCTATTATCTCTAGAAATGCCTCTTCTACCTCTAAAAATTGGTATAAATGAAACTGACATCACACACATCATAATGGTATGAAATAAAAATAAATGATAATACAATAATATAACATCAAATCAAGTCAAAGTCTATCGATTCTTTAAAGGCATGAGGGAAGAAAACCTCTTTTGTTGATCAATTCTTTAAACACACAGGAGAATTTTCCATTTTTAATGATTTTTTAACTCTTCGGAAAAACCTCTTTTGTTTTCACTTTAGACACTACTGTATATAATCAATGTTGTCAAAAAATATTAAAAATTTATGAGTATATGATTTTAGTACTAAAGATTAAGATCTTACGGTTGGAGATGGAAATAAGAACTTTGTTTTTCTTCTCCACTCTTTGAACTAGAATGAGTAGTTGTTCAATGATTTTGGTGAAAATTAGTCAAGGATTTTTAGAGATTAACATAAACAGTGGCAAGAATTCTAACTTTGACAATGAAGAAAAGTAGAGTGTTCAAGCACAAGACAAACGAGAATCTCTACATCTGCTAAAAGAACACTTCTGCATCTCTAATAGCTACAAGTTGAGGATTGCACCACACTAGTCGCTTCAAGCATCTTCGTCAACCGTTACAACTTTCACCTCTTCTTCCTCTTCCTATGAAGCAGAGATAAATATGGAAAGTTAAAACCTAAACCCTAAATAGCTATTAGGTCAACAGAAACTTCTTATAGTGAATCATTGTTGAGTTTGAAAGAGCTTGGTAGTCTAAAGCTCTTTGAACCACTTTTGTAAAGGGAGAAGGAAAGGTCATGATGTAGCATGAATCTTAGCTGCCTTTTTCCTCTATCAGCTCATTAAAGCTTATCTTTCCACACGAGAAAAGAGGTAGAAACTCTTCATATGTATACAAACTATAATAACTCTTCTTAACTATACAAATACAGTAACCTCCTTGGTAACCAACCAAAACCCATAACCGACACCTAAAAAATTGGGGTATATCCATCCCACAACCACCCATTCAGCTCCAAAGAAAGGTTTGCTATTAGTCAAGACCCCTTACTTTTGGTCGGCGCTTATGAGGTAGAAACTAGCTAGAAATGAAAGCATACTTTAAAAATTCACATTTCATGGGAAAAAAATGAAATCACTTGGGTTGAACTTGTAATTCTATTGGCCATCACTGAAAAATAAATGTATTATTATGTGTTCTCTCCATATATGCACATTGCTTAACATAAAGCATAAGTATGAGAAGATGATATCCACTTGCCTCATCATCAATGGGAGCAGTCTTTGGTGGAGACCAGACCAGAATCTGACGGTCACTGCTTCCACTGTAAAGCTCCTGCAAAACAAGAATTCACTAGCTCAGCACCAAGCCCATGAAACTCTACTTCCCTAAATTCAACAGGTAGCACAATTGTTGAATTCCTGTCCTTGGCTCTACAGACAACTGAATTTGTAGCCACTACAACACTGAATGAGTAGTACCTGATCCTCCGGAAGAAAGGCACAGCAGTTGACGTTATCATAATGCCCAACCAGTTTTGAGTGCATGCGACCGCTCCAAATATCATACGTCTGCAGACAATCCATGTATGAGAGCTCTACACAAACAATTATCCTAACTCTTTCCTCAAACCAACAAGTTCTATCAAAAGTAGAGTTCTTTCTAAAGTTGGGCAAGGATACTAAGAGTTTTGACCGACCTTTGACCGAGGAAAAAGGCGGCTAAGATTCATGGAACAACATGACCTCCAAGGCGGTAACTTTGATAGCAAGATTGAATATGAAGTGAAACGCGAAACATGTGTAGAAAACAGTTAGTGCATCTCGAACTAAATAAGATGGTGAGTAATGTACAGTACCCTCCAACATGTCTTGCAACCATTTTGTGAACTCTTGAAATTCTCTCATTCATTTTCAATATGGGAGGATTTTATCAAATTTATCCTATTAAATCTTTTGTGTTACGGACCCTTCACGTGTTCATAAAAAGTCAATGTCAAAAAAAGAAATCTCTATTTTTGGTGAATTATTTTATCTTATTCCCTTAATTTCAAATAAAATTAACTGAGAAATATATATGATGATTTTTTAAAATTTGATTGCACCAATTTATAGGATATATCATTGTTTACATTCTTGGTATTACAAAGATGCACATTATGTAGGTAAAATTCTCCTCTATGTGGCTCTAAAGTATTTTCATAGTTTCCATTCATTCATATTCTAGGCTAAGGAAATCAAACTCAAATATTAAATCAAAATTTGATCAAATAAAGTCAAATAAGGTATCATTACAAAGCTATAGTAGTATAGAAGCCTAATATGATATGAAGTTTACAATATGTCTTACTCACTAACAAATATTCTACAGTAAAATGGAACACCTACTACCATCGAGTGCTACCACGTTGAGCTGCTATTACAGCTTTCATCCGGGTTGGCATTGTTGAAATCAATTTCTTGATGCTTCCTTGAGGTATATCCTCCCAAGCCAGATTGATTGATGTCCACATTTCGTCTTTGTTTCGTGGTCTATTTCTCTGTTGCACTTGATCTTTAACTTGCTTCCAGACATTCTCTATAAGATTAAGGTCAGGAGAATTTGGTGGCCATTCAAGCTTTTTCAATCCAAGTTGCTCTCTCCAATCTTTTTGTATATTACTACCATGTACTGGAGCACCATCCTCCATTAAAATGAGGTGCTCATAGTGGTCATGGTGCCAATAATAATGCTCTAATGCTCCTTGAGATACTATCTCTACAAAGTCTTTGGCAGTGCGTCTATTAGGAGGAATTACACCAAATAAGATTCAGAAGAGCCAGTGATAGCACCCCATACCATAATTGAAGTCCTTCCGGATTTGAATATAGGTGCTAAGCAATTGTAGTTGTAGCGTTCATGTGCTTTACGCCAGACACGAATTCGGCGTGATGGTTTTCCAACTTCAAAGGATGACTCATCAGTCCAAATCACATTACTCCAATCGTCAATCGTCCAAAAAAGTGCTCCTTTGCAAAAGCCAACCTCTGTGCCTTGTGTATGTCATTCAAGAATGGATTATTCACTGCAATGCAACTGTTAACACCAAGCTCATGAAGCTCTTTACGTAAAGTTGACATGCCCACGAAAGATGTCACATTGCTGCACAATTCTGCAAAAGGAGCACGACGATTACTACTAAGATCTCTATAGAACTTTCTCCTATGTCGATCACTCATGTTTCGCAGCCTACCGGACCTACTTGCTAGCAATACAGAGCCACTAATTCTAAATTGCTTGAGAATCCTTGAAATAGTCGATTTTGGCCTTCCTACAATGTTTCCAATTTCACTCACTGACATGCCAGCTTTCTGCATACCAACTATCATGTGTCGTATATCATTTGATACATAACTCCTTGTCATGGTGCACAATCCTCAAACAACACTTACATCCACAAAAAGTTTGATCAAAAAGGTCCTAACAACAACACAAAAACGATATGTTTGACAAACAAGACTTGCTGCACACAATTTTTCTAAGAAATGTGTACCATCAAGATGACTTGCAAACATGTATCTGTATCTCTGGACCCTCCCAAGCTCAAACATACTCAAAATCTGATATCCCAGAGAAGAAGTGATCACATTAAGAAGGGTATCCTTTTCCAAGATTTTTAAGCATGATGGCAATTTTGGTAGACACATGGCAATGGATGCCTCTTCATATTTAGAAAATGCATGGTGTATGAAGGTAACTGGAACACCTTCCATGATGCAAAAAATCTCATGAAGATGTGATGATAATCATGCCAACACCATCATTCTAAATCAGGCCATGGGATATGTTTTAAGTGAAAAAATAGAGTGTGTTGCAACACTTGTTACAGGGTACTCTACACCAAACACTGAATGTAGAATGGATGCGGGGGAAGATTACCTGGATGGAATGGCCTGATACAACAAAGAGCAGCGAAGAATCCAGAGACACAGCCAGCTGAGTTCCCGGATGGGTTCTCATCCTGGTTGCCTCATAGTTCACTAACGTGTTGCACCCTGACTCTACATCCCACAGCCGCACTCTTGAATCCGTCCCTACAGTTCCACAAGCCACCACAATCCTGAGCCATACCAAATGAGCATACGAGAGCATCCAAGAGCATCAGTAAATCCGACCGTATATACTGAGATGTATTTACGCGGTTCGGAGGGAACGCGGTGAATTAGAGACAAGGGTAACAAGCTTAATAGAAGAAACTCGATCTGCAGGTGCGGTTTATGATGTCTGATATTTACTCTCCCGTTGTCGGGATATTTTGTTACGGCTAGGCGCTTGACTGTAGCATTGAAAGTAAAAAGTTCACTTCATAGATTCTAGAACATGATGATTGTTGTTTGGAGAGCTTGATACTAATTTTACTGTTCTTGTATGCGTGCAGGGAATGTGATTCTGCTAATCGACGAAGTGCACACACTAGTGGGTTCAGGTTCGGTTGGAAGAGGAGGCAGTGCTGGAGCGGGCTTAGACATTGCGAACTTGCTCAAGCCTGCGCTTGCAAGAGGAGAACTTCAGGTAATACCTCGTGCAAAGCTTTGACGATCATCTGCTTACCAGAGCTGTGGTATTCGCACTCTAAGCACCGATGTCGGTTCATTAACAGCAAAGCCCCTAACTGTTTTTCGTTCTTTGTGCGACCAGTGCATCGGGGCCACGACATTGGATGAACATCGCAAGCATATTGAGAAAGACAAAGCTCTGGCACGCCGCTTCCAGCCAGTCATGGTCTTGGAGCCTTCTCAGGTATAATAATTACACTGTTTCTCCACCATCCGGTTTTGGTCTAAGTGTTACCTTAAGACTTGATTATATCCACTCAAGGAATTCATCGGTTGTATTGGGTATCATGCCTCAATTATCCCTTTCATTACTTAATAAGAAAATTGTGGATATTGAGAACCATTGATTGGTAAGAGAATTGTGACATGTCACCTCGTTTTTTATGCGCTTTCTACCATGGCATGTCAAGACGCGACTTGAGGTAAGATGGAGGCACCACAAGGAGCTTTTAGTGCTTTCCCTCAAGTGAAAAATAACCTAATTCCTGCCTTGTAAATAGGAAAGTTGGTTCTTTTTGTTACATAAGGGAACTGTGCCATTTTGGGAATTTTTTTCATATTCCTTCCCTCTTGAGAGGGAAAAATAAAGAGAGAATATCAAGAAGGGAATTTTCTCAAAAAACCATCAAAAATCCCACATGGGAAAACCACTTTTTATTCCTTCTTCTCATCAACAGTGGATATGCAATCAACCAGGATATAACGCCAAAAATCCCACATGGGAAAACCACCTTTTATTCCTCAACAGTGGATATGCAACAGTTTCTGTTTTTTCCCAAAACAGCCTATCTTTAGCCTGTATGTCAATGCACTATCCAACTTGTATGCCATATTTACAGTATGCATGTAAAACACAATTAACCTACAAAATTGAGTCTTTCTACATTCCAAAAATCACTCGTCAAAACTCCTTGGTCCTGGTCTTGTATTGATTCTGCAAAGAAAAATTAAAACATTCTCAGATCATTTGTACTATGTGAGCCTATGTAATCCATCAATGCAGTATTCCATCAATGAGCAGTGTAAGATTTTGGTATACCTTAAGCTAAGAACGAAATGGTGTATGTTTTTCCTGCTTCAAAACAGTCGACATTGAGACCGTCTTCATCACCTTCGAGTATGCTGCGATCGTCCAAAATGACTGCAGATGACTTGAATACCGTCAGCACGTTGGCCACTTTCACACCGTTCCTCTCTTCACCAAAGAGGTTAAACTTAAAGGACTCCTTGTCACTCTGGTTAACAAATATCACTTTTGTTGCCATGTTGGAAGCAGCTTGTCAATTCTGCAATCAAAGATGCTACAGAAAAAGTAAACAAGAGGATGCTCCATTCAACATGTTGAAAATGTACACAACAAATTCATGCAACTCTGATGCCTGTCATTGTACTAAAAAATGCGTGCCCTAGCCTGAATCAGACAGTACAACAAGGAACTTAAACTCTGCTAATTGTGATAAGAGAAGCATAATCAAGAGCTTCACTGCCTCGCTCATAGCTAACAAAACCGTGGATTATGATTATCTCCTCCGTAGCACACCATCGATCAAGACACCAAAACGAACTCGTACTTAAGAAAAAAGGATCACTCTCCAAGAACTGAAACAATTGATCCAAAAACCTCAAACAAACGCAAGTCATTTCATCTCACCGAAAACCTCAAACGAACACAAGTCATTTCATCTCACCTCCAAGTTTAATTACCTATGACGACAGCAACGAAATCTCTCTCTCTCTTCAGCTCTCCTCCGCAACACATCATCGATGCTCGATATCACAAATCTCTCTCCAAGACTGTAGTGAAATATTCCAAACTTAAAAACTCAAAAGAACGCATCGCATTTCACCTCCAAGCCAAATAGTCCATCACAACGGCAACTAATACTCTCTCCAGCTCTCCTATGCACCAATCCTCCCTCCAAAAAAGAACTCCTAATCACAAATCACGACTTACAAGTCTCCAAGCATTGAAACTTTAAAAAAAAACGTGAGAGAGAAACGCACCTGACGGCATTTGATTGTTGACGTTCGAGAGTGCGCTCACCAGGCTCCTCCTGGCTCCTCAAGGAGTGGACGCAGTCAGCCTCTGAAGCCTCTGCGCAACAACAGAGAAATTTGCTGAGTGCGGAACATCGAGAAAAACTCTCAATCATACATGTGCAAAGAATTAAAACTTGCAAACAATTCAGACAAAGTTGTTTAGCTAGAGAGTTAGAGAATGAACTCCATTACCTTAGCTGAAGCATGCAGCAGCAGAGGCGAAGATGAGCGTCTGTCTTAAGCCATAGCCAAACTGGTTGTGTGTTACAAGCCATAGCCACGAGCTTCCACAGGCTTCCATGCACCCAAAACCGTCACTGCACCTAAAACCGTCGTGATCTAGTGGTGGCGTACATTTAAACATTTGTAGGTTGCTAGAACGTAGATTTCTGAACTTTGACTTCATCGAGGACGTAGAAGACGTCGTGTATATCTCTTAGTTATGAAAGGCGGGGAACTTGGAAAGCATGAAGCATGTGAGAACTGTCCAAAACAAACGAGCAATACGCGCAAACACAATCTCCAAGACCGCTACAAAGATCTCTCAGGAGAGTAGTCCTGATAGTGTCTTTGAAGATCGCATTCAACCATCACAGGTGAGTTATTAATCCAGAGGTCTCTTCTCTTTGTAAATCTAGGGTGTTTGTGATGTAAAGGATGAAGGGAATTGCACTTTTGAGTTTTTGAATGCTTCAACTAAAGAGCTCTTGGATACTTCGGCTGTTGAGCTTGCTAGCTCCGAGCAACCATCGCCACAAGTAGTCTCACCTAAATGCTCTCCAAAATATGTACTTCAGTTACAGTGCTACTATTCTTTGAATGTATGTTGCCAGAAAAGTAGAATATACTATTCTTTCCCATATGAGAAAAAACCGATTAACAGTAGAATGTTGGGAACCAGAGAAACTTTCCCATGTTAGAAATTCCAAAGAGGGAAATGAGACCGCTATCCCAAGTGACATAGGGAATATTCATAGGGGAAAACAAACAACTCCATTTTCTTTGATGTAAACCATGGGTATTAGGCCATGTTTCCCCTTTTCCCAAGGGGGAAAATTTGAGAAGCTCCTTGTGCACCAAGAGGAAAAAGGTGTCCAATTTCTTTGCCTCAGTGGGGAAAATATTCCAAGTGAAGGTTTCAGAAACTGTTGGAAGACTTAACAGCTATCTCCAGAGAGATAACTGAGGTGTGATACCTTCTAATCAGATAGCTTTTGTAAGCTGAGATATTGTACGACTCATCTCTTAAACGTGGTGCATTGGTTGTGTTGCAGGAGGATGCAGTTACAATCTTGATGGGCTTGCGCAGTAGGTACGAAGAGCATCATAGATGCCACATAACCAGTGAGGCAGTCGAGGCTGCTGTGTACTTATCTTCGCGGTACATCGCTGATCGTTTCTTGCCTGATAAGGCTATTGACCTCTTGGACGAAGCTGGCAGTCGAGCCCGAATTAACTCTTACAGAAAGAGGAAGGAGCTTCAAACTAGCATTCTGACGAAGTCTCCCAGTGAATACTGGAAAGAGATTCGTGCAGTACAGGCATCTCAAGAAACGGTCAGTTGCTGGGGTCTGAAAGTTTTTTTATGTGTGCATTTTTGAGCTTTGAGGAACGAGTAGATTCCGTTATTTCTGTTTGATGTCAAGTGACAGTTTTACTTTGGTGAAATAAGATCTTGGGGCTGAATAGATGTCGAAATTTAGTTCAACGTACTATCAACATCCTTATGTAAATCTTAATTGTTATCCCACTGCAGGCCTTAGTCACAGCGACGGGAAGCACGGACAATTTTGTAGAAGATTCATCGAGAACATCAACTGAATCGAGGGGCGCAGAAGGGGATAATGATGCTTTATCTGTGCTAGATAACGACGTTTTGGACGCCAGCATTGTCAGTGATGATGAAGAGTTTGCCGAAGGGTATGTGTTCATTGCTTAGTTCATCCGAAATGAATCTCAGAGGGGAGTGCTAAATTGTGAATATCATATTGATGTCTTGAAGCGAACTTGGGAATGGATTAAATAAATTTGGACCAATTGTTCAGTTCCCTCTGTTCATATTGCAGTTCACTTACAAAGATATTTGTTGTTGCAGGCCTGTTGTTGTCGGACCAGCTGAAATTGCAGCTGTCGCATCCATGTGGTCCGGTATTCCGGTTGAACAGTTAACAAGTGACGAACAAATGAAACTGATGAACTTGGAAAAACTACTTCAGACGCGTGTTGTGGGTCAAGATGATGCAGTCAATGCAATATCGAGGGCTGTAAGGAGGGCCCGTGTGGGATTGAAGGATCCCAACCGACCCATCGCTGCCATGCTATTTTGTGGACCGACCGGAGTTGGGAAGACGGAGCTTACTAAGGCTCTGGCTCAACACTACTTTGGATCGGTGAGTCTTTGAAGATGTTAGCCCAATGCATGTCTATGTTTTGAATTATCTATTAAGAAAGCTAGATGGTTTATGTTTCCTTTGTGAGTCTTGGTTTATTTGCGATACTACTTTTGTGTTGGGTGTCGTCCCTTCTCTTGTACAATCTCACTCACTTACCTGTGAAGTAGTTTACTTGTGAGTGATAGTCGACGTTTGCTATCCACAGGGCATCCATTCTAATGGATACACGTCGTTGACTTTTCAGGAAGAGTCTATGATACGTTTGGACATGAGTGAGTACATGGAGAGGCACACGGTTAGCAAACTCGTTGGCTCTCCACCAGGGTACGTGGGTTATGGCGAAGGTGGTGTTCTCACCGAAGCTGTGCGCCGGCGCCCGTTCACAGTCATTCTCATGGACGAAATCGAGAAAGCCCATCCCGATGTTTTCAACATGCTACTTCAAATTTTCGAAGATGGCCACCTCACCGATTCCCAGGGTAGAAAGGTGTCCTTCAAGAACGTATTGATAGTGATGACATCCAACATAGGCTCGCAACAGATCGCCAAGGGTGGAAGTAGCCGGATTGGTTTCACGGTTTACAATTCTGAAGAAGCGGATGGTGGCAAGTACTCGCAGCTGAAGGAACTTGTCATGGATGAACTCAAAGGTTACTTCAGGCCCGAGTTGCTGAACCGTCTCGATGAAGTCGTTGTCTTCAGGTCGTTGGAGAAGGCACAGGTATGGTCCTAGTATCTCGTCTCCTGCATCTCGAATCAACTACAAACCCTGATGTGATGTAGTTGATATTTGTGTTGTGAAGTGGCCCACTTTTTCACACGCGACTAAGTTTCTCATCCTTCTGAAACAGGTCCGTGCTATTGTTGATATCATGCTGGAGGAAACAAAGGCACGCTTGTTAGGACGGGGATTGCACCTCGAAGTTTCGGAAGCTATGGTGAAGCTGATATGCGACCAGGGGTACGACAGAAGCTACGGTGCCAGACCTCTGAGAAGAGCAGTGACGGCTTTAGTCGAGGATAATCTGAGCGAAGCCTTGCTCGCGGGCGAGTTCAAGGACGGCGACACAGCTCTCATGGACATCGATGACACAGGTAACCCGACGGTGATCCGCCATGAGAAGCCCGATGTCTGCGACCATGGCTTGTGCTTGCCTGTGGTGCTGTAAACCGTGACCGTGTCGTCGTCCCCCTCAGACTAGAGTCCTGATTAGGTTGTTTCAGTGAAGCAACCTTTCTGCTGGTCACTTGAAGTGTGTGATGGTGCACATCCTACCAGCCTTCACTGTCGCTTATAGCTGAACAATTGTTTTGTGCTCTCGTATAGTTGTATATTAGTTTGTCAACAGTGCAGTTGTTGTAGTTGTAGGTAGGGCTTGTACAGCACATGTATATGTGTATGTGGCGACATTGATTCTTTCTGTTATCAACATTCTTTCAATTGTCAATTAAAGCCATCTGCTAAGTAGCATGGTTTATTTAATTTTTACGATCACTTGTCGTGGCAACTCAACTTTGATGAAACACCGGATAATACGATACTGCAGCACAACCTCAACCCTAGAAGATGCACCTTACCATCCGTAGTTCAAGCATTCAAACTGTGTAGAGCACCTACTACTGTGTTTGCACCACCGCCGCAGGACACACTGCGAACGCCATCGCCACGAAACGCTTCTGAGAATGTGCACCGCTCACGCGAGCCAAGTGTGATGGCTCGTGTCCCGTCGCTCTCGCTCTCTCGACTCCGCTCCTAAACCCTCGCCCTCCAACAGATCTGGATTTACACTCTTATCATAGATTATAGAGCTAAACCCTCGGTCCGTGAGATCTACGATATCGGAACGAAAACGGAGAAGTGCGGGTGCAAGTTGCGTCATCCAATGGTAGTCATCCATCTCCTACATTGCATTCAGTTGAGTCGGCTCCGACACTTGCAACTCCAAGTTGGGGTTTGTGGCGCTTGCGCGACATTGTTTCAGAGCTTCGCTAGAAAGTGTTTGAGATGAGATTGGTGATGTAGTTTGGGCACGTCGAGTCCTGGTGTTGGTAGGCAGGGTGGGTGGTGAGAGCTTCTTTTGTGTGGATGGATTTGGCAGGAGCGTGGTAGGAAGGGTTTGGTGGGGTTGGTCCTGAAGATTGAAATGGCGAGGGTCTGCTGGGAGGTGGCGTGGTGGATCGGAGCGGACTGAAGTGTGATTCGTGAGAAGGTTTGTTATGGCAGTGGAATGGATCTCGTGTCTGGCTGTTTCGACAAACTGCTGAGCAAATTCACAGTCTCAAGATTGGTAGGGGCCACATCTGTTTTTAACTTGTAGGAGGAGAATGGAGGAATACAGGCTGCAATGCCTTGGATAAGGAGGCCATTCTATTTTTAGAGAGCATGTTTGTAGAGATTCTTAGGTCTGTGCTTGCTAAGAGAATTTAGGTCCGGTGTGCAGAAGTCCTTCGAAATTTGACTTTCTTTTTAGAAGTTGGAACATGTTTGCTGTCGTTTTGGTACACAGTATGAGCACGGAAGACACCTCTTGAAGGATTTTCTTCAACGCTTTCAATGTAAGTTATGCCTGTCCCAATTTCAGCTGGGAAATGTGCTAGAGCCATAAATTGCTCTCCTTGCTTTTTATTAGCCTGTACTTGAACTATTCATGTGGATGATGCAGCGGTTCTTGATCCCAGTCTTGGCCCACCTGAGAACTCTAAAGAGTCTGTTAATGATTTTAGCACACGTCTAGGTTTTTATTCTTGTTGAGTTAGTTTGGAGGACTGAGTTTCTTGTGACTGAAACATGTCTTTGATAAGGTCTTTTATATGATATGGGACAATAGCGGAAGTTAATGTGAAAGGATTTGATTGTACAGCGGGCCTTCCTCTTATGTTTGTTGCCGACGTTTATTTGTTTTGCAGATTGGAAGGGTAAATTATGGCAAAATCAAGTGGCAAGGCTTCAGTCCGCAACAAAACATTAGCTAAATGGTCCGCATTCTCTCTTAGATGTTAACCAACACAGAGGAAGGTTTCTGTTGTGTTGATTTTATGTTGAATGCTATCATAGTGATGGGAGAGTAGACAATTCTGCCACATAAATGTTGAATGTTACAATAGTTTCATAGTGTTGTGTGTATGCAGGGAAGACACTAGGGATGTTGGTTTCCATTCAAAGCATAAGATATTCCTGAGCCACAGCGGAGCTCAGAAAGATTTTGTTGAGCAACTATTTGTGGATTTGGAGCGTTGGGATCGGCAGCCTTTCTTTGACAAGCGCCGCGATAGCTTGCCAATTGGGGAGAACTTTCCGCAACACATATTTGAAGCAATACAACAATGTCAAGTTGGAGTAGTGATTCTGTCCGACGAGTTCTTCACTCGGTCGAAGTGGCCAATGATAGAGTTGGTGGCGATGGTGAGAGAAGCCAAGAAGAGGGAGTCGGGCTTCAAAATTGTGCCCGTGTTTCTTGGCATGTCAATTGATGAGTTTCGTGATGCACAAAAGCGGAATGGATGGCAAGAATGTTGGCATGAATTGGCCTTGAAGGACAAGAGAATTGACGTGCAAGAGTGGGAAGGTGCTTTGAAGCATTTGGAGCCATTGAATAGCATGGTGTATGATGGAATGGGAGAAGTGAAGTTTCGAAGAGACATTGTTGATGTGATATGCGGAGTGGTTCCACTTGATACAAGGCTTGAAGATTTGCATGTACAAGGGAGATCGCGATTGTGTGAGGTAAGAATAACTTCAAAGAAGTTTGTGTCATTGAGCTGTTGTATGATCTAGACATTTTGAGAACTTAAGAAGAGGTTGTGTAATGAACTTGGTAACCCTAAGTTTTGAAAACTTGAAAGCGAATGTTGACAAATATTGTGAAAGAACCATTTTGTATCCACTATGGTGTTCTTGTAACCCTTTTGTTGGATACCTATGTTTGAAATGTGTACAATTGAGCTGAATTGCAGGTGATTCAAGGCCAAATCAGTAGGCTAGAAGTTGAGAAGAGTGAAGGAGTGGTTTTGGTAGGATTGTATGGGATGGGTGGCATTGGTAAAACTTCCATATGTAAAGCTCTTTGTAAAGAGTATGTGACGAGATTTCATGGAAGAGTATGCCATGCGGAATTGGAGAGGAAGGGCCGAGAAGAGCTATTGCGAGAAGTATTGAAGAGGCTGACTGATACAAGTCGTGAGGTGTTGGATAGATGGAATGATGATGAGGTAGGGAAGGTTTTTGAAGCAATTGTGGTTTGGTGTGTGTTCACTTTCAGTGTGGTATGATATGTGATGTTGTTTTGGTACATGTAGCTATTGGAGAAGCTAAATGGAGGAATCATCAAAGAGCCAATATTTCTTGCTGTAGACAACGTGATGGATGTCCAAGCATCAATTGCAGAGGCGAAGCGTTATGTTTCGGTAAGGCTTCCAAGTGGAATCATTGTGATGGTTACATCGCGAAGTAAGGAGACTTTGAAGCTTGTGAGAGGGGACCTTGTAGACAACAATGTGATGGGAATGCCAGAGTTGGAGGCGGAGGAAGCTATGTCTTTGTTTTGTAGATCATATGAAATGGAGTCAAGATGTGAAGTGGACGATGGAGTTGTAAAGCGTTGTGTGGAGCGATGTTATTTTAAGAAAGGTGATGGCAATGGTGGTTACCATTATCATCCATTAACACTTGATGTGTTGGGTAAGCAGCTTGCTTACATTGATGTGGAAGAGTGGGAAGCACATTTGGATAGGATTGACAAGGATGCGTTCAACCAATCAGGAGAAGTGGAGCATCAAGTATTCTCGATCTTGAGAAAGAGCTATGATATGTTGACTTTGAATGATCAGCTATTATTCATGGATGTGGCACTCTTTCTAGTATCACCTACAGTTCCTTGGAATTATAGTTTTAGACAACCTAAGTTCAAGCTGAACACATATGAATGGTTGGGCATGGTTCACACAATAAGTGTGGATGATGTTGTTTTCAGGGTAAGCTGTTTAGTACTCTTGCTTTGCTTCATGGAGTTCTATGTAGGAGATTGGAGTGTAAATTACATGGGTGTTGGTATGGTACTCAATGTGTGGATGTTTTAATGAATTGGAATGTGGATGTATGGTTTGTTGGTTGCAGTTGAAGAGGTTGAGAAGGAAATCACTCTTGGAAAATTTGGGTGATGGCATTGAGATGAGCATTGGCATGCACGACTTGTGGCGTGCGTTTTGTGAAGTGGAAGTACAATCTGGGGAGTTAAGATGTCGGCGTTGGGTACATGGGGCAAAGAAGAACGTGGAGCTTATGGAGAGATGTCATGTTGGGGGTTGTTGGGAGAATGTGGCACATATGGCCTTTTTAGAATTTGATTCATGGAGTGATTTGAGAAGAGTGAACTTCTCTTATTTTCCCAATGTTACAATTTTGAACGTTGCAGAGGCTTTTTTGAAGGATGATCTAGTTTTCGATTTAGCTGGACCTTGATGCCTTAAGAGTTTAGAGATCAACAACAGTTATGGCAAGGTTATCCTTTTGAATTTGCCAAGATGCCTTGTTTTTTTGCGCCTAGCATCAAGTGGGGGCTCACATGGATCTTGGGGTAAGGTTGTTAAAGAAGTAGGATATTTGACGAAGTTGGAGCATTTGGAGCTATGGTGTGATGGTGGTGACAAGTTGCCGGATATGAAGAGCATGGTTTCATTGCGTGTGGCCATTTTTAGTCATGTTTACAATGTGGTCACCTTGAGAGGGTTGAGCACAAAGTTGAGCAACTTGCGAGTGCTCCATATAATTGAATGCCACAAGTTTTGTAGTTGCCCTGGTTTGGGTGACTTGGTTGAATTGGAGAACCTTAGTTTTAAGGGATGTCGAAGTCTAAAGAGATTGCCAAATCTAGGGAAGTTGACAAGTCTAAGGAAATTGGACTTGACGAAGTGCCGGTTAATCAACGAGGTGTCAGGTTTGAGTGACTTGGTTGCCTTAGAAGAGCTTCAAATGGGGGATTTTTGGTTATCCTTCTCGGTATTGTCACTTGATGTGAGGAGTTTGAAGAATCTCCGCATATTGCTCTTGCGTGGGTGTCGATTGGAGGCACTTCTGGGCTTTGATTCTCTAATATCGTTGGAGGATGTGGAGGTTGATTTTCAAGAGCTTGTGGTGAAGCCTAGTTTGGGGCAACTTACTAAGCTGCAGGCACTAAGAATGTCGCATGGATGGGATCTGGAAAGATTGAATGAGTTGAATAACTTGGTGATGTTGCAGAATCTGGTGATAGAGGGTTGTTTTGGTGTGGACAATCTCCCTATCATCCAAGGGTTGATTAGTTTACAAACTTTGAAGATTCAAGGTTGTGGATTCAAGAGTATTTGCGCTTTGAGTAATGCAACTACTCTACAGAATCTTGAAATTCGTAGGTGTAGATTGTTGGAAAGGTTGCCGGATTTGCAAGGGCTTATTAAATTGAAGCGCCTTGTGGTTATTGATTGTGATGTGTTGAGAACGTGGGACTTCAAAGTGGGAACCATGGAGGGTAGTAGTTTTTGCCCATGGATTGATGATTATGTTGAGCCAAGGGTTCCAAATTGTCAGATGCTTGTGGCCTTGGAAATATTGGAACTCTCAAAGTGCCCCATCTTTGAAGATGTGATGGTCATTGGAGCCTTCTCAAACTTGTTGAGATTATTATGTTCGCATCTAGAAGCAATAATTGAGCTCCCTGATTTGAGTTGCTTTCCACGATTGATGATGGTTGTGGTGGAGGGATGTGAGAGGTTAAGGAGGTTGACAATCCGGGAGCCCATCCATGCACTATACTCACTATGTATTGGGGATTGTAACAATTTGATGACACTGCCCGATCTTATTAATTTTCCAAGTCTAGAGAATCTTCGCCTCTGGTGGTGTAATGCGCTTTTAAGGTTGAGCGCCAGTGAGACCTTGCACTCATTGCTTCTGCTCGATGTAAGTAATGGTCCTGAAGATGATGGTGGTATGGAGGAATTGCCTGATTTGGGTATGTTTCCAGCTTTAAAGATCCTCAACCTTGAGGGGTGCACCAAGTTGAGGTTACTCAAGAGTAGCATGCCTTTGCCCGCTTTGAATAGCGTGGTTGTGAGGAGGTGCACTAGTTTGAGTGGGGTTGACCTAGACGAACTTCAAGCACTTTTTCCTCAGAGTGAAATCGAGTGTGGTGATGTGATTGAGAGAACTAGATCTCAATGGAGATTCATTCAGATGTTCCAGAAGCTAATGCAGCTTTGTAATGGACTCTAAAATATATATGATCATCTATGAAACTATTTGCGGATGTTGAAATGACTTAGTACATGCTAGTAATTGCATGGAACAATTGATGATGGAAATTGAATGAGTGGTGCATGTAGAAGTTGTGATAGAATTGTATTTGAGTGGGTCGGTTGAAAGGTGTGGGTTTGGTATTAGGAGATTTTAGATGATTCTAAATTGCGAGCTGTCATTGATGATTACCACTTTCAATATAATCATGTTGACAAAATCTAAAATTTAATGAAGTTTGCATTGTGAAGTAGAGATATTATGAGTGTTGACCTCATTTATCATCTTATTATCTTCATTAAAATTTTGATTGATTGGTTTAATTTATTGAAACATTTTGTAATTACTTTTATTGAATCTTGATGCTTATATTTTAGGAGATATTAAAAAATTAGTTGAATTTTATTAGTAAATTGAATGTGAATCTTTAAAAATATTTGAAATTAGGTCTTTTGCATACCATCAATTAAGTTCTAATATCTTGATTTACAACTTGTAGAAATTTATCATCTGTTGTTTCATTTGGAAAGTGTGGAATTTAGATGTTTTAGTCACATGACATTATGCCCTCTTGAAATTAAGATTCACTTCTTCAGTTCAATATATTCATTGTATCTTATATAAAAGAATGTATTAACCTCTAATGTACCAAGGCAGTTTAATACCAAAAACACTTCAAAATTGTTGGATTCTAGTGCAATGAATATAGAAGGAAACAAAAACTTTAATTTTTAGTTCTGACCGTAGGATCTCAATGAAGGCTTATGAAGTAATACATCTACAAAATTTCATAAACTTTGACCGCACGGATTGAAAGATTATAGTGTTTGAAGTCAAGCAAATGGTTCATTTTCTTCCCTGCATTTAGTGGATCAGCAGATTTTGACTTCACTTGGTGTCAAAAAATTTCACTACACAAGGTCTAAATCTATTACCATCTTGTTAAGCATGATGTTAGCTCCTTACACATCAATTTTTAGAGGTAGAGACAGGGTGTAGCATATTCAAAACAACTGTGCAAGGAGTGGAGGCTTGAAATTTGTTAATTCACACTTTCATTTTTTTGAACTTAATATGTTTTTGATTGATAATCCGAATGGTTGATAAGAAGGTTTTCAGTACATATTGTGGTGGAAAAAATAAAAAGTGAAAAATATGAAGATCTCTAGGTTTTATGTGGAAAAGAAGAAGTTTTTTGGTACCTTGCCCGACAATGAGTGACAATGTATGAAAATGTTTGACTTGGGTTGGTATGCTATCTTTCACTAAAGACAAGATCTTTTTTTTGACAACATGAAGGGAAATAATATTACTTGCGAGTACTGAAAATCTCACTTTCAATAGAGTGTCCTATCAAAAGTTTTTGGAGGTGCCCGAGGTGCCCGCCCTCCCCATTTAAAATTCAAAACCCTATAACTTTTTCATCAAATGTCCAATTTAGGATAAAATTGTTTTCCCACTAAGCTCTTGGTAATGTCTTTCTATAGTGAAAATTTTAAAGAAGAATGTTGGAAATTGACACCATAGGAACCTGACCGAACTTTCAAAAAGCCCGTTTTTGACACTTGGTCCTTTAGGGGTTAACATTAAAAGGAAAATTAGATTTATAAATTGCGCTTGTCAATTTCTAAGGTCTATATTTAGATTCAACTTATACAATAATTTTTTTTGAAGAGTTGAGTTCGTTCTCAAATTCAATTTAATACTTTAATATTGATTTTATGAATTTGAATATAATAATGAGCATAAACACTTATTTTAAAGCTATTCACCATGCGAACCATATTTTGAATGATTGAAATCAAGCAATTGTTGTTTTAACAAAAATACAACTTCATGTGTCCGCCTATTTGCATGTCCATCTAATAAGTCCCATGTCCTTTAGGATTCTAGTAATTAGCCTTTGAAGTTCTTTAATTATTTGTCACCAAAAACACTTCAATACTATTCATTTTAATACATAGAGTAAAAGGAAAATAAAATCATTATTTCCATATCCAATCGTAAGATTTTAGTCTATATTGCTTAATTTCATGCATAAAAAATTTCATAAACTTTGACCGTACGGATTGAAAGATAATAGTGTTGAAATAAAGAAATACCTTTTTCTTCTACTATACATTTAAAGGATCAACAAACTTTGACTTCACTTGGTGTCAAAAGATTGCGTTACAAAAGTATTAGATTTCATACCATTCCAATATACAAGACATTAGTTCGTCATACACCAATATTTAGAGGTATTAGAGAAGTATAGCATTTTCAAAATGGCACTAGTAACGATAGCAAAAATAACTAGACCTAGCCTTAAGCATTACAATTATCTAGTTAATATGTGTATATGAGGAAGACAAATTTTTTTTTGTAGATGACAATGATAAATGCATGTTCCTTTCATTTTCATGTATGTTCTTCTATGTTCCCAAACCACAATATTATCTTTTTGATGTACATATATGGTTACACTATTGACCCAAAAAATTGGAAACAAAATTGCACAATAAATTGAATGAGCAAACCTAACATTTTTCTTTATTGGTCTACCCTTGAGAAGGGGGAGTAGTTCCATACTACTAAATCATGTCCGGTGGACATGGACTTAGTAGTGGAACGAACAGACACTTTATTCACACTGACCCTTTGAGACCGGAGTTCTTCTTCTTCTTTTTTCTTTATTGCTATCAACTTTAAGATGGTTTATAGATAATTATATAAACTTGTAGAAATATTGCATGCATCTACTACCAAACAAGAAATATTCATGAAAGACCCAATTCTCAATGATAAAGTCTTCACAATCATATTACATAGGTTAGAATACGTAAGACTCCGTGTACATTGTTGCTTATGACCTAAGTATATCAATTGCTACCACATCTAAATTCATCCACAAAATTTGCAAAGTGTTAATAAAATATTTCTATAATTTATGGATTTTTGAAGGTGATTAATTACATGACATAATGTTAAGATCTCAAATTTTACGTGGAATATTATACATAGGGTGAGCAATTGACAAAAGCCAAATACGCAACAAGTTTTGCCATCAATATCAATTGATTGAAGTATCACTCCAAATTGTAACAAGGTGTTGTATTTATAGGTGGCAATATTAAATCATACTACTAAAATCATAATCCGCGCAGTGAACCACGCAGCGATCAATCGCGCAGTCAATTGTGCAGTGAACTATAGAATCGGTGCAGTCAACCGCGCAGTTAATTGCGCAGCCAACCGCGCAGTGAATCATGTTACCTTTTTTTTAAAATATAGTTTGTAATATAAAAACTACATTAAAATGGTTGGACTAATGCGTTGCAAAGCATTAGCTTGAGTTTTTGGGTGTGACAAATATGCAATTGTGTGTTGCAATTTTTGCTCTTGATTACAAATTTGACGTTCAAAATATTTTTTGAGTTAAGCACTAAAAGATTGAATTGTAAATTATGAGTTGTAAACATGGAGTGAAAAAGTTGTGAAGTTGGAGTTGTGATCTTGGAGGTTGGCATACAAAGTTGGAGTTGCAAAATTGCATATTCGAGTTGTGGAGATTGAAATTACAAGTTTTGAGCTGAGATTGCAAGTTTTGAGATTGTGATTGCAAGTTGAGTTTGTGGGTGTGTGAAATTGAGATTGTAATTGCAAGTTGAGTTTGTGGGTGTGTGAAATTTGCATTTGTGTGTTGCAATTTGTGCTTATCCAAAATAAATTTGAAACTCTTGATTACAAATTTGACGTTCATAACATTTTTGAAATTCCATGTTAAAATGCAAAAAATCTAAAACCTAATTAATTTTCTTAATTCTATTCTATTACATTATTAAATTCATGCATAGGTTTCAAAGACATATTTATATTTTATGTAGATTGTTGTTACCTTTCTTTTTTAATATTTTGTGATATAAAAACTACATTAAAATGGTTGAACCAATGCGTTGCAAAGCAAGCGCCAACTGCTAGTTGATTATAAACAAGAAGAAGAAGAAAAACGCCGGTCTCTGAAGGAGGCCGGCGTTAATAAAGTGTCTGTTCGTTCAACTACTAAGACCATGCTTACTAGACAAGGAATTAGTAAGCTAGAACTACTTTCCACTCTTGAGGATAGACACTATGTAACAAGTAGCCAAAGAATCACAAACCAACCAACCAACGAATCACTAACCAAGCAACTAGCCAACGAACCAACTACAAACCAAGCAAGTAGTCAAAAATCTCAAAACCAACTAGTCATGATAAATCAAGGCGGGGAGAGAATTTAAGGGGGGTCCTGTGTATCGGGGAGGGCTTGGTTGTTTTCGATTTTGCGTTTATGTAGAAGAATGGACATGGCATATTGAATAGCTATGGTGTTAATGTTTTTAAAGGAGGTTTTAATTGTTTCAGTAGGTATCTTGAAGGTATCTTTTAGAGTTTTCATAGATGGGATAAAGGTGGTGGCACGAGCACCAGATGTGATAACAATAAGGGGGTCAACATTCCATCCGAGGGCGATGTGTCGTCAATAAGGGGTTGGTATTTATCTATTTTATTTTGGATTGTTTCCGGGGAAAATCTATCATTGCAATATGTGAATTCAATGAATTGAATGGTGTAGTCTTGGTTGATATTAACGGGTGGTGGGTCATTATATAGTAAACCTTTAACACAAAGGGTGTCCGGTTTGAGCCTAGCTAGTAGCGTTGCAATGACATCTTTGGGTCATACTTGAGCATGGGAGTAGCCAAGGGGGGACTGTATTTTCTTGTGGATTGTTATTAAAAGTGCCAGCGTTCATTGGTATAAAACATCTCGATTTATTGTAAAAGGTGATTAGTTTTCGGATTTCCCATACTGCTTTGTTATGTCTTTTAACAATTAGGGAGTGTATGTGGTGGTTTTGGCATTTGAGTAGAACATGTAGCCATGTGTCGGGGTCCGTTGAGGGGCATATGGGGCATGTTATGGATGGAAATCTTTCTATTCCAAAGAAGAGTTGTTTACGGGCGCTTTCCATGCATTGACCGGTACGGGATTTGATAAGGCATGTTATTTGTGAATCGGTGATGATGGGGTTTTTCCAGAAATTTGTAGAGAGTTCATTGTCTATGTCATTGTTGTTAGTCCACTTTTCTATGTTAGGAAAGTTGTCTGTGATTGTGTAAAGATTGATATATAGGTCTTGTTTTTTGAGGTATTTACTCAGGAATCTAACCAGGCCTTTATCGGGGGTGTCTTCATTGGAGGGCCAATCTTCTTTTTGGAAATAGTAAGGGGTGGCGTGGGCGTGTTCGTGTGGGTCTTTGGCATTTTTATGTGATTTTTCTCTTCCTTCTTTTGCAAGTATATCCGCTTGTTCATTGCCATCAATATTAGCATGGGCTCGGACTTTGTGGAGGGTTGTGATTTGTCCTCATTTTAGTATCATTTGGACCATTGGTTCTAGTATGATTTGGTCGGGGTGGCTATTATGGAGGGTAGGATGTGTTATTTGGGTGTTTAGTAAATATAGTGCGTTAATGCAATCTGTAAATATGTGCACCAGTTCATTGTTGTATTTTGTTGAGACGATTTCTAGTGTTTTATGGATGGCCATTAGTTCTACTCTAAGGATATTTTGCAGTCCACGCAGTCTTTTGGCTAGTTTGATTTCTTTTGTAGCGTTGTATATTCCGTAACCGGCTTTTTCTCTGCGCCAAGATCCCGGGCTTATTTGTTCTGGCGGTTTGAAGGAGCCATCAGTATAGTAGCTATATGCAGGGTTAAATTTAGGTGGGATATTAGTTTGATACTCCGGGAGGGGTGGGGGTGTTAGGGTGTGGTTTAGTGTATTGTTATTGTAGTGTAGTTTTGACCATTTTTTGTTTCTGTTGACGGGTGTCTGCATCGGCATTGGTGGAGCCAATATTGTGAGTATCCGGTGTATGTTTAGAGTCTTTGCTATGGAGGAGAGTTCTTCTAGTTGTTCTTGTGTGCCTAGAGTTTGATTTTGGTGGTGGATGCATATTATTTGTAGAGTGGATGATTCAATTCTAGGCTTTTTTAGATCTAGTGGGATAGTGGGTTCTTCGTATGTTATTGAGTCTGCTTCGAATAGTGCAATGATGTGTGTGTCAGGAAAGGGGCCCGAGTGTGGGTTAGGATTTTGATACCAATTTTTGTCAGGGGTTATGATTAGGGTGGAGGTGTGGTTTGGGTCATGTTTGGCTGCGAGGCGGGCCCAGTGTAGTGCTTGTTGTGTTTCTTCTTCATTGTGGGGGTGGGCCATACCATTACCTATCCATTTGTGGTCAAAGGCTTTACCTAGTGATCCGAATATTTTATCTCTTTCAAAGGGGGAGTAAAATTTGTTGAGTTTGATGGAGCATGTGACGGGGGAGGAGAAGTATGAGTATTGGATGTTGAATGTGGAGATTAATGAGTTTAGTATAGGTATGGGTAATATATATTGTGTAAGTTTAAGGGGGTTATTTTTTGGTATTCTATATTTGTATCTTTGATATAACGATATGACTTTGGTTTCAAATGGTTGGGTAGTTGGTTCAATGTTTGTAAGGGTTTGTAGTTTAGTATTGTATTGATTCCACAACCATGTAAGCCTAGTGATTGGGATGGTAAAGAGGTGTCATCCATCTTCTTTGTATAAGTGTGTTTGGTCTTTGTCAATTTTAATTGTGTTAGATGAAGTGAGAGTGTCTTTTTCGGGGTTACAGTCCGTTGTGTAAATGTTTAGTAGGGGGATTATTGTGGGTGGGGTGACGGACCTTGTGTCCTGGGGTTGATTTTGTAGGTGGTGAGCTTGGATAATTTTGGTGTAAAATTTATGTTGAGTTCTTTGATAATATTGTGTTAATTTATTGATATTATGTGTAATGTTGTTTTGATTGTGTCTTGGGAAGAGGTTTCTTTGTGGGAGCCATTTGTTGTAGGTGTAATTATTGTGAGTCCATTGGCATAGGTATCTGGTGTAGTTGTTTTTAATTTGGTTATTATCTATTTTTTCCTTGTATTCGTGGTGTATGATGTTGTTAATGGGATATGTGGTGGGATTTTTAGGTATGTGGTTTGAGGGGCGGGGGTGGTGTGGATGGGAGTGGGGAGGGTGTAATGATGGTGGCGAGTGTATCTCGGGATGATGTTGTTGTTTAAAGTGATGAATGGATCTTTAAGTGTATGGGAGTATGTATATGTGTTGGTATGGGTGTTGGGTGGAGGGGGGTATATTGGGTGGCAGAAGAGTTGTCGTGCGATTTTGAGGGCACTTTTAATTAGTTTTGATGGGGTGAAGTGGTAGGTTTTAAATTCTTCATTGTTCATGATGTGTGTTCCGTTAGGTAGGGAGATTTGTTTTAGTTCGTAGATATTTTTTGATAGGAGTTATTGTAATAACTTTTGAGATAATTGTGTATTGAGTGTATTATGATTTTGTGTTTCAAGAGTCCAAGATTTTTCTAGTGTTGTTGGTTCTATAAGAAAGTTGGAGAGATTACTTTTTAGGTGGACTTTTGCTACATGTTTTAATAGGAAGAAGGTACGTGTAATTGGTGATCTTGTGCAATTCGTCTTTTTTATTCTAGGTATGTTTTCGGCCCCCCCATATCGGGGAAGGATGTAGTGTGTTAGGCCCCTATAGATTGTTCCGAGTCTACCGCAATCATTTAGAGCATTCTGTAGTTGTTCTCCTATGCATCTGAAGTATGCGTTCTTTAGCAAAAAAGCTTCTAGTCCAAAAAGATTGTGCGGTAATTGGGTTATTATGTTAGACATACATTTTGGCATGCCGCATACGTTTTTTTGTGTGGCAGTAATTTTTTTGTCCAGTTTTTTTATGGCGGGCATTGAGTATGGTACCGCGTAGAAGCTGTATGCCACGCCCGGTCTTAAAACTGTGTCGATCATTTTTATTTTTTGTTTCATAGTAGCCGGACAAGCTACTAGTTCTTTGCATTGTTTGATTAGTTTTTTGGTGGTGGCATGGATTTGGGTTTTTCATTTTAGGGAGGGGACGAGATTTATTCCTAAATATGTGTATGGTTCGTTTTGGTGTAGTATAGGTATTGGTTGGTTTCGGTAATTAATGTTAGAGGTTTGTATAAAGGCTTTGAATGCGATGGGGTTTGTTTTTGATTTATTTGGGCATCCAGTGACGGCACATTTTGGGACACCTACATCCATGCCTGTCCATTTACAATACCTGTCTATTTTGTTAAGTTGTGTTTTTATGGCGTTGGTTTTGTTGGTTATGGCCGCAAGGTCGTCTGCGTATGGTGTGGAGTTAATGGTGGTTTGTGATGTCACAAATGTGTATCCATTGTTGCCTCTATCTAGCCATCTAAGTAGTGGTTCTAAAAATATAACAAATAAATATGGACTTAGGGTATCTCCTTGTATTGTTCCTCTTTGGATGGCTATGGGTTTAGTTTTACCAAAGTGTTCTCCTATATAGGTAGTTGAAGATTCGGAATATAAATTCCCTACTAATGCGGTGGCATCTTTGGGGTATCCAAGGTCCGTCATTATGGCTAAAAGTCTAGCGTGGTCAATGGAGCCGAAGGCATTTTTAAAGTCAACATACAGTATAAATATGTTTTGGTTTGTAAATCGTGCATCTTCTAATGCGGCTATTATTGTTTGGATTTGTCTAGCGGTGCTTCTTTCTGCTCTGAACCCCTCTTGGCTATCATGCAGTATTTTATGTTTTTCGCCATATGATGATAATATTGATGTGAATGTGCTTGTAAATAGTTTATGAATGGTATTGGCTAATGCAATGGGTCTATGGTTCGGTAGCATGGATGGGTCTCCTTTTTTGTATAGTAGGATTGTTGCACTTGTTTTCTATGAAGCAGAGATTTGTTTTTGTTTATAGCAGGGGGAGAAGAAGAGGGTTAGTAGTTTGTGGAACCTTGGGGGCATATTTTTTAGTATAGAGTTCGGTATGCGGTCCGGTCTGGGGGCCTTATTATTTCCTAGGTTACGTAGGCAAGTGTCATATGTAGCTTGATTAAAGTATGTGTGTAGTGGGGTTTTCGAGTCTCCTCTTGTTTCTAATGTGAATCCATCTAGGTCATGCCATGGATATTGTCGTACTGTGCATGTGCATGTAGTGCCGTGGTCCGGTTGATAGTTGCATGTGTTTACCGTAGGTGTGTTGTTTTTTGTTTGTTGGTTAAATATCTCGTTAGCAATGTCTTCTGGGCTAGTTAGTATATTGTTATGTTGGTCGGTGATGCAGTCTAATGGTGGGGACTCCATATTTTTGAATATTCTTCTGTTTATTTTCTTGGGGCTAGTTTTGTATAGTTGTCTGTATTTGGAGATGGTTTTTCGAATGTTTTCTTGGGTATGTTTAGTGGTGATCTTTCGGGCTTGTATGTTGGCATTTTTTGCAATTAGTGCTATGTTATTTATCCATGTATCGTGGGGTAGGTGTATGGGGGGTGGATTAGGGATTTGTGTGTGTTGAAGGTTTTGGAGTTTGTTAAGGATAGGGTGGTTTCGCCATTGGGTTGTTATTTATGGTTCTTATGGTTTTCCGTATAGTTTGGTAAATGTTTAGATGTTGTTTCCATGTTTTAGATAACTTCCGGGGTAAGTATCCACCTTGTTGTGACGTTCAATTTGTCATTTGTGGTATGGGTTGGGCTTTGCAAGTTTGTTCAATTGTATTGGATATGTTGTTGATGAGTGTATCTAAAGTGTGACAGACTTCTTGCCATTGCGTTTGGGAAAGATGGTTATTAGATTCTAATTCATTTATTAGGGAGTCAATGTGTAGTGAATTTTTCTCGAAGAATTTTATGTTAAATATTTCTATGTTGGTTTGTGGATGGGATTGAGGATACGTATGTGGTTTTTGTTTGTAGTGGTGGGTGTGCGGTTTATGAGTGTGTTGTTATAAATGTGGAGTTGTATGGATGAGTGATCGGAATTCAGGTGAATGTGATTATTTGTTGTAGAAGTAAATGTATTGTGGTTGGCTGCCCGGATGTAGAATCCATCAATTAGGCTCCAATCGCTATAGTTGTATCATCCTTGTCTAAAGTATGTAGTGTTTGTGGGTATATAGTTAAAATTTAGGTTTTTTGTAAATTGTTTCCATTGTAAGTCTTTCATTTGCGGTAGTGTATGTTGGTTTTCGTTTTGTCGACCTATGAGGGCAATGTCTCTGTTGAAGTCACCACATAAGATGTGGTTGTGGTTGGGGTTGTTGGAAATATGGGTGGTGATGTTAGTTTTGATGTCCTCTGTGAGTCTAATGTCGTCTGGGTGGGATGGCATGTATATATGGTGGATTAGCCATGATTGTAGTGGATGATTGGAAATTTCTATAGTTTGGAGGTATGGGGATATGTTCATTAGGATGGGAACTTTTTTGACATTACCTGGAAAGGTGTAGTTTTTGTGTATGAGAGTGAGGAGGCCCCCTCGGCCCAGTGTGTATGGTCTTCTTTGTTGTATGCATCTTGTTAGGGCATGTGTATTATTGAAGATAAGTTTATAGTCTGGGAATAGTCTTTGTATGTATTTTGTGGATTTTGTGGCCGATATTTTTGTTTCTTGTATGACTATGAGTGCCAGTGGTGTGTTAGTGTGTAACATGATGTTTTGTAAGTTTGGGAGAGCGGTGTTGAGGGATGAGGCATTCCATGTTATTATGCTTGTATTGTTGTTGTTCGTGTGTGGGTTATGGTTTTGTGGTGCGATGTGGTTTGGCGGTGGGGGGGGTGCATGTATTCCGGGAGGGGGTCGAGGCATTTTAGTGACTCATTTATAATAGTGTTCGGGAGGTAGGGGAATTTTTGTTTTATTGTATCATTTGATGGGGGTGTATTTTGGTTGTGTATAAAGTCATATAATTCTTTGTTTATCGATGTGTTGTGGTTTATGGTGTTTAGGTTAGTTTCAATAAAGGTTGTGTAGGGGTGTGGGATGTTAATGTGTCTTTCGGGTGGGTTTTGTAGATTTTGTAAAGTGTGTAGAAGTGTATTGGTCCATTGGGTTATGTTTTGTTTCTGAGTGTTTAGGAGTTGATTGCAGAAGTCTATGTTGGGATGTATCGTAATGACTAGGGCATAAAAAATGTGGGATGGAGGGTGTTCATTATGTTGGTTTATGTATGTGGCGATATGTGGGTATGTGTTATTGTGTTGTTTTGAAGAGGGGGCGAATTTTTGGTCGATGTGTTCGTATTCAGGTTGTAATTTTATGGTGTTTGGTATAAAATATGTTTTGGCATTCTTTTTGTGTAAGGCAGGGTGTCTTTAATACGTTCGGTATGGGTCCAAGGTTAGTCTCTATGTCCCCTCCAATTAGTATTAGTATTTTGTAGTAGATGGGTTTTTTGTTTTGTTTTAGAGTTTTTTGGTTTTGTATGTGGCTTTGGTATTTTATTTTTTGTTTATTTGGTTGTATATATTTGTCTTTGTATGTGTGTATGTATGTGTTTTGACGTTGTGTGGTTGTTTTTCTATATGTGTGTGTATATGTAGGAGAAGAAGGTTTTATATTGGTGTTTGTATTTAGTATTAGTGTTTTGTAGTGGGTGGATTTTTTTATTTGTTTTTATTTTTGTATGTGGCTTTGGTATTTTATTTTTTGTTTATTTGATTGTGTGTATTTATCTTTGTATATGGTTTTTTTATGGTGTGTGATTATTTTTGTATATGTGTGTGTATATGTAGTTGTTTTTGATTTTATGTTAGTAATCATACGTATGTTTGTATTAGTATGTGCCTCAATATTTTTGGTGTTTGTGTCCATATTTGTATTAGTATTTGTGTTAGTATTTGTATTAGTTTTTGGACTAGTATTCGTGTTAGTATTAGTATTTGTGTCGGTTTTTTTTAAGTTTGTATTAGCATCGGTATCGGCATATGTTTCAGTATATTTATTTATGTATGTATTAGTATACGTATACGTACAAGTATTTTTTCCAGGGAGCATATCAGTATACGAACTAATATATGTATCAGCGTTTGTATCGGTATTTGTATCAGTAGATGTGCTATTATACGTAGCGGCGTATGTATCAGTATTTGTGTGAGTATTTATATCATATTTTGTACTAAATGTCCTATAATAGGGTGTCAACTCAGGGTTTGTGAATATTTTTTGATGTATTCTTTTGTATAGGATAGAGTAATTATTTGTATAGTCTTGAGTGTAGTTTTTGAGGTATTTGGTATAGTATTTGTATTGAATGTAGTATTGAATACAATATTTGTTTTTTGTATAGTACCATGTATGGTATAGTCTACGTGTTCTAATGAGGTGTATGTATTGTGTATAGTTTTTAGTACGGTGTACTTGTGTTGTGTTTATATACTTGTATACTATTGTGTTTTACTATGTGGTCCTTGGAGCTCACATGTTTGGCCGGTTTTCTTCAATTCTTGGATTATTGACTCTTCCCGTGAATGCTCTCATACTTTGGAAGGTGGCTAAAATTGATTTTTAGATGCCCTCCATTTGAGTCTTCAATTCGTCATGAAGTTTGTCGGTGTACTCCTTGTTCTCTTGTCTTAGTTTCTTGTTGTTCTCCTCCAATAACTCCACCATGTCCTTCTTGGTGATATGCTCATTCTTTTCTTGCATGTTGAACGTGGTGATGGTGTTGACAATTGCGGTGTTGATGTCTTCAAACCCAAACTCCTTTATTTGTTCGGCGGTAGGAGGGTCCATCCCTTATAGACTTCTTCTATGCGGTGCGAAGTCCACAAAGTTTCTTCCTATTTTGTGAGTCTTCTTCACAAAAGTCCTATATACTATGGGGTTAGCACAAAGGACATTGGCACTACCATTGTGGTGAGTGCCATTGTCCCGGTGGAACCAAATAGAACGAACATTGGTACCTCCCATGACTTTGTATATTGCATGGGTAGTGTTTGCAAGGTCCAAGCGGATAGGGAGAGGAGATAAGGTGAGTGTTAGAGCATCTTTTCTAGACTTGGTTTCGAAAATACCTTTGGGGCCTTTGGTGTCAAGGACTTGTCTTGCTTGCAAGACTTCACTTCGCATGGTGATGTGATGTACTAGTATTTTCTTCACTTGTTGAGGAGTGGTGGCAATGATAAAGGCATGTGAATCTCCCTTCACTTTTTGGACGCCCGAAATCTCAAACTTGTGGCCGCGGTGAAAGCTATTGCCAAGTATCTCCTTAAAGAGTACTTGAGCGGATACTCCTATCAAAGTGTCACACTTCATCTTCACGGAAAGGTTAGATCCTTTGGCAATACCATGGTAAGATTTGCACACATTCCCAACTACACATTCATCATCGATGGTTAGAATAAAGGGCCTAAGGCCCTTGAGTAGCATTAGTCCATCAATCTTTGGTTTAAGGAGATGCAACTTAATGTTTCCGGCCCAAACCCCTTTGGTTTTCCCATTCTTAATACTTAAGCATTGGATGGCAATTGGATCAATGAGGTCTACTCCTAGCGCAATGTCCATTTTCTTAAGTCTCTCTTCAACCATTTTTTTTACTACATCATGCATGAGTGGGTTTTTAGGTGTTTCAAAGAAGATGGCAATGTGAAAGTCAAGGAAGAGGCCAGAATTCTCACAAGTTTTTATGTCAAAGGGAACCTAGGTGATGTTGAAATGTTGGCCCATTCCATCGCTTGTTACCATAGGGTAGAGTATTTGTGGGATTCGGGGGAAGGCCACCCTTGCATTGCATACCTCCATAGCCTCATCCGCCTTCATACCCCGTATTACCATGTCCTCTATGGATTCGCCGCTATATAATTCTTCGGCACCGTCTGCCACTGCCAAGGTCTCCATGTCTTGAAAACCCAACCAAAATTTAAACTTTAAAAATTCTGGTTCTTGGAGTTGCTTACCTTTATTTGTGAGCAAGACTTTGCTCTTCTTGCGGCTGCTGGCTTCTACTGTGCCCTTCTGTGGTGCTCTGATAGGACTTTCTTCCAGGCCCTCCATGTCGTCGTTGCTGTAGCTAGTCCTCCTGGAGTTCCCTGTCATGGCTGGGCTAAAGCAAGTTGGAAGGTCTATGAGGCTGTGTGGGAGGTCGTAGTGGCAAGTTGAGGGGTCGTTGGAGCACTTTGGGGGGTTGTTGGAGCACTTCGGAGGGTCGATGGGGCACTTTGGGGGGTCGTTGTAGGGAGTAGGGGGGTCGCAAGCGGGGTTTGTGGTGTCGCAGGTGAGTTTTTCGGGTTTTAGATGGGGGGTTGCAAGTCTACGTCTTGAGGTACCTGTGGGGGGTTTTGTTGGTTGAAGGCTGGAAGGGGAAGTCTAGGAGGGGACGTGAGTCTTGTTGAGAGAGGAAAGGAGAGAAGCAGAGGAAGAGGGAGGCCTGAGGGTTATTAGGTGGGGGTGGAGAGGGGAAGTCCGGGGTGACCTGCTGAGTCGTTGCGAGGGGGAAGAGAGGAGATGAGCAGAGGGAGAGGGAGGCTTGAGGGTTGTGAAGGGAAGTCCGGGGTGACCTGCTGAGTCGCTGCGATGGGGTTAAAGGGGGTGATCCGTTGTGACGCTGCGAGGGGGTTGGGGTGTGAAGGCAAGGTCGGGGGGAGAGTAGATAGAGTCGGTGGGGGGGAGTCGGAAGGGAGGGGGGGAGTTTGTTGTGTGTCTGTAAGTGGGTCGGGGTGGGGGAGTGATGTCGAAGAGTCGGGATCGGGAGGGAGGGGAGAACTCCGTTGCGTCTCTACGAGGTCTGAAAGCAAGGTCGGGGGGTTGGGATCAGGAGGGAGGGAGGTAGTTTGCTGCGTCTTTGCAAGGGAGTCTGAGAGCGAGGTCGGGGGGTCGGGGGAAGTCTGTTGCGTCTCTACGAGGAGGCTGGAGAGCAAGGTCGGGGGGTCGGGATCAGGGGGGGAGGGAGGGAGTTTGTTGTGTCTCTACGGGGGGGTCTAAAAACAATGGCTGAGAGTCGGGATCGCGAGGTCGGGGGGTTGGGGGAGTCTGTTGCGTTTCTACGATGTGTTCTGAGAACAAGGTTAGGGGGTTGGGATCAAAAGGAAGGGGGGGAGTCTGTGGCGTCTCTGCAAGGTGATTTGAGAGCAATGTCGGGGGGTCAGGATCGGGAGAGAGAGGGGGGGGTCTGCGGCGTCTCTGCGAGGTGATTTGGGAGCAATGTCTGGGGGTCGGGATCGTGAGGGAGGGGGGGTCTGTTGTGTCTCAACGGCGGAGTTTGAGGGCAAGGTCGGGGGGGTCGGGATCGGGAGGGAGGGCGTCAAAGTGGGGGAACAAGATCTGGGGGGAGGATAGATAGGGTTGGGGAGTCGGGATCGGAAGGGTCTCTTGTATCTCTGCAAGGGAGATCAGCGTGTGTAGTCTGTAAAGGTTAGGGTTTTGGGGCAGTGTTTCTGTGTAGGTGGGCGTGAGGGGATTCTGGGGGGAAGCTCTGCTAGGGTTTGGAGATATCGTGGGGCAATTCTACGGGGAGGCCCTGCGAGGGATCTAACCTGCTGCAGGGAGGTTCTACCTAGAGTCTCTGCGCGGGAGGTGATCTTGAGAGGCTCTACGCAGGTTGTCGTTTGACACAGGTACGTGTATTCTTCTATGTCTTTTTTCTCACGGGTTTGTTCGTGTGGGTTCTGCAGTGCTGCGGGGGGGGTCTACATGGAGGTTTTGCGGGAGTTGT
The DNA here is from genome assembly GCA_963971425.1 of Bryoerythrophyllum caledonicum. Lineage (NCBI taxonomy): Eukaryota > Viridiplantae > Streptophyta > Bryopsida > Pottiales > Pottiaceae > Bryoerythrophyllum > Bryoerythrophyllum caledonicum. The sequence continues at coordinate 12,904,423 of OZ020525.1, read as the reverse complement.
TGTCTGGCTGGGGTTCGGTTTATCAGGCACTATTGGAAGGTTCTGCGGGGAGGTTCTAATGGTGATGGTAAGTAGGAGAGAGGTAGAGGTTTGTGTGCTAACGGTGAACTTGCTAATGGAACACAAGCGAAAATGAGAATGTAGATTGGTAAGAGGCGTACCTAGATCCGGTAGAGTTGATGTTCCTCGTTGTTTGCGCAGATCTGGTGGCGTGCGTGATGTACTCCACGACTTTTTGGGAGCAGCAGCTGGCATGCGTGGTGTGCTTCGCGATGTTTTGAGGGTAGCAGCTGCTTCACTTCTTCTGAGGGCAGCTCTGTTGCTATTACAACTAAATTTTTTAATAAAGCACACAGATTTGTACACACGATTGCATAATGTGTTAACAAAATTAGACCCTAATAACAAGAAATTGCATGGAATAGAAGGGTGAAGGGTAGCCTGTAATGGTGCGTTGGAGCTGTGTAGCAGTAGTGCTGGGAGATGCCTTCTCGCTATCTTGAAATTTGCAATCCTGAGTGGGGAGGGGGAGACTTGGTGGGGAGGAGTTCAGATCTGGTTCCGGTGCTCTAGATCTGGGATGGGTTGTTTTCTGTGTGGACTAAGTGGTTGCAGATCTGACCCCAACACTAAGTTCCCTGCTTCAGAGCATACTTGCACAGATCTGTACCTTCTTAGGCCAACTACAAACTTCCCTCCTCAGATCTGGTGTTGAGCCATCCAACACATGTTTTGTATCTAAAATCTCACCAAACTACCACAGATCTGCTTACTACGAGGGCTCACAATAGGGTCAGCCAACTCCTATCGCACGCAGTTTGCAGTCATAGGCTAAGTCCCCACCTCCCTCACCAGGAAAAGCGGAGCTCACACACTCATTCTAACTCCACACATGTTGGCTCCAAGATTCAACTTTTATGAACAAGCACCAAAAGGTTGCCATAGTGTTGTTAACTTTGAAATTGTCTTGATCATGTAAAAGTGTTTTATCTTGAAGAATTTTCCATAATGAACTTTATAAGGTAAATGATAAAAAAATACAATCAAAACTACTTAGTGATTCTCCTTTTCCTTATGCATAGGATTAATAAGATGATATAATTCTATTAAAAGTGGAGAACCCAATTTTTTTTATAGAAGGTGGGAAGCTAGTTGAGTTATTATTGATAATGCTTTTGAAGTTCTTAAAATGACTGATACCAATCGAGAATGTTACAAAATATTGTGAATATTACAAAATTTGAATGTAAAAATAGAATTTGGTTCAACAACAGTTAAAACATGTTGTATACTTCATACCTTTTTAATTGAAAAAGGAGATGTTGGTAGCAATGACCTGGATAAAAAATATGATTTTATTGGAGTAATTTTTACAAAATTCATTTAAGAGGTTAAAAAGAATAGAAAACATCATGAAGTATTATAGAGATATCTTACTTAAGGATTGATCTAAGAAATAGTATAGAAGAGATTGTTTGAAGTTGATGTAAGAATTGGTAGACAAAATTAGAGCTAGAAAAATATTTGATTGTAGTATATATATTGTATTAAAACTTGGTATTGATTGGAACATGTCTTTGTTCATTATAAGATATATTAAAGATATGAATAGGTGAACTTGGCTTCGATCAATTTAATCTTATAGAAATCTATTTATGAACAAAATTATTTAGCCTTCATGAGCCCTATGAGCATCCAATTCTTTCTTCCCAAAACATCTTTAACTTTGAAGGCTATAACTTTTGTATCATACTTGACTTATTGCACTTTATATTTCTTTCATTTAAATGATATCTTAATTTTGAGCAAAATGTTACTTTTATTACAAGATTATAAAAATACACATTTTATACTTTGCCAAATTCATGTTAAGAGTTTATGTGTTTACATATTCTTTGATATTACTTGAATTGTGATTGGTCAAGCTCTAATCCTTCTATTTTTCATATATTTCTTAATCAATGGTTCTTTGTAAATATAATATCCAAGGAAAGGCACAAAAGAGAGCCCAAGAAATAGTCTTTAAAAGGTAGCAAAATAGCTGTCAACTTTCAAAGAAGTCAATCTTCTTCTAGCATATTGTAATTATGACAAATTTGTAAACCTTAACCTGGGAAAATTGCCATTGGCAAGATCTTTTATTGCACGTCATTTCTTCAATTTTCTCCTTCAATCTTTAAAGAAAATATTCACTCGTTTATCTAAGCTGCAACTACTTAAAGCATGAATGAAAAATTGTTCTTGGTATTAAAAAAGTGGAGAGAGCGGGGTACGCAAATAGATGACATTCAAGCAAATCTATACAAATGCTCATGATCACCTTAGGCACAACTTGCTCCTCATAAATGCCCACATTAGCCGTTGAGAATATTGGTAGGTGGTTAACCCCTAAAGGATAGAGCTTGTCATCGTGGCATCAAACCCAACTTCCATTCCATTGGGTGCTCTATTTTTCATTAAATACATTGTGGAAACTTTTTTATTTTGATTTTCACATATGAGATCACATGTCTTGTTTGTGTCACAAAAATTGCAAATTTTCTTGGTAAAAACTTATATTTATTGTGGTTTTTGGAAGCAAAAGTGAAGAAAAATCATATCAAATACAAAGTGTGCTTAAATATTCTGAAAATTCCACTAGAGGTGAACATTACAATGCCAAAACTTGGAGATAGATGAAACTTCCGTGTTCATCCAAGATTAGTAAATCGGTCAACCAAGGTTATAGGCCCAAAGTTCAAATTGCAATAACTTGTTCAATTTTATGTATTTTTCAAATTTTTAAATTGGAATAGAAACTAGTCTTCATAAGCTTTGTTTCATTAGTTGGACTTAAATTCGAAAAGTATCATTCGAATTTCTCGAAGTTAGAATTAGAGCAAAAGCTAGAAGCCTCTAAAATACACTACATTGAGATCCATGTCACAAAGATTCTCTTCTCTAGATAAAACATGACTACTTCAATGAGGCAGGTTTCATCATCATCTATTATGTACACATTCAATGAACTCTCCAAAAACAAATTGAATGGAAAACAAACATTCACATCGATTATTGTCCTTGAAATGTCATCAGAGAAGCCACTTTCTGGCTCTTTTGATCTTTAGGAGTTAAAAAAATAAAATAAAATTGCAAAGCCACCCATCACTAGTACAAATGGGAATGTCTTTGACTTTATAAATTTGACACTTTTTGGTTAAGTGTTAAAGAAAGAGTCAAAACTTATATACAGTGTAAAAGGGTTGAATGTACAATGTCTAAAAACAACCCATTTGTACCATTGCATTTGGCCAAAGAATTCAAGTTTCTTGGGTGTCAGTTAATCTCTAAAAGACCAAGGGATCTCAAGGTGGGCTTTTGCAAAAACTTAGGCATGTTCCAATGATGGCATTTATATATTCAATTCTTGATATTTTGTATGAAGATGCAAGAAGATGAAAATTCAAAATGTGTTTTGGTAGTTTTTAACCTCTCTTCATTGCTTATATCTCTAGAAATGCCTCTTCTACCCCTAAAAATTGGTATAAATGAACATCTCACACATCATAATGGTATGAAATTTTTTAAAATTATAATAAAATAATATAACATCAAATCAAGTCAAAGTCTATCGAGTATTTAAAGGCATGAGGAAAGAAAACCTTTTTTTGTTGGATCTTTAAACATAAGGGATAAAATTTCTATTTTTATTGATTTCTTTAACACTTGGGAAAAACCTTCCTTTGTTATCACTTCAGACACTATTATGTATAATCAATGTTGTCAAAAGATACATAAATAAATTGTGAGTATATGTTTTTAGTACTATAGATTAAAATCTTACGGTTGGAGATGGAAATAAGAACTTTGTTTTTCTTCTCCACTCTTTGAACTAGAATGAGTAGCTGTACAATGATTTTGGTGAAAATTAGTCAAGGATTTTTAGAGATTAATATACAAAGTGGCAAGAATTCTAACTTTGACAATGAAGGAAAGTAGAGTGTTCAAGCACCAGACAAAAGAGAATCTCTACATCTGCAAAAGAGCACTTCTGCATCTCTAATAGCTACAAGTTGAGGATTGCACCACGCTAGTCGCTCCAAGCATCTTCGTCTACCTTTACAACTTTCACCTCTTCTTCCTCTTCCTGTGAAGCAAAGATAAATATGGAGAGTTAAAACCTAAACCTTAAACCCTAAATAACTATTAGGTCAACAGAAACTTCTTATGGTGAATCATTGTTGAGTTTGAAAGAGCTTGGTAGTCTAAAGCTCTTTGAACCACTTTTGTAAAGGGAGAAGGAAAAGTCATGTTGTAGCATGAATCTTAGCTCCCTTTTTCGTCTATAAGCTCATTAAAGCTTATCTTTCCACACAAGAAAAGAGGTAGAAACTCTTCATATGTATACAAACTATAATAACTCTTCCTAACTATACAAATACGGTAACCTCCTTGGTAACCAACCAAAACCCATAACCGACATCTAAAAAATTGGGGTATATCCATCCCACAACCACCCATTCAGCTCCAAAGAAAGGTTTGCTATTAGTCAAGACCCCTTACTTTTGGTCGGCGCTTATGAGGTAGAAACTAGCTAGAAATGAAAGCATACTTTAAAAATTCACATTTCATGGGAAAAATATGAAATCACTTGGGTTGAACTTGTAATTCTATTGGCTATCACTGAAAAATAAATGTATTATTATTTGTTCTCTCCATATATGCACATTGCTTAACATAAAGCATAAGTATGAGAAGATGATATCCACTTGCCTCATCATCAATGGGAGCAGTCTTGGGTGGAGACCAGACCAGAATCTGACGGTCACTGCTTCCACTATAAAGCTCCTGCAAATAAGAATTCACTAGCTCAGCACCAAGCCCATGAAACTCTACTTCCCTGAATTCAACAGGTAGCACAATTGTTGAATTCCTGGCCTATCCTTGGCTCTACAGACAACTGAAACACGCAATTAAGCAATTATGCACTTAGCCAAGTGCACTAGTTGGTGGTAGAAAGCCGCAAGTTATTTGCTCATAACTTTTTTTTAAATCAAAATTTGGCAAAAGTTTAGTATGTTTTTAGTCAATTTTTTTTGGTGTTTGTCGTATCATACATTGGCATCTTTATGCTCATATCAGTAATACTTTTTTTACATTCGCTACCTTTTTTTAGAAAATATATGATTTCTACTCTAGTTTGCAAATCATGCTACAAAATTATGATCATGTGCCCAAAGAGATTATAAATGTGTTATGAGTTATTATAGGATTTTAGAGTACTGCACTACAAATACAATGTGTAAGAGATACAAAAATATATATGCAAATTCCTAAGACAGTGTAAAGTATCTCACTGTATTTTATAATGCAAAAACATACATAATCAAGCAATTCCACACTATTGCTGAGGAATTCTAAAATCAAACATATCATATGGACCACCCAATATATAAATATATACCACCAACCGAACGATAGACACATCTCAAACTGCATAATACTAACGTACTTGCCACCTAAACTGCGTGCATGCTCTACTATAGTATATAGCTCCACGGCTCACAGCTCATCTGCTGGCGGAACGACTCCCTCCACGTGTCCAATGGCGCTACCTACCATAGCGGATAGTTCATGATCCTCCACTGGACGATCTCCCACATCTTCGATGCCAATGGACGCACACTCAACAAATCGGTAATTGCCAGGAACACCCTCCCGCGTATGCCTTACCTTGTCATCATTATAGAAAAAGCCATCCTTTGCATTGAAGGACATCTCTCGCTCTGATGAGAAGGCCCCCTGAAATGCAATGATGTCCTCAGATACGCTAGATCTTGGAATGGGAGGCAAACCTGGTCCGGTATCACTCTGAGTACCTCCGAACATCTCTTGTGTCTCCGATACAGGCTCTGATTGAGGAGGCATCGAAGGCTGTCGAATCCTCCTCTGCACCGAAAAAAATTCACATGAATCCAATCCTTCTTCCTCCATCTCCAACCTTAAACCATCAAATGTACGCCCCCGTCCTGCCCCTGCCGCCAAACTAACATCTACTACACCTGTATCTTGCATCCTCTCTGTAGGTGTTGCAGACGTCGCCCCTGAAGTATCTCCCACCGTCCGTTGTGTTGATGGAATTCTCTCTCCATCCTCATCGGCGTCTGAATCACTGCCAGATGAAAAATCTTCAGTGGTACATGAACGTGGCAATCTCTCATGTAAACCACCTCCATCCTCATTGTCCTCTTCATTCCTCACTCCACCAACCGCATCTTCGGTCTCAGGTACGATGTTGCAACCAGTACTTGTTCCACCAGTCCTGACCAACAGTTGTCCTTGGAAATTGTCGGACAACTCATTGTACAGGAATGAAACTCTGTCTGTACAATCGTCAATGATAAAAACCTCAGATCCCTGGAAATCTCCTTCAAGGATCGTGGGAATGGCCGTAGATATGTTACACGCCACTAAACCCCAACCACGGGGCAAGTATGAGCCCACTAGTCTTGCGAGCTCTAATGGAGATCTCTCAAGTGAATCAACTTCAGAGGGTTGGCGTGCCTCACTCCAGTGATCTAAGAATACAAGTGGAAGTGGAACGTCTCCAGAAACATAGTTCGGGCCAGGAGATGTACCCACAGGGTGCTGCATACAAATCACAACATCGCCAATCGGTTGTACTACTTGCTCCAGACGCCTATTCTCTGTAAAATCAAGAGCATAGGGATTAACCGAGTTGGGATCAAAAGCCCAGCATCCACGTCGCATAGTACATCCCTCTGGAAGCTTCACCTTCGTGAAAAACTCCTCATTGGCATACGCAGCCGCTGGTAACAAGAAGATGACGTTCCATCGTTCAATATTTGCCATCCATAATGTCAGCTGTGCAAAAGCTGCGGATAATTGGGCGTCTCCCCAATGACCATCTTCATGCCTCCCACCGCCACGTCGACAATCAATCACCCACAAACATGGTTTACCCAACTCTATGTAGTCGGTGCGGAATAATCCTCTTCTACACCGAACCGGAAGAAGATTCTCTGTGTCGCTCTGCCCTGGCCTCTTGACTTCCATCTGCCATTCCCAATTAGCAGTAGCCAATTCTCCCACATCCACGGACAGTCCAATGTATCCACGCCCCCCTGCTGCAATGTCACCATAATGAAACCTGACGGAAGGGGGGATGAGGTAGCCTATGTCTTCCAGTTTAGACACCTTCCCCCGCACAGGAGCACTCCAAGTTTTTTTCGTGACAGCATTCAAAAGCTTCCCAAAGGTATCAAGTTGTGCACTACTCCTCGGAAAATACTTCGCTACACGGATACGAAAGAAGTCTTCCATGGAATCAGGTGTACTTTCCTTGTTCTCCACCATCAACCAACGGATCGAATTCATCACAGCTTCTCGTCTCTGATATCGGTCAACCACACCGGCAATCGTACGAGGATGTGGATTCTTGTCTTTTACACCATCGAAGTAATATGCTTGAGAAGGTCTTACTCCATCCTCCCTCACCGGCTTCGCTGCAGCAGACTTTGCCAACCGAAGATAATATGGATTCGGAACCCTACCTAGAGGCCTCAACCAATTCTGCGTCATCTCCTTTCTTGTTGGTCGTACGTCCACATTTGGATCCAACTCTTTCTTCCTCGCCATGTCTTTCCACTTGTCCTCTTCCTCCTTGTTGTAAAAGAGAATGCCGTCTTTGTAGTCCTTGCATATTTGAATGATAGCTTCGAAGCAGTCATTGCTCGGATTCCATGCATGATTGGTCAGATCGTCCATGTTTTTGGCCAACCTCTTCACCGTGACAACTCCATCCCCCTTGGGCAACTTATGCACTACACTTGCCGCACTCACCAAAGCAACTGCCCTGCGTGCATCGTCCGCACGTAGTGTGCTATCAGGCCTCCCGTATAGATCCCAAATCTGACGGATCTTCCTCAAATCCTCCTCCATGGTAGAATATGAATGTCTCTGGAACTCCGCCACGTTGATCCGCGCAGACTTCTCAATGTAAAAGCGACGATCATCATACACCACAAAAGAGGCCTCCCGCCGCTCAAACGTGTCCAGATACTCGTTTAAAGGCATAGTACCATCTCTCCACTGCTGTTGTGCAAACTTACAAGCTGCTACTATGTGTTGCCCATCCACCGGTTCCCAAATGATATGATCTTGAAGCCAAGAATATTGGGATCCCATGGCATCCTGTGCAGAAGCACTCCCGTGTGCAATGAACATGCGCTCAAACTCTCGTGCGGTACCTACCAACGGAAATGGCAGCTCTTCCTTCTCAACGACACCATCATCGGTGGTAGTATGCACGATGTATCTGATCGGTCGAAGTACCAATCTACTCACCCGAGTCGCGGATTCTGGGTCTCGTAAGCGGTTGAATACTTCTCTGACCCTCTTCTGTGATAAAACCCGGTGGTTGGTTTCCGGATTCTCTACAGAGACAATGCGGTCCATGTGTGCCATAAACACAAAATTCCCCCACACTGATCCTTTCGCAATCTCCTCTGTTGTAGGCACTGGTGCTTTTAAATTCATAGGAGTTGGAACATCCTGTGGTATCTCTGCATTGTCTTCAAAATCCTCTGGTATATTGTCTAGAAGGTTGTGAAAATCTTCTTCCTCCGGCGCCATGGCTGACAAATCAGCTGAATCTCCCGGTGTAGATGTAGGGGCCCTATGATGACCATCAGACGTCCTGAGCCCCGACCTAGGAATCCTGCCACCAGATCTTGCACTTCTCCCAATCAACCTCCTCCCACTTGGATCCAAACTTGATGGGCCTTCTCTTGAACCAGAAGCTTCATCATTGTCAACACGTCGTGGCCTCTTCGTAGGACGTCTACTCGTTAATGGAGGATTCGGTAATGTTTGTACCTCAGAAGTTGTGGTGGGATGTTGGCCTCCACTTCCTCTCCCCCCCTCCAGTGGTCGCCAATCCAGTTGCAACGGCTCAGCAAGAATTCGATAAACTTCTGTATCTTCTGGTTCAGCTAGTGGGGCTTGAGTTGTCGCACGTGATGGGTCCCTCTCCCGAAATGCTTCATATCTAATATGTTCCTCCATAATCTTCTTAGCCTTCAGCACCATCTCCGGTGATAACGCTAAACAGCCTAAGACGTTGTGTCTAGCGGTACGTACCGCAAGAGAGATGTTCAACCAAAACGTCTGCAATGATTTGAGGAATTTCACCTGACCTGGATTTTGAAGAAGATTCAAAGGGACAGGTGCAAGAAGCAACTTCTTCGAAAGAGAAGTCTTCACCTCCGATTGACCTGGACCCACTGCGCAAGTAACGTATACCATATCATCACGTCGAAGAGTGATTGCCTGGATTTTGCCAAAACTCTTCCCCAACGCCGATGTACGCTTCCCCAGCTCAAAGGGATAATCCGTCACCCATAAGAAGGCGCTCGACTCATCCACTTCCGCGATCCACCAACCGTGGCTCTCCCAGATTCTATCAATATTTGGTGGTGCCATAACGCAACACTCAAAAAACTTGTATATCATTACAAAATGATAGTCACTATTAGTATGGAATAAGAATTTTTGAACCTCCACTCATTGCACAACTTTTTTGAACATGCTACACCCCTTGTCTACCTCTAAAAACTTTTGCACCACAGAAGATCTAAATCCAATATCATCGTGTTAAGCATGTTGTTAGTTCTTTGGTGAAATAGCATATTAATCCAAGTCAATCATTTTCACACATTGTCACACATTTTCGAGGATAGTACCAAAAAACTTCTACTTTTCCACATAAAACTTTGAGAACTTCGTATGATTCACTTTTGATTTTGCCTACAACATTATGCGATGTAAAACTTCTCAATGACCATTTGGATTCGCATTTCAAACGATATCGAGTTCAAAAAATAACATAACGTGAATTGAGAATTTTTGAACCTCCACTCATTGCAATTTTTTTTTTAATATGCTACACCCCTTGTCTACCTCTAAAATCTTTTAAACTACACAAGATCTACATCCAATACCATCATGTTAAGCATGTTCTTGGTTCTTTGGTGAAATAGCATATTAATCCAAGTCAATCATTTTCACACATTGTCACACATTTTCGAGGATAGTACCAAAAAACTTCTACTTTTCCACATAAAACTTTGAGAACTTCGTATGATTCACTTTTGATTTTGCCTACAACATTATGCGATGTAAAACTTCTCATTGACCATTTGGATTCTCATTTCAAACGATATCAAGTTAAAAAAAAAACATAACGTGACTTGGGAATTTTTGAACCTCCACTCATTGCAATTTTTTGTTTAATATGCTACACCCCTTGTCTACCTCTAAAATCTTTTAAACTACACAAGATCTACATCCAATACCATCATGTTAAGCATGTTCTTGGTTCTTTGGTGAAATAGCATATTAATCCAAGTCAATAATTTTCAATCATTGTCACTTATTTTTGAGGAGAGTACCAAAAAACTTCTACCTTTCCACATAAAACTTTGAGATCTTTGTTTGATTCACTTTTGATTTTTCCTACGGCATTATGTGATGTAAACCTTTGTATTGACCATTTGGATTCTCATTTCAAACGATATCAAGTTCACAAAAAAACATAATGTGAATTGAGAATTTTTGAACCCCCACTCATTGCACAATTTTTTTGAATATGCTACACTATTTTTCTAACTCTAAAAAATGGTATATAGCAAATTAACATCATCCTTAACATTGTGGTAATTAATTGAGACCTTTTATAGTGCAAAAATGTGACACCAATTGAAATCAAAGTCTGCTGATCCAGAAAACGCAGTGAAGAAAATGAGGCTTTTCACTACTTCAAACATTATAATCTTTCAATCCGTGCGGTGAAAATTTATGAAATTTTGTGAGCATATTAATTAATAGGTAAGGATTAAGATCCTACGGTTAAAATGACCAAAAAAACTATATTTTGTCTTCCTTGCTAAATGCACTAAAACAAGCATTTTTAAAGATTTTGGGTTGAGATGTTCTCAACATCATTTATGGACCAAGGTATATTGGGTATCAATAGCGAGGGTATCACCACCAGGGTATGAGTTCATAGGTACCAATTCCAAGTTATCAACCGAGGTATCTAAGTCGGGTATCAATTAGGGTTTGCTATTAGGGTTTTGGAAATGTGGGTATCAATGGAGGATATCAATCCTTTGCAAAGTTGGGTAGTCCTACAAGGGGGTGTGCGCGCGCACACCCCTGGCAGTAGTTTGAGGGAGGCTGTGAGTGATAGAGAGGGTTTGGAGGAGGGTTTGAGAGAAGGGCTTGAGAGGGTGAAGAGAGTAGAGTTGTGAAGGAGAGGAATGGAGGGGAGTTGTGAGGGAGAGAAGTAGTGGGCGTCTAGGGTATGGGAGAGAGAAGGAGAGAAGTTTGGGAGGTGTGAGAAATGCAAGCAATAGTTTGGGAGGTATGAGATGAACATGTGAGAGTGATTGGGAGGTGTGAGA